>JBBDGP010004384.1:0-319492 GCA_037952835.1 Lithobates septentrionalis | reverse complement strand
CTGTACCTTTTTAACACCTTGGTAAAAGGGTGCTCAGCCAACGGTGATAGCGTGATAAACCTGAAAAAGAAGCTGCACACTGAGTTTTCTGAAAGGTGAAAGATGCAGAAGTATATTCACTGAACGTTCTGCAATTGGGACTTCAGTAAAACATTGAGGTCTGGAAACTCCTGTGTGCCGGAGTTCTGGTCACTGGTTTTCGTCTGTGTCTGTTTTTTATTAGGGAGACTTCCTTTCACTTCCTGTGCAGCTGATTAAAGAGGAAGTGAGTAAAACTCTTTACACCTCAAACCTCAGAGAACTTCCAACCACTAATCTGCATTTACTAAGAATAAAACTCATTAAGCTACAAAGGAGTTAGATAGAAAGATAGATATTTCTGTGCTGCTGGAGCTGTGTCGTGTACAGCCGGAGCTCTCTTCTCCCAGTGTCCGACCTGAGTGCCTCTCTTCTCCCAGTGTCCGACCTGAGTGCCTCTCTTCTCCCCAGTGTCTGGCTTGAGCTCCTCTCTCTTCCCAGTGTCCGGCCTGAGTTCGTCTCTCTCCCGGTGTCCGGCCTGAGCTCGTCTCTCTCCCGGTGTCCGGCCTGAGCTCGTCTCTCTCCCGGTGTCCGGCCTGAGCTCGTCTCTCTCCCGGTGTCCGGCCTGAGCTCGTCTCTCTCCCGGTGTCCGGCCTGAGCTCGTCTCTCTCCCGGTGTCCGGCCTGAGCTCGTTCTCTCCCGGTGTCCGCTGAGCTCGTCTCTCTCCCGGTGTCCGGCCTGAGCTCGTCTCTCTCCCGGTGTCCGGCCTGAGCTCGTCCTCTCTCCCGGTGTCCGGCCTGAGCTCGTCTCTCTCCCGGTGTCCGGCCTGAGCTCGTCTCTCTCCCGGTGTCCGGCCTGAGCTCTCTTCTCGCAATGTCCAGCCAGAGTTCTCTCTTCTCGCAATGTCCAGCCAGAGTTCTCTCTTCTCGCAATGTCCAGCCAGAGTTCTCTCTTCTCGCAATGTCCAGCCAGAGTTCTCTCTTCTCGCAATGTCCAGCCAGAGTTCTCTCTTCTCGCAATGTCCAGCCAGAGTTCTCTCTTCTCGCAATGTCCAGCCAGAGTTCTCTCTTCTCGCAATGTCCAGCCAGAGTTCTCTCTTCTCCCTGTGTCCAGCCTAAGATCTTCTTCTTCTTCTATGGTGCACGGCCTGAGCTCTCTTTTCCCAGTTTCCAGCCATAGCCCTCTTCTCCTGTTGTTGGGCCCAAGCTCTCTTCTCCCGGCGTCGGACCTGAAGCTCTCTTCTCCTGGCGTCGGGCCTGAACTCTCTCCCAGTTTCCAGTCAGAGTTCTCTTCTCCCAGTGTCCATTGTGCTGGTGGCTTTCAGAGAAATTTACCTTTCAGAGAGTAACACCATTGTCTAATGATAGAATCTTTTCTCTGAGTCATAACTCCATCTCCTGACCCATGATCTCTTCTCAAGAGCCCTTGCACACTGGGGCGGTTTTTCAGGCGGTATTGCGCTAAAAAATACCGCCTGAAAACCGCCCCTAAACAGCTGCCGCTGTTTGTTCAGTGTGAAAGCCCGAGGGCTTTCACACTGAAGCGCTGCGGTGACAGGACGGTGAAAAAAGTCCTGCAAACCGCTTCTTTGGAGCGGGGAAGGAGCGGTGTATTCACCGCTCCTTCCCCGATCCTGCCCATTGAAATCAATGGGACAGCGCGGCTATACCGCTGTAATACCGCGGCTATAGCCGCGCTGTACGAGGGATTTAACCCTTTTTCGGCCGCCAGCGGGGGGTTAAAACCGCACCGCTAGCGGCCGAATACCGCTGCTAGAACGACGGTACAGCAGCGCTAAAAATAGCGCTGTTGTACCGCCGACGCCCCCACCGCCCCAGTGTGCAAGGGCTCATACTTGCCCCACTTTCTTCCAATCCCTAAAACATAACACTACCTGGACTAAACAAAGGAGAATGATGGGAATATCAAGCAGAACTCAAGCCAAAGCATTTTCTTTTCTATAGAGTGGGAGAGGTTCTCGCCTCTCATGGGTTTTTATTACTAGAAAGCATTCTATCCCTTACCTTAGAAAAAGGGTTCTCCACCAACGGACGGGCACACCGTGATAAATGTGAGGGGAAAAGCTGGCACACCCCAGAGTTTTCTGATCTGTGTTTTACTGAGGTCATAGATGAAGTGGATTCATGGAACGAGGTCTGGAGACTCCGGTGTGCCAGCAATATGGGCACAATTATTTATTGCTGTCCATTTTCTATTGGGGAGACTTCCTTTCACTTCCTGTGCAGCTGATGAAAGAGGAAGTGAATAAAACTCTTCATATAGACAATAATGCCGCGTACACACGGTCGGACTTTTCGTCTACAAAAGTCTGACGGACGCCGACGGACGAAATACGGCTGACAATCCGATCGTGTGTGGGCTTCCCCTGACTTTCATCGGACTTTTCCAGCCGCAAATCTGACGGACTTTAGATTTGAAACATGCTTCAAATCTTAACGTCGTAACTACGCCAGACCCAGAAATCCGCTCGTCTGTATGCTAGTCCGACGGACAAAAACCCACGCTAGGGCAGCTATTGGCTACTGGCTATCAATGTCCTTATTTTAGTCTGGTGTACGTCATCACGTACGAATCCGTCGTACTTTTGTGTGATCGTATGTAGACAAGTCCGTTCATTAGAAAGTTTGCCGCAAGTCCGCCAAAAGTCTGTCGGACGGGCTGTCTGACCGTGTGTACGCGGCATTAAAACCTCAGAGACTTTCCCAACCTTTATGCCATCCGAATTACCCATAAACAAGATGGATTGACAGAGAGGTTTCCTCTCCCCCTCCTCTCTCTCCTCTCCT
Source organism: Lithobates septentrionalis (assembly GCA_037952835.1). NCBI lineage: Eukaryota > Metazoa > Chordata > Amphibia > Anura > Ranidae > Lithobates > Lithobates septentrionalis. Next base: position 316,667 of record JBBDGP010004384.1, on the reverse strand, counting down.
CTCTCTCTCTCTCTCTCTCTCTCTCTCTCTCTCTCTCTCTCTCTCTCTCTCTCTCTCTCTCTCTCTCTCTCTCTCTCTCTCTCTCTCTCTCTCTCTCCCCCTCCCTCTCCCTCCCCTCCCTCCCTCTCTCCCTCTCCCTCTCCTCTCTCCCTCCCTCCCTCCCCCCCCCTCTCTCTCTCTCTCTCCCTCCCCCCCCCTCTCTCTCTCTCTCTCTCTCTCTCTCTTCTCTCTCTCTCTCTCTCTCTCTCTCTCTCTCTCTCTCTCTCTCTCTCTCTCTCTCTCTCTCTCTCTCTCTCTCTCTCTCTCCCCCTCCCTCTCTCTCTCTCTCTCCCTCTCTCTCTCTCTCTCTCCCTCTCTCCCTCTCTCTCCCTCCCTCTCTCTCTCTCTCTCTCTCCCTCCCTCTCTCTCCCTCCCTCTCTCCCTCCCTCCTCTCCCTCTCTCCCTCCCTCTCTCTCTCTCTCTCTCTCTCTCTCCCTCCCTCTCTCCTCTCTCTCTCTCTCTCTCTCTCTCTCTCTCTCTCTCTCTCTCTCTCTCTCTCCCTCTCTCTCTCTCTCTCTCTCTCTCTCCCTCTCCCTCTCCCTCCCCCTCTCTCCCTCTCCCTCTCTCTCTCTCTCTCTCCCCCCCCTCCTCCTTTCCTTTTTTTCTTTCTCCTTCTTTCTTTTTGTCTTCCTTCCCTTCCCACAAATATTCTTATTAATGAATAGTTGATGTGGCTGTTGGCCAGCAGGATGTGGATCCCAGGAATCGGTGTTGTCACCCTTCTGACCCTGTGTGCACAGTGGGGGCAGTTGGGGAGACCACAGAAATACTGTATATAGCAGCGTAGTTGCAGTAGCGCAGATGTAGTGTATAATGACGTGGAGAGATTATTGGGACTTCCTGAAACGGACACAAGTCCTGGCCGGAGGGGACTTATGATGAGAAGTAATTCCATGTCAATGGGTGTAATTATACCAGCCAGACGGTATAATTATATCGTTATATTGCTCTCTTTGTGCCAAGGCCCTTCCTGCCCTTCCCCCACTGTAAATCTCTTTTCCTGCACTTCGCCTGGTTTGACTTAATCTGTGATGTTTAAATTAACAAATTGGTGGATACTGTAACAGATTTAAAGGGGCACAACTATCTGTGCAATCCAATTACACCCTTGTATGGTCATTGTCAGCCAAATCTTACAAATAATAAGGGCTCATTTATGTTTTTGTGGTGCATTAAATATAATTGTATTCATTAATGTGCATTGTGTTTAAGGCAGTCCATTGTGCGCCAAGACAATCAAAAATCAGAGGCGACACAAGTGCACTATGGTAGGTCTCCCTTAGAGGTGGGTCCCCGTCAGGGTCTCCCCTTAGAGGTGGGTCCCCGTCAGGGTCTCCCCTTAGAGGTGGGTCCCCGTCAGGGTCTCCCGATTAGAGGTGGGTCCCCGTCAGGGTCTCCCCTTAGAGGTGGGTCCCCGTCAGGGTCTCCCCTTAGAGGTGGGTCCCCGTCAGGGTCTCCCCTTAGAGGTGGGTCCCCGTCAGGGTCTCCCCTTAGAGGTGGGCCCCCGTCAGGGTCTCCCCTTAGAGTGGCTCCCCGTCAGAGTCTCCCCTTAGAGGTGGGTCCCCGTCAGGGTCTCCCCTTAGAGGTGGGTCCCCGTCAGGGTCTCCCCTTAGAGGTGGGTCCCCGTCAGGGTCTCCCCTTAGAGGTGGGTCCCCGTCAGGGTGTCCCCTTAGAGGTGGGTCCCCGTCAGGGTGTCCCCTTAGAGGTGGGTCCCCGTCAGGGTGTCCCCTTAGACGTGGGTCCCCGTCAGGGTGTCCCCTTAGACGTGGGTCCCCGTCAGGGTGTCCCCTGAGACGTGGGTCCCCGTCAGGGTGTCCCCTTAGACGTGGGTCCCTGTCAAAGGTGTCCCCTTAGACGTGGGTCCCGGTCAGGGTGTCCCCTTAGACGTGGGTCCCCGTCAGGGTGTCCCCTTAGACGTGGGTCCCCGTCAGGGTGTCCCCTTAGACGTGGGTCCCGGTCAGGGTGTCCCCTTAGACGTGGGTCCCGGTCAGGGTGTCCCCTTAGACGTGGGTCCCGGTCAGGGTGTCCCCTTAGACGTGGGTCCCGGTCAGGGTGTCCCCTTAGACGTGGGTCCCGGTCAGGGTTTCCCCTTAGACGTGGGTCCCGGTCAGGGTTTCCCCTTAGACGTGGGTCCCGGTCAGGGTTTCCCCTTAGACGTGGGTCCCGGTCAGGGTTTCCCCTTAGACGTGGGTCCCGGTCAGGGTTTCCCCTTAGACGTGGGTCCGGGTCGGGTTTCCCCTTAGACGTGGGTCCCGGTCAGGGTTTCCCTTAGACGTGGGTCCCGGTCAGGGTTTCCCCTTAGACGTGGGTCCCGGTCAGGGTTCCCCTTAGACGTGGGTCCCGGTCAGGGTTTCCCCTTAGACGTGGGTCCCGGTCAGGGTTTCCCCTTAGACGTGGGTCCCGGTCAGGGTTTCCCCTTAGACGTGGGTCCCGGTCAGGGTTTCCCCTTAGACGTGGGTCCCGGTCAGGGTTTCCCCTTAGACGTGGGGTCCCGGTCAGGGTTTCCCCTTAGACGTGGGTCCCGGTCAGGGTTTCCCCTTAGACGTGGGTCCCGGTCAGGGTTTCCCCTTAGACGTGGGTCCCCGTCAGGTTTCCCCTTAGACGTGGGTCCCCGTCAGGGTTTCCCCTTAGACGTGGGTCCCCGTCAGGGTGTCCCCTTAGACGTGGGTCCCCATCAGGGTCTCCCTGTACATCATGGCCCCCGTCAGGCTTCCCTTACATCAGGGTCTCCATCAGAATTCCTCCTCACATGAGGGTCCTCATGAGAGTCCCCCATCATTTGAGACCATAAGTAACCTCTGATGACCTTGATCTTGAATCTGTGTGCATTGAGGATAGGTCACTGACCCTAGCTGTGGGCCAGGCGTGGCATGTTAATTGGGTCGGTGCCATTTGTTTGTGCCTCGCCCCCCCCCCCCCCAAGGTCTCCCTCATGGTTGGATTTCCATTTCTGAGTTAGGGAGAGAACCGAGTTTGGAGAATTACATCGATGGAAGAAACACGGGAAGAGAACCCTCACAGCCCCCTTCAAGTTCCAGAAGCTGGTAGAATTTCAGGAATTCTTCTATGAGGTCGGTATAATACCCAGTGAGGCTGAAGAGCTTACAGTCTATAGGTGGGGGAGGCTGGGAATCGTAGCAGACGTATGGCAACAAGAAGAACATTTGCCTCTGTGGTATAAATCAGTGAGTACTTATTCCATCCTCTGTATCCGGAACATTTTATATCAAACGGACAGACAAAAAATATTATTATCCAGAGGAAATCCATTTCCTGACAGCGAGCTGAATAAATATCTGACTCAGAATAGCTACAGAAACATCCTGAGAGCAACGTCCTGCCCAGATTACACGACTCGCACCCCCTTCTATATGTGTCACCCTTCAGGAGGAGAACAGACTCATATCCCCTTCTATATGTGTCACCCTGCAGGAGGAGAACAGACTCCTATCTCCTTCTATATGTGTCACCCTGCAGGAGGAGAACAGACTCATATCTCCTTCTATATGTGTCACCCTGCAGGAGGAGAACAGACTCATATCCCCTTCTATATGTGTCACCCTGCAGGAGGAGAACAGACTCATATCCCCTTCTATATGTGTCACCCTGCAGGAGGAGAACAGACTCCTATCCCCTTCTATATGTGTCACCCTGCAGGAGGAGGACAGACTCATATCTCCTTCTATATGTATCACCCTGCAGGAGGAGAACAGACTCATATCCCCTTCTATATGTATCACCCTGCAGGAGGAGAACAGACTCCTATCTCCTTCTATATGTATCACCCTGCAGGAGGAGAACAGACTCATATCTCCTTCTATATGTATTACCTTGTAGGAGGAGAACAGACTCCTATCCCCTTCTATATGTGTCACCCTGCAGGAGGAGAACAGACTCCTATCCCCTTCTATATGTGTCACCGTGCAGGAGGAGAACAGACTCCTATCCCCTTCTATATGTGTCACCCTTCAGGAGGAGAACAGACTCCTATCTCCTTCTATATGTGTCACCCTGCAGGAGGAGAACAGACTCATATCCCCTTCTATATGTGTCACCCTGCAGGAGGAGAACAGACTCATATCTCCTTCTATATGTGTCACCCTGCAGGAGGAGAACAGACTCCTATCCCCTTCTATATGTGTCACCCTGCAGGAGGAGGACAGACTCATATCTCCTTCTATATGTATCACCCTGCAGGAGGAGAACAGACTCATATCCCCTTCTATATGTATCACCCTGCAGGAGGAGAACAGACTCCTATCTCCTTCTATATGTATCACCCTGCAGGAGGAGAACAGACTCATATCTCCTTCTATATGTATTACCTTGTAGGAGGAGAACAGACTCCTATCCCCTTCTATATGTGTCACCCTGCAGGAGGAGAACAGACTCCTATCTCCTTCTATATGTATTACCTTGTAGGAGGAGAACATTGCTATAGTGGTTTGTTGAATAATTTCTAATCTCATGTTTTCTTTCTCTTAGGTCCTTTCCAAGATGTGCCATCATCCGGCGTGACAATCCCAGGAAGCCATGTCTGCGACGGAAGCCTTACCCCCTCCCATGCCCCTCTCCCAGAAGCCGGTCCGTATTGTCAAAGCCAAGCCGCCAAACCGCCCTCCCCCGCACCTACCCCCAAAGCCCCCCCAGAAGCCCCCACCCTGCCCACATGTTGCACCCCCAGCAGCTCCCCCACCCCAGCCTGAAGTCCCCGAAACGCTTTCTGAACAGTCGATGTCCGGAGTGTGCGTGAAGAAGATTGCTGGATTGTTCCAGAAGGACCCAGGAGGGGGAAGCTTAGAGGAGACACAACCGCGCCTCCCTCCCAAGCCGGCCACACTCGCGGTGAAGGAGGAGAAGACGCAGCAGAAGAAGGATGAACCAGTGGGAGTCAAGGCCAAAGGAGAAGGGGAGCGAGAAGCCGACCGGTCCTGCCCACCACGTAAGTAACCCTTTCCTGTATTGTTCTGAAACCTGATTGGCCAAATAGCTATAAAATCCCCTTTGCAGGTCAACTTCACCCAGAGTCACCTGCCAGTTTTTTGTGATTTGGATTATTTTTTTCCTTCAGTTACTTTAATGCAATGGTCTCCAAATGATGGCCCGGGGGCCGGATGTGGCTATTTGTTTGCCTTTATCCAGTTCTTGAGGCACTATTCCTTCCACAGACACCGATTGGGCACTATTACTACCACTGACACCAACAACGGGGCTCAGTTCCTCTCACAGTCACCAACGATTGGGCAGAATTCCTTCCATTGATACCAACAATGGGGCTCAATTCCTCTCATTGACACCAACAATGTGGCAGAATTCCTTCCACTGACACCAACAATGTGGCAGAATTCCTTCCACTGACACCAACATTGGGGCTCAATTCCTCTCATTGACACCAACAATGTGGCAGAATTCCTCTCATTGACACCAACAATGTGGCAGAATTCCTCTCATTGACACCAACAATGTGGCAGAATTCCTTCCATTGATACCAACAATGGGGCTCAATTCCTCTCATTGACACCAACAATGTGGCAGAATTCCTTCCACTGACACCAACATTGGGGCTCAATTCCTCTCATTGACACCAACAATGTGGCAGAATTCCTTCCATTGATACCAACAATGGGGCTCAATTCCTCTCATTGACACCAACAATGTGGCAGAATTCCTTCCATTGATACCAACATTGGGGCTCAATTCCTCTCATTGACACCAACAATGGGGCAGAATTCCTTCCATTGATACCAACATTGGGGCTCAATTCCTCTCATTGACACCAACAATGTGGCAGAATTCCTTCCACTGACACCAACATTGGGGCTCAATTCCTCTCATTGACACCAACAATGTGGTAGAATTCCTTCCATTGATACCAACAATGAGTCACTGTTCCTCCCACAGACACCAATGATTGGGCAGAATTATTTCCACTGACACCAACAATGGGGCACAATTCCTTTCATTAAAACCAACAATGGGGCACTATTCCTTCCACTGACAACAACAATGAGGAACAATTCTTTTCATTGACACCAACGATGTGGTGGAATTCCTTCCATTGACACCAACGATGGGGCACTTTTTTTCCAACTGACACCAACAATGGGCCACTATACCTTCCACTGACACCAACACGGGAGCACTATTCTTTCTACTGACACAAACAATGGGGCACATTTCCTTTCATTGACATCAACGATGGGGCACTATTCTTCCAACTGACACCGACAATGGGCCACCATTCCTTTCAATGACACCAACAATGGGGCAGAATTCCTTCCACTTACGCCAACAATGGGGCACTATCCCTTCCACTGACACCAATGACGGGGCACTATTCTCCCAACTGGCACCAATGATGGGGCACTATTCCTCCAACTGACATAAAAGATTGAGCATTGTTTACTCCAACTGGATGCCAGGACATTTTTCTACTCCCACTGGTCCTAGTCCAGCTCTTCTAAAGTTTGAAGGACAGTATACTGGCCCTTTTTTTTAGAAAGTTTGGAGACCCCTGTTCTAATGAGTTCTCTCCACCAAAGTTCCCATCTGCACCCAACTGCCATGGGCAAGGATGGGGTCACCTCATCTCACCTCAGCAGCAGCGTTGTCAGCCTACCATGTCAGCTCCTCCAGTAGGCCTTTGTGTCTATCTGAAAAACCAGATAATGTTAATAGTCCCATCTCACACGGTCCTGGAATAGACTTGGAGGTAACGGATGCTGCAACAACAGCCAGCTGTACTGGGCAAAAGTTTAAGGCCGGTGTGGAAAAAATGTTGTAAATGAAGAATGCCTTCAGAAATAGAAGTGTTAATAGTTTATTTTTTTTATCAATTACCAAAATGAAAAGTAAATGTACGGAAGAGAAATTCTAATTGAATCAATATTTGGTGTGAACTCCCTTTGCCTTCAAACCGGCATCAATTCTAGGTAGAATTTCACAGTGTTTGAAGGAACTCGGCAGGTAGGTTGTTTCAAAACATCTTGGAGAACTAAGCACAGGTCTTCTGTGGATGTCGGCTGCCATAAATCCTCCTGTCTTTTCATGTCACCCCAGACAGACTCTATGATGTGGAGATCAGGGCTCTGTAGGGGCCAAACCATCACTTCCAGGACTTTGTTCTTCTTTACACTGAAGATAGTTCTTAATGACGTTGGCTGTATGTTGGGGGGGGGGGGGGGGGTCATTGTCCTGCTGCAGAAAACATTTGGGGCCAATCACACGCCTCCCTGATGGTCTGGAATGATGGATAAATATCTGCCTGTATTTCTCAGCATTGAGGACACAATTGATTCTGACCAAATTTCCAACTCCGTTTGCAGAAATTCAGCCCCAAACGTGCAAGGAACTTCCACCATGCTTCACAGTTGGCTGCAGACACTCATTATTGTACCGCTCTCCAGCTCTTCACCAACAAACTGCCTCCTGCTACAGCCAAATACTTCACATTTTGACTCATCAGTCCAGGGCACCTGCTGCCATTTTTCTGCACCCCAGTTCCTATGTTTTCCTGCATAGTTGAGTCCCTTAGCCTTGTTTCCACGTCGGAGGTATGGCTTTTTTGGCCACGATTCTTCCATGAAGACCACTCCCTGGCCAGACTTCTCCAGACAGTAGATGGGTGTACCTGGGTCCCACTGGTTTCCACCAGTTCTGTGCTGATGGCACTGCTGGACATCTTCCAATGTGGAAGGGAAGTAAGCATGATGTGTCTTTCATCTGCTGCACTATGTTTCCTTGGCCGACCACTGAGTCTACTGTCCTCAACGTTGCCAAATCAGTGGTGTCCTCAATGCTGAGAAATACAGGCAGATACTTATCCATCATGCCATACCATCGGGGAGGCCCCAAATGTATTCTGCCGCAGGACAATGACTTAGTATCTTTCCAGTACTTTGTGCTGGGGCAGTAAGTGAGAGTTAAGTGAGATATCCCGCAATTATTCCATTACAAGAGATACGTTTGAACTGCCCAGTCCCTGAGCATTCTAAAATAGAGAGACACAGAAAAAGAAAAAAAAAAAAGCAGAGGGAGGAACACCAAATTTCCCTTTGAAAATAAAGAGGGAAAGAGTGATGGGTAGGTACCCAAGATGGAAGTATTGGTTTGGCCTCCACAGAGGCCTGATCTCATTCTCATGATGATGGTACTGGGATTCCAAGAAGAGACAGAAGGATTTGAGGCAGCCGACATCCACAGAAGATCTGTGCTTTGTTCTCCAAGATGTTTTGAACCACCTACCTGCCGAGTTCCTTCAAGAACTGTGTGCAAGTCTACCTAGAAGATTTGAAGGGTGGTCCCACCAAATATTGATTTGAATTGGATTTCTCTTCTGTTCATTTACTTCTCATTTTGTTATTTGATAAAAAATAAACTATTAGCACTTCTATATATGATAGAATTCTTACTTCTGCACAGTACTGATGATCACATGCTTGACGAAGGCGTCCTGCACTGATCTGAAACGTTGGACTTTGTCCTTTTGTAAAGTGATCATTCTTCAATAAAACTTTCAGACGTCACTTGAAGATCCGTGGTGTGCTGGCAGATATGTGCCTGAAAAACCAGGAGACAAGTTTCTGTACAAGTAATACTTCATATTCCCATCGCACACGTTCCTGGTATAAGCTCTCAAGGTTTGGGTGCTGCAGCAACAACCAGCTGGATACTGGTTCAAGTCACAACGTAGATATTCGCCAGCACACCAAGGATCGGCACAAAGTGGCGTCCAAAACGGGTAGTTTATTGCATGATCACAACACAAAGGTGCAACGTTTCGGAGTCACGCAGGACCCCTTTGTCAAGCACAAGCCTGACGAAGGGGACCTACGTGACTCCGAAACGTTGCACCTTTCTTGTGTTGTGAATATGCAATAAACTACCCGTTTGGACGCCACTTTGTGCCGATCCTTGGTGTGCTGGCAAAGATCTAGGAAGTTTCTGTATAGAACATAAGATGCAGTGACAGGGAAGGCCTGCGTTGCGGCGCTCCACATTGCACAGCAGTGCGTTGTTCTAGAAATAAAATAGGTCACATCCATGTTTCAGCACGTACTGTAAGGGTGCGTTGGCAGCCCATTCCTTTCAACGGGCTGATGTGACGCGTCTTATTTCGCAGCATAATTCTTCTTATACGGGATTTATAATGTGTGTTATCACACCACAGAAAAATGCAAATGTGCTGCAAGAGATTTCGGATGGTTTAGCACAAGATTCCTAGTCACAGGTAAAAGGCTCATCCACACTTGTCTTTGTCACATCGGACAGGTGGCTGGAAACAATGTGTCGTCTCCTCACCCCCAGTTCTAACCCCCGAAAAGCTTGCACCATGTGCCGTAAACAACGTGCATTACACTTGCTTGCAGGGTGGTTGTGGTCTAGCTCCATTCACTTGAATGGGTGGCATTCGGTGGCAGTACTGCCCACTAAATGTGACATGGGGTAAACTTTTTGCTGTGGGCTGTAATAAGTAAATTATCGCAGCTGTGACATGTGTACAACCATGTCCGTCCACTTTTGTAGCCTGGTTGGGGGGGGGGGGAGTCAAGGCGCGCCTTTTTTTTCTACCCCCCCCAGCCTTAAAGTTATTGTAAGTGTTCGTTTTTTTTAATTTAAAATAACAAACTTTTTACTTACCTTCACTGTGCAGCTCGTTTTGCACAGAGTAGCCCCGAACCTGCTCTTCTGGGGTCCCCCGGCGGCTCTCACGGCTCCTCCCTGCATCAGATGACACCCTAGGGAAGGGAAACGCAATTAGCGGACCTCCAGCTGTTGCAAAACTACAAGTCCCATCATGCCTCTGCCTCTGGGTGTCATGCTTGTGGCTTTCAGGGTCTTGCTATGCCTCATGGGTCTTGTAGTTCTGCAAAAGCTGGAGGTCCGCTAATTGCATATCCCTGCCCTAGGAGAAGCTCTTCCTCGAGAGGGTTACCTTGCGGGCACGCTCCCGAGTTCGGCATTCGGCGTCAATAGCTGCCGAATGTATGATTCGCCCCCCGGCGCACACGTCATTGGCTGCGCTGCTATCCAATTTGCCAATCAGGACACGAGACACCGGCCGGAGCTGGTGTGCTTGTCCCCGTCGTGCAAATTTCGGGGCTCAGATACTTATAAATGGGGCAAGGGGGTGCTGCTGCATTAAGGTGAAAAACGGCGAAGGTTTACAACCCCTTTAAGGGCTTGTTTGCACTCTTGGCAGCTCTTGTTGCCCCTCTGAAAACTGATCTCTGGTGAAGCGCTTTTCAGAGAGCAGTTGGTAGGCAGCTGGGAGCCCATATGTCGGCTCCTTGCTACCCATGTTGTAACCCTGAAAAGACCCCATCACCAAACAACAACCATATGCACACGGTTGCAGGGTGATTGCGACAAAGCCCTATTCACTTTCATGGGTCGCGTATGACCCGTTGAGCGTGACGAGGGTAACGTTTTTGCTGTGTTTAAATTGACATTAAAGGTTAATAAATGTTAACATTAAAGGTTCATAAAAAATAAAAACATGTTATACTTACCTGCTCTGTGCAGTGGTATTGCACAGAGCAGCCCAGATCCTCTTCTTTTTGAGTCCCCCTGTGGCACTCCTGGCTCCTCCTCTTCAGCCAGTGATCCCAATAGCAAGCTGCTTGCTCTGGGGGGCACTGGTGCCTGCTCGCTCCTGTTTTCTGATCTATGCATCCATAAGACACACAAAGCCGTGGCTCCGCCTGACCCCGCTCTCTCCTCATTGGCTCACTGGCTTTGATTGACAGCAGCAGGAGCCATATGGGGGGGAGCTTTCCAGTAACTCCTGTTTTTTGCCATTTCCCAGAAGTACACATGGCTCATTAGCATTTGAAAGGGAGGCCAACTGTAGCCAGAGTTGTGGCTTGGGGAGAAAATTTAGGTAACTGGATAGATCAAATGCAAACTCCTAGTCCAGAGGTTACTTGTAGGGTTGTGTGATACCAAATATCTTGTGCAGACATTGAGGAAATGGAAGTTGAAGACGGATCACAAGGAGGTAAGTTGTGACGTCCATAGCATATCATTTGGGGGTGGAAGCTTTGCGTTTCCATCTAGAATTACTGAGTGGGTCATAGAGGAAGGAGTGATATGCTTATGTACTCCATGATAGAACGTTCTATCTCCAAGGATGTGGTGCTTCAATGGGTGCTAAATGTGCACCAACAGAACTTTGACCTCTATATGGGTTGGTGGAAGGAGCACCACATCTTTGAAGATGGCAACCCCTTCAGGTCATCAGTATGTATTATAGATACCTTGATTTTTTTTATTGTGCGGGAGAATCTACAGGTTGGACAATTGTTGTTTTATTTAACCATTTCAGCCCCGGAAGGATTTGCCCTCTTAATCAATGGCGACCCTAGGGGGGGGGGCAGAGGGGGCCCTGACCCCCCCAACATTATGCTGGGCCCCACCATGTGCCCCCCCCCAAAAAAAAATTTTTTTTTTTTTTTTTTTAATTTTTTTTTTTTTTTTTACAAAAAGGCAATTTCTTTTTGTTTGTATTCATATCGGATCCAGCGCTGTCAATAGCAGGGGCAGGACAGCAAGAGGAGGCTGGGGAACCCCACAGTGACAGAACACCAGGGCCCCATGGCAAGACAACCTTTGCAACCCTGATAGTTCTCCCACTGCTTTGGACCCTTATATTTTCTTGGTATGCTGGTGACATATATCTCTTGTTCACTGTCACCCTGGGGGGGCCCCAATACAGTAGGAAGGGAGCTCACTGCAGAACATGTGAAAGGGCCATTGTGGGATTGTAGTAAAGGGGTAAAGGGCCCCAGGATAAATAGATATATCTATCTATCTATCTATCTATCTATCTATATATATATATATATCTATCTATCTATCTATCTATATATATATATATATATATATATATATATCTATATATATATATATATAATATATATAGATATATCTATATCTATATCTATATATATATATATATATATATTTGCATTTTATATTGCCCCCCTATTTTTGTCCCTGTCCCCCCATGTGCCCCCCCTAAATATGAAAGCTGGAGACGCCACTGCTCTTAATGACCTGGCCATTTTTTGCGATACGGCACTGCATCGTTTTAACTGCCAATTGCGCAGTCGTGCGACGTTGTATCCAAAACAAAGTTGACGTCCTTTTTTTCCCCCACTGATAGAGCTTTCTTTTGGTGGTATTTGATCAACTCTGCGTTTTTTTTATTTTTTGCGCTATAAACAAAGAGCGACAATTTTGAAAAAAAAATAAAAAATTATTTTACTTTTTGCTATAATACATATCCCCAAAAAATAGGGGGCGATCAAGGTTTTAACTGTGTTCCCTGGGTGTGTTCTTACTGTAGGGGGATGGGCTCACTGGAACATGACAGAGATCACTGTTCCCGATCAGTAGATCTCTGTCGTGTCCCCTGTCGGAACAGGGATCCACCTTGTTTACACTGGCAGATCCCTGCTTTGCCTATGTACTAAGCGATCGCGGGTCGCTGGCAGACATCGAGTCCGCCTGACCCGTGGGCACGCTCGTGCAGCGGTAACGAGAGCACGCTGCTGGAAATAGCGCCTGTGCGAGCCGCCGTACAGGTACGGTGATTCGCACAGGGCTGCCAACCTGCCGCAGTATATCTGCGTGAGCTGGTTGGCAAGTGGTTCCAAGACCATAGATGTAATCCCAGCTTATTACAGGTACATAGATACCTGTGGTCGTCCATAGCACATCTTTGGGATGGAAGCTTTGTTATTCCATCTAGGAATTCCTGATAAGATAATGGCTGTTCCTCAATCACTTGAACAAACCTGGGCTTTCCAGTAACTCCTGTTTTTTGCCATTTCCCAGAAGTACACATGGCTCATTAGCATTTGAAAGGGAGGCCAACTGTAGCCACAGTTGGGTTTTGGGGAAAAACTTTAGGACACTTTAGGATCAAATGCTGTAGAAAAAATGATCCGTACTCCGGTTGTTGCTCTTAAAATTTCTTCATTTTTTTAAATAGCCACAGTGAACAAACGCAGATTAAGTCAGTTGACGTGTTTCAGGCTATAAGGCCTTAGTCATAACCATTGGCTCATTAGCATTTGAAAGGGAGGCCAACTGTAGCCAGAGTTGGGGCTTGGGGAGAAACTTTAGGTAACTGGATAGATCAAATGCTACAAATCCTAGTCCAGAGGTTACTTGTAGGGTTGTGTGATACCAAATATCTTGTGCAGACATTGAGAAAATGGAGGTGGAAGAAGGAACACAAGGGTGTAAGTTGTGAACGTGGCTGCACTATAGTTGCCCATAGCACATTATTTGGGGGTGGAAGCTTTGCGGTTCTATTTAGAACAGTATAGTGCAATTACTGAGGGGGTAATAGAGGAAGGAGTAAATATGCGTATATACTCCATGATTAGGGATGAGCCGAACACCCCCCGGTTCGGTTCGCACCAGAACCCGCGAACGGACCGCAAGTTCGCACGAACGTTAGAACCCCATTGACGTCTATGGGACTCGAACGTTCGAAATCAAAAGTGCTCATTTTAAAGGCTAATTTGCATGGTATTGTCCTAAAAAGGGTGTGGGGACCCGGGTCCTACCCCAGGGGACATGTATCAATGCAAAAAAAACTTTTAAAAACGGCCGTTTTTTCGGGAGCAGTGATTTTAATGATGCTTAAAGTAAAAAAAAAAAAGTGAAATATTCCTTTAAATATCGTACCTGGGGGGTGTCTATAGTATGCCTGTAAAGTGACGCGTGTTTCCCATGTTTAGAACAGTCCCTGCACCAAATGTCATTTTTAAAGGAAAAAATCTCATTTAAAACTGCTTGCGGGTTTAATGTCATGTCGGGTCCTGGCAATATGGATGAAAATCAGTGAGACAAACGGCATGGGTACCCCCCAGTCCATTACCAGGCCCTTTGGGTCTTGTATGGATATTAAGGGGAACCCCGCACCCAAATTAAAATAAGGAAAGGTCCCTATATACTCTGAACAGCAGTATACAGGCGGTGCAAACAAGACAGGGACTGTAGGTTTGTTGTTAAGTAGAATCTGTTTGTAATTTTGAACATTTTTAACGTGTTTAGCTCCAGCCAAAAAATCTTTTCTAAGCTTTTTGGAAAACATAGGGAAGGGTTATCACCCCTGTGACATTTGTTTTGCGTCTTTCCTCCTCTTCAGAAGATTTCACCTCACTTTTTTGTCCCAATGAAAAATGTTTTTTGAAAATTTGGGTTTTTTTGTGGAACAAGGATTGGAAAGCATCAGTGGAAAGGAGAAATTGTTTTCCCATATTAACTCTTACATGAGAGAATTTCCCTTCCTAGGGGTAGATTTCATCTCACTTCCTGTTGTCTCCTTCCGTTTGCAAGTAGGAGTCGTTTGTAAGTTAGATGTTTGAAAGTAGGGTCCTGCCCTATATACTCAGCAGAAATTTGGGCCTTAGGTGTTGCTGTGGCCAAAACACTGTAAGCCCTCACAGGGCCCTGCTGTGAAATATTAGATCAAGAATTGTAATTACATGCCCCTGTTGAACAGGAGCTGAAAAATTAGGCCTTAGGCACTGGTGCTGGTGCCACAACACTGCAACCCCTCACAGACACTCTAGTTGGAATGCAGGAACGAGCCCTGCTGCAAAGTATTACATCAAAAATTGTAATTACATGCCCCTGTTATACAGGGGCTGAAAAATTGTGCCTTAGGCACTGGTGGTGGCGCCCAGAACCAAAAATGTTCTTACAAGCTATCAGCGTGATGATTGAGGAGGAAGAGGATAATTACTCAGGGATAGTCACTCAGCATCAGCATAGGCAGTCTTTGAAGGGATCTGAAAAAAATTATTCAGTTACATCAGCATCAGGTGCTTGGTAGCTGGTGGTGATCCAAGACTGATTCATTTTTATGAAGGTCAGCCGATCGACCGAGTCAGTGGACAGACGCACCCTGTGATCGGTTACCACGCCTCCAGCAGCACTGAATGTGCGTTCCGAAAGAACGCTGGATGCAGGACAGGCCAGTAGCTCAATTGCATACTGTGCAAGCTCTGGCCAGTGATCCATCCTCAAGACCCAGTAACCCAGAGGATTTTCGGTGGGAAAGGTGTCCAAGTCTGATCTTGCCCCTAGGTATTCCTGCACCATGTAAAACAGACGCTGGCGATGGTTGCTGGAACCGATCATACCTTGGGGCTGCGGACCAAAAAATTGTCTGAACGCATCGGTCAGACGGCCACCTTCTCCACCGCTCCTTCTTTGACTGACCGAAGCCTCAGCAACACGTTGTCCAGAAACAGGAGTTTGTAACCTCCCAGTCTCTGGGAACGCGTTGCACAGACCTTTCTGCAAGGCCTCCCGAAGATGTTTCATCCTCTGCTCCCTCTGCGATGGCAAGATAAGGTCCGCAACCTTACCCTTGTAACGTGGATCAAGGAGGGTTGCCAGCCAGTATTGGTCCTTCTCCTTGATACCACGAATACGAGGATCCTTACGCAGGCTTTGCAGGATCAGGGAGGCCATGCAGCGTAGGTTTGCTGAGGCATTCGGTCCGGAGTCCTCTGGGTCACTAAGGACAACAACGTCCGCAGCCACCTCCTCCCAGCCACGTACAAGTCCATGTGTTCCTTGGGACTGATCCCTTAAAGACTGCTGATGCTGAGTGCCAGGCTCCACCTCCATACTGACACAATCTTCCTCCTCCTCCTCCTCCTCCTCCTCGTCCTCTTCCTGTGTGATCGGCGGGCACGCAGGAACACTGTCTGGATAAAGGGGGCCTTGAGAGCTAAGGAAGTCCTCCTCTTCCTGCCTCTGTTCTGCCTCAAGTGCCCTGTCCATTATTCCACGCAGCGTGTGCTCCAACAGGTGGACAAGGGGGACAGTGTCACTGATGCATGCACTCAGTGCTCACCATCCTCGTGGCCTCCTCGAATGGTGACAGGACAGTGCATGCATCCCTGATCATGGCCCACTGGCGTGGGGAAAAAAAACCAATGTCCCCTGACCCTGTCCTGGTGCCATAGTCGCACAGGTACTCATTTATGGCCCTCTGCTGCGTGTGCAGCCGCTGCAGCATGGCCAATGTCGAGTTCCACCTGGTGGGCATGTCACAGATTAGGCGGTTCTTGGGCAGGTTAAACTCCTTTTGGAGGTCCGTCAGCCGAGCACTGGCATTATATGACCGGCGGAAATGCACACAGACTTTCCTGGCCTGCCTCAGGACATCCTGTAAGCCCGGGTACCTGCCCAAGAACCGCTGCACCACCAAGTTAAGGACGTGAGCCAAACAGGGCACATGGGTCAGTTGTCCCTGTCGGAGGGCAGAGAGGAGGTTGGTGCCATTGTCGCAAACCACCATTCCTGCCTTAAGTTGGCGTGGCGTCAACCACCTCTGAACCTGCCCCTGCAGAGCTGACAGAACCTCTGCCCCAGTGTGGCTCCTGTCCCCCAAGCACACCAGCTCAAGCACCGCATGGCATCTTTTGGCCTGCGTACTTGCGTAGCCCCTTGAACGCCTACGGAGCACCGCTGGTTCCGAGGAAGAGGCCATGGAGGAAGAAGAAGAGGAGGGGGTGGAGGAGAGAGGTGTGTCACAATCAGCATTTTGGAGGCGTGGTGGCGGAACAACCTCCAACACTACTGCACCTTGTCCTGCATCCTTCCCAGCTGCCAGCAGAGTCACCCAATGCGCCGTGAAACTTAAGTAACGTCCCTGTCCATGCCTGCTGGACCATGAGTCAGCGGTAATATGCACCTTACCGCTGACCGCCCTGTCCAGCGAGGCATGGACATTGCCTTCCACATGCCGGTAGAGAGCTGGAATCGCCTTCCGTGAGAAAAAGTGGCGTTTGGGTACCTGCCACTGAGGAACCGCACATTCCACAAACTCACGGAAGGGGGCAGAGTCTACCAACTGAAAAGGCAGCAGTTGAAGTGCTAGCAATTTTGCCAAGCTAGCATTCAACCGCTGGGCATGTGGATGGCTGGGAGCAAACTTCTTTCGGCGGTGCAGCAGCTGGGGCAGGGAAATTTGCCTGGTACAATCTGGCGTCGGTGTACCAAAAGCAGATTGCCCACAAGTACTTGGCTGTGACACACCTAATTCTACACCTTCATTCCTCTCACTGCAGGTCTCAGAGAGGACTGAAGGTCTAGTGGGGTTGGAAATCTCAGCTGATGAGGAGCAAGGAGAGATCCTCTTTGTTCTTTGGTGTGGGTCTTTTAGATATGCTTGCCAACGAACTGCATGGCAGGTCAACATATGTCTGGTCAAGCATGTGGTACCCAAGCGGGAGATGTTTTGGCCACGCGAGATACGCTTGAGACATCTGTTGCAAATAGCAGCGGTGCGATCTGATGCACTCGTCTCAAAAAAGGCCCACACCAAAGAACTTTTTGAATAACGCGCAGAGACTGCAGCGCCCTGCACATGTGGAGCTTTGGGGTGTGATGCAGTCAATGTGCTGCCCTTAGGCTGGCCCCTGGAGGGCATCCTGCCTCGTTGGTGATGTGCCACCTCCTCCTCCTCCTCCTCCTCCTCTCTCCTATCAGGCACCCACGTTGAGTCAGTGACCTCATCATCCCCTCCCTCCTCATCACTGGAGCAAACCTGGCAGTATGCTGCAGCAGGGGGAGCATGACTGCCAGATTGCTGTCCTTCTTGGGCACCCCCTCTGTCCGTGCTCATGTTACTGCCTTCATCGAGCTCAGTATCATCATCAGAGCCTTCCAAACGCTGGGCATCCTCCTGGAGCATGTACCCAACACTGTGGTCAAACAGTTCGAGGGAATCCTCATGAGGACATGGTGGAGCTAGGGAAGGAGTCACTGATGACATTGAGCTGAGGGAAGAGGCCGCTGCTTTGCCAGACAAAGCACCCTGGGCATGGGTGAGAGAGGATGAGGAGGATGAGGACGGCTTGGTCATCCACTCGACCAAGTTTTCTGCATGTTGCGGCTCAACACGGCCAGCTGCCGAAAAAAAGGCCAAGCGTGTCCCATGGCCACGGGCTGATGAGGATGCACCGTCTCCACGACCAGCACTAGACACAGAGCCTGCTTGCCCTCTCTTATTGGCTTGTGACTGTCTGCCTCTCCTTCTTGGCCTTCCAGACATACTAATGGCCTGTAGCTGCACTAAGCTGGGATAGAACACCTGTAATTTTCTTCAGGTAGCTTTATATACTGTAACCAGACAAGCCTGCCTGTCAGTAGGAAGATAACAGGAACGGATCTAGCTGAACACTGTGAGCAGGACGCACTGCACTAAATGTAAATAGCAGGAACGGATCTAGCTGAACACTGTGAGCAGGACGCACTGACTGCACTAAATGTAAATAGCAGGAACGGATCTAGCTGAACACTGTGAGCAGGACGCACTGACTGCACTAAATGTAAATAGCAGGAACGGATCTAGCTGAACACTGTGAGCAGGACGCACTGCACTAAATGTAAATAGCAGGAACAGATCTAGCTGAACACTGTGAGCAGGACGCACTGCACTAAATGTAAATAGCAGGAACGGATCTAGCTGAACACTGTGAGCAGGACGCACTGCACTAAATGTAAATAGCAGGAACAGATCTAGCTGAACACTGTGAGCAGGACGCACTGCACTAAATGTAAATAGCAGGAACGGATCTAGCTGAACACTGTGAGCAGGACGCACTGACTGCACTAAATGTAAATAGCAGGAACGGATCTAGCTGAACACTGTGAGCAGGACGCACTGCACTAAATGTAAATAGCAGGAACGGATCTAGCTGAACACTGTGAGCAGGACGCACTGACTGCACTAAATGTAAATAGCAGGAACGGATCTAGCTGAACACTGTGAGCAGGACGCACTGACTGCACTAAATGTAAATAGCAGGAACAGATCTAGCTGAACACTGTGAGCAGGACGCACTGCACTAAATGTAAATAGCAGGAACAGATCTAGCTGAACACTGTGAGCAGGACGCACTGCACTAAATGTAAATAGCAGGAACGGATCTAGCTGAACACTGTGAGCAGGACGCACTGCACTAAATGTAAATGGCAGGAACAGATCTAGCTGAACACTGTGAGCAGGACGCACTGCACTAAATGTAAATAGCAGGAACGGATCTAGCTGAACACTGTGAGCAGGACGCACTGCACTAAATGTAAATAGCAGGAACAGATCTAGCTGAACACTGTGAGCAGGACGCACTGACTGCACTAAATGTAAATAGCAGGAACGGATCTAGCTGAACACTGTGAGCAGGACGCACTGCACTAAATGTAAATAGCAGGAACGGATCTAGCTGAACACTGTGAGCAGGACGCACTGCACTAAATGTAAATAGCAGGAACGGATCTAGCTGAACACTGTGAGCAGGACGCACTGCACTAAATGTAAATAGCAGGAACGGATCTAGCTGAACACTGTGAGCAGGACGCACTGCACTAAATGTAAAGAGCAGGAACAGATCTAGCCTAATCTAGCTCTCAAATCAAATGACACTGTCTGTCTCTCTCTCTATCAGCACACCGGAACACACTACACAGGGCCGCCGTGCAGGCGGCCTTATATAGTGTGGGGCGTGTACTAAATCCCCTGAGCCATAATTGGCCAAAGCCACCCTGGCTTTGGCCAATTACAGCTCTCTCTACTGACGGCGCTGTGATTGGCCAAGCATGCGGGTCATAGTGCATGCTTGGCCAATCATCAGCCAGCAATGCACTGCGATGCCACAGTGAATTATGGGCCGTGACGCGCCACACGAATTTGGCGCGAACGGCCCATAACGTTCGCAATTCGACGGACGGTCGAACAGCCGATGTTCGAGTCGAACATGGGTTCGACTCGAACACGAAGCTCATCACTATCCATGATGAATCTATTTAGAACAGTATAGTACGCACTCCGTGATGAAACATATCTCCAAAGATGTGGTGCTTCCATGGGTGCTAAATGTGCACCAACATAACACTGACTTCTATATGGGTTGGTGGAAGGAGCACCATTATGAGGGGTTCCCACCATCCCTGTGCTGAGTTCCCAGGTCTGTACACCTGCTGTGCCCATTATGAGGGGTTCCCACCATCCCTGTGCTGAGTTCCCAGGTCTGTACACCTGCTGTGCCCATTATGAGGGGTTCCCACCATCCCTGTGCTGAGTTCCCAGGTCTGTACACTTGCTGTGCCCATTATGGGGGGTTCCAACCAAACCTGTGCTGAGTTCCCGGGTCTGTACACCTGCTGTGCCCATTATGAGGGGTTCCCACCATCCCTGTGCCGAGTTCCCAGGTCTGTACACCTGCTGTGCCCATTATGAGGGGTTCCCACCATCCCTGTGCTGAGTTCCCGGGTCTGTACACCTGTTGTGCCCATTATGGGGGGTTCCAACCAAACCTGTGCTGAGTTCCCGGGTCTGTACACCTGCTGTGCCCATTATGAGGGGTTCCCACCATCCCTGTGCCGAGTTCCCAGGTCTGTACACCTGCTGTGCCCATTATGAGGGGTTCCCACCATCCCTGTGCCGAGTTCCCAGGTCTGTACACCTGCTGTGCCCATTATGAGGGGTTCCCACCATCCCTGTGCTTGGGATGGTTCTTGGGGCTTGGTCAGCCATTTCAAATCCACCTATACCTGAACAAATTTGCATTTCCTGATTAATCACCATCTAGTTTGCAAAGCATTTCCTTCTACAGTCACCTCCCTGGGCTTGGGGCGGCGTCTTTCTGTAAACGCTCAAAATTCAGGGTCACCCGGCACGTGATTGGCGAGTTTAGTTTTTTTGGTGTCACGGTTTCCCTGTTTGTGAATCATGGAGGAAGACATTGCTCGAGGTAGACAAGTCAGGAATGGCATTCACCTGGGGGGGGGGGGGGGGGGGGAATTAACCCTTTCTGGGGATCATGGCTGTGACTAGTCTGGAATGCAGTAAACAATTCTCAGTCCTATGATGCAATTTGCTATTCTGAGAAATGCACAATCCATATATTTTCATATAGCCAGACGTATTTCATGTTTTAGCTGGAGAGGGGGGGGGGGGGTGCTCATATAAACCCAATGCTAAAATCCTATAATGATCCCTTTTTATGGGGCTCTGAAGGTGCTCCTCCTACACCCCCCAACTCCGCACCACCCCGGCTGCTGATATTTGGCCCCCCTGACTAATGAACCTGGAAGGGATAAGAATTGCGTCACTTCCTGGTTTACAGCCGTCATTCCTCAGCTACTGTAGCCAGGGAAGCAGCTAATCAAGCACAAACTATGTTTGATTAGCCGCAGGGGAGACATTGGGGGGGCCTTATACATCCCCCCCGCCACCCTCCGGTGCTTCTACCATCTTGCCCGTATTATCGGCAAGCCGGAGAGTGAATTGGCCAGCGGCGGCCGTTTACCATAGAAAATACAGCGGACCAGATGGTCCCTGGTCATCTCTATGACCTTTTAGGAGGCCAGGCTCAACGTTATGTCGTCACAACCGGCCTCGGCAGATGTAAACACTGCCATTTGTTCGACTCGGAAGCTGAAGCTGTTTTTTTTCATTTTTTATTTTTGATCTCATGCTTTTCAGCCTGGAGGAGAGATGTGGGGTCTTATAGACTCCAGATCTCACTGTAAAGAGGACCTGTCATGCCCTATTCCTATTACAAGGAATATTTACATTCCTTGTAATAGGAATAGAAGTGATCAAAAAAAAATGTGAAGGGAAAGTGTCAAAATATAAAAATAAAAGTAAAATAAACAATAAAAAAAAAATAAAAAATTTAAAGCGCCCCCATCTCCGCACGCAGAACGTACATATGTACGTTGAGCCCGTATACATAAACTGCATTCAAACCACACATGTGAGGTATCGCTGCGAACGTTGGAGCGAGAGCAACAATTCTAGCCCCAGACTTCCTCTGTAACCCTAAACTGGTAACCTGTAAAGGATTTTAAAACGTCGCCTATGGAGATTTTTAAGTACTGAAGTTTGGCGCCTTTTCACGAGTGTGCGCAATTTTAAAGCATGACATTTTCGGTATCTATTTACTCAACGTAACATCATCTTTCACATTATGCAAAATCGGGCTAAGTACTGTTTTGCTTTTTTTAATTCATGAAACTGTTGTGTTTTTTTTTTTTTGGAAAAAAAAAAAAAATTTTTTTAAATTTCTACGCAAATACCATGTGACATAAAAAGTTGCAACGACACCATTTTATTCTCTAGGGTCTCTGCTAAAAAAACAAAACAAAAAAAACATCTATAATGTTTATGGTTTCTGAGTAATTTTGCTAGCAAAAAATGTTCTTTGCATGTAGGACAGAAGTGTCAGAATTGGCTTGGGAGGCAAGGGGTTAAACAGAAATTGCTCCGCACATGTGAGGTATTGCCGTGGACATCGGAGTGAGAGCCATATTCTAGGGCCAATATTCAGAGTTGAACTAAAGACAAACCTTTTTAAAATTAATTTTAGATAGTCAGCCCTGTCGGTTTATTATTTTAATTTTTTTTTGCCATCTGTGTCTCTTTAGGGAGATTTCTCTTCACTTCCTGTGCCAAAGCCACAATAGGAAGTGAAAAGAAATCCCTCCAAAGTGGGTGTCACCAGAACTGGTGTCCCCCATTAGACGTTTTCCCCTCAATTCCTGTTCCAGTGACAACCCAAAATGTGGGATTTTCTTTCACTTTCACTCTCCATGATACTGGTCACCAGAGGGTGAATCTCCTGAACAGGGACACAGATAGCAACCTGAAAGGGGGTTTAATCCCTCTCTACTGTTTCCAAAAATGTAAAGGGGAAAAAAAAGTTTTGCCTTTTTAGTTATACTTTAACTCCAAATTGATGACCTGTAAAGGCTTTTAAAGCGTCATCTATGGATAGTTTTTTTTTTTTCACGATTTTAAATAAAGTGGAACTACAGCCAAAACTTTTTTTTTTTTTCATTTTGGATAGACTAAGGGAGGGTTATAACCCCTGTTGGTTTGTTTTTTGCCATTTGTGTCCCGTTGGGGAGATTTCCCTTCACTTCCTGTCCTATAGCCAAAACAGGAAGTGATAGGAAATCCCTTCACATTAACTACCTGCCGCCCGGCGTATTGTAAAATGACGACGTCATATGACGTCGCCCCAGAACGAGAGAAGAGATCCTACCCGTCTTCATTTTACTATGACACTTCCCTAGCACACTGCGCAACCCCAATCTCTGTAAAGAGCCAATGATGCGGCTTTTTAACCATGTGATCAGCGGTGTCCAATCACAGCCGATCACATGTAATCACGGAAGTGCAGTTTTTCGGCTCTCCTCGCCTCACACCGACAGAGTGTGAGGCGAGGAGAACGGGGCAGTGACATCTCCTCCCAGCAGAGCGTGTACTGATCATGAGTGCCCTGATTATCAATGTAGCCCCAGCAGTGCCACCAATCAGTGCCTATCAGTGACACCAATCAATTCTCATCAGTGATGCCAGTCAGTGCTGCCTTTCAGTGCCTGCTCATCAGTGCCACCGATCAATGCCCACCAGTGCCGCCCATCAGTGCCACCTATTTGTAGCCATCAGTGTGGCATATTAGTGCCACCCCATCAGTGAAGCCTATCAGCGCCCATCAGTACAGTCTATCAGCATCCATCAGTGAACGAGAAAAGTTACCTATTTACAAAATTTACTGACCGAAACTAAGAAAAACTTTTTTTTTTTTTTTTATAATTTTCAGTCTTTTTTTAAATTTTTTTTTTAACAAAAAATAAAAAAAACCCAGTGGTGATTAAATGCCACCAAAAGAAAGTTCTATTTGTGTGAAGAAAATGATAAAAATGTCATTTTGGTACAGTGTTGCATGACCGTGCAAGTGTGACAGCACTGAAAGCTTAAAATTGGCCTAGGCAGGAAGGGGGTGAAAGTGCCCAGTATTGAAGGGGTTAAGGGAATCCCCGGGGGACCCCCAGGTCACCAGAGTTAGTGTCCCCATTGGGTATAAGTATCTGAAATTAAAAAAAAAAAAGGGGGCCGATCGGCTGACAGCCTCAAGATTTACTGTTGCTGAAGGGGGAAGAAAGCAACAGGAATGACACAGATTATGCAGAGGGAAAAGCAGGAGAGGTGACAGGACAGACTCTGTTGCAGGGAGACATAAAATAGTTAAAGTTACAAAGACAGTGTCTTGTCATATCTCCCTGATATTTTCCCCTTTATCCCTCAAAGCAGCCTGTGAACTTCAGCACTGTAAAGCTTCTGTCAGCCTTCCCCACTATCTGAGCCAAGACATATAATCAAGGCTTGAAATGTACTGTACATGTTTTAATTGAATAAAGTGATATATACCTTGTGAGACCAAAGACAGCAGGAGAGTTTCCAATAAGGAAGTGACTGCTCTGGTCTTCAACAAAATGGCGGCCTCCAGCAAGAAGAAAAAGGAGCAATGCTGGAAGCAATGTACGGCACACAGCCAATTTGTTGGTAGCGTAATTATTAATGTGGAATGTATGTTCCTTGCTAAAGAACCTTGTTATCAAACCGTTATGGGTAAGGGTCTGCTTTAAGAAACACATGAATGGATGGTGGTAGTGGGCAAAGGGAAGGGGGAGGGGCCTCAATTATTAGATTATTAAAACGGAATTAAACCCATCGATTTACCAGTTTCAAAAAACAGTTACATTTCCCCCACGTGTTGGAAATGTAACTGTCACATTGGTTGTGATCTCAACCAAACTCAACCATCCAATGGCTGGTGTCATAACTGATCACATGTGCAGCACCATGACAGTTGAAGATCAAACAGGGGCCAAGATGGCAGCTTTCTTGTCTGAAAACGATAGGAAGGTTTAGTTCCACTTTTAAGTGCAATTCAGTTTAAAGTGAATAAAAATACCCCTATAATACACAAGCTTAATGTATTCTAGTAAAGTTAGTCTGTAAACTAAGGTCTGTTTTGTTAGTTTATAGCAGTAGTTTGTTATTTGATAAACTTACAGCAGGCCGTGGCCATCTTGAGTGTGGGCATCTGAAGCCAGACTGTATTTCTTCCTGGATCTCATCCTTGCAGATCTCGCACATGCTCAGTGCAGCACAAGCAGTGTAATAGGTTTCAGGTCAGGTTTCCATAGCAACGGCAGTGTCAGAGGAAGTTGCCGCCCCTTCCCAGAAGGCATTGCAAACAGGAAATGATGCGATGGGCCGCGGCCAGGGAGGAGGAAGTGAAAAATGAATACAGCGGATATACAGTAAGTGCTGAGGAAAAAAATAAAAATATATCCAATTCGTTTACAGTGCACAGTTTAGTGAGGGATGCTGAAGAGTTGTAAAAGTGGGTGGAACTCCACTTTAAGTAGGAGGTGGAACGTCAGTTGGAGGATCATTAGTTAAGAGTTGATACTATTGAGTATATTGGAATTGCATTGCACTATAGATTGTTGGGTTTCTACAGCCAATGTCAAATGAAAGACTCCTAAACATCAAAGAATAGCTGCAAATAAAGAGTTAAATATTTTTTTTGGTTCTGTAAATAATACGGCTGATTCACCCGGCACAATGTCCCAAAATAAACAGTGAGAGAGGGTGAAGCAAAGTCCATATATATTCAGTATACCAAGCACCCAACAGCGAGCTGGCCTTCAAGATCCAACCGGAGCCCCAAGGTAACGCTCCTTTTATTCTCACATTTTACTCGGTTGTCACCCTCCTGACTCCAAGGTTTAAAGAGGAACTCTGGACTAATTTTAACCCCTTTATGCCACTTTAAATGGGTCGTGACACCCAAGGCCAGTAAGAGGGACTTCCAATTATGCGGCACAGCACTCACATCATCAGAAGCTTGTCCTATCTGCAGTAGTTGACCATAATACCAAGCGCCCAGCAGCGAGCTGGTCTTCAAGATGTCACGGGAGCCCCAAGGAAACGCTCCTTTTAATTCTTACATTTTACTCGGTTGTCACCTTCCTGCCTCCAAGGTTTAAAGAGGAACTCTTGACTAATTTTAACCCCTTTATGCCACTTTAAATGGGCCGTGACACCCAAGGCCAGTAAGAGGGGGCTCCAGATTATCCAGCACAGCATTGGCATCACCAGAAGCTTGTCCTATCTACAGTAGTTGACCGTGAGCCATGGTGGTCACAGTTCTGGAGGGCTCTGATTGAGCGTGCCCAGGTCCGAGACAGTTCCGCATATATGCGGCAGTTAGGCGTTAAGGAGCACCCGCGCTTCCTCACGGGTTAGGATACTATCCTGTATACACAATATCGATACGGTGCTACGACCCACCCAAACCAGATTGGAAGGAGCTCCACGTGTGCCCAGACTACAGCCACACAAACTGTTGAGCGAGTATCCAGATGAAAATGTTGGCAACTGCGTGTGATGCGTTCTAAAATCCAGCTTTATAAAGAGTACAAAAAAAGTGCCAACGTACAAAAGGCTGACGCATTTTAGCCCGGGGGGGTTATGACTAAAGCCCACCCAGGCTGAAACACGTCAACCTTTTGGACAGTGGGGCTTTTATGTACTCTTTATGAAGTTGTAATAAACTGGATTGTAGAGCACATCACACGCCGTTGCTGACCTTTTCGTCTGAATATACTATCCTAAGCTTGGTTCACACCTACAGGTACAACTGAGCACGGGCGCGTTTCCACGTTAGGCAGTCCATTTATTCCAATGGGCTGCCCTACGGCCAAGGAAGGTGGAGAGTAAGTCCCTGACTCTTAGCCAAAATTGCACTGCACTGAACTTCACGGGGCTGTTTGAGTCATGATGGTGGCAATAACAATTAATCTGCTAAAGGGCGTAATTGGGAAAGTGCGCGATCTTGCACGTGTTCCCAATACGCAGAGGTTTGAAACTAGCCTTAATCATACTTTACAGGACACAAGTATTCATAGACCCTGGGTTATAGGCTTGTAGCATTAGGTCAGGGGTCTCCAAAGTACGGCCCTTGGGCCACATCTGGCCGGCTAGGACGTTTTTACCAGCCCGCAGCTAGAGTCCTCATACTCACTGCAGGGGCAGTCTCTCTGTTAAAGCCTTGTGGGGGACCTGCGATGCATGCTCGACCCCACCTTAGCAGTATGTGGTGCAGGTCCTGCAATCACTCCTGGCATCTCCATGTGTTGGTGGATAGGACCACCAGCTTCAACCAATGAAGTGTTTAAGTGCAGGCCGGCTGCACCCCTTTCCCTCCCGTCGTGCTGTTTAAATCTGTGTTATTTACTGCTGTAATTTTGCATACAGCGTGCCTGTGTGACAGCAGGGCAGCAGCTGGGTGGTGCAGAAGGTCTGCACCTAAGGCACACTGTACAGGGGTAAAGTAATGTACAGAGAGACTGATGGGTACACAGTTGTGGGGGGGATGATGGCTCTGGAGGGGACACCGTTGTGTGGAGTGGGGGTTGATGGCTCTGTTGGGAACACAGTTATTGGGGGGGGGGGGGGGGTTGATGGCACTAATGGGGACGCAGTTGTGTTGTTGGCGATGGCTCTGGAGGGGACACAATTGTGGGGGAGAGGGGTTGATGGCTCTGTTTGGGACACCTTTGCATGGAGAAGGTGATGCCTCTGTTGGGGATACTGTAAATGGGGGGGATTGATGGCACTGATGAGGATGCAGTTGTGTTGTGGGTGATGGCTTTGGAGGGGACACAGTTGTGGGGGAGAGGGGTTGATGGCTCTGTTGGGGACACCTTTGTGTGGAGGGGGGTGATGGCTTTGTCTGGGACACAGTTATAGGGGGAGGTTTGATGGCACTGATGGGGATGCAGTTGTGTTGGGGATGATGGCTCTGGAGGGGACACAATTGTGGGTTGGAGGGGCT
Source organism: Lithobates septentrionalis (assembly GCA_037952835.1). NCBI lineage: Eukaryota > Metazoa > Chordata > Amphibia > Anura > Ranidae > Lithobates > Lithobates septentrionalis. The sequence continues at coordinate 288,891 of JBBDGP010004384.1, read as the reverse complement.
GATGGCTCTGTTGGGGACACCTTTGTGTGGAGGGGGTGATAGCTCTGTTGCGGACACTGTTGTGTGGAGGGGATGATGGCTCTGTTGGGGACACCTTTGTGTGGAGGGGGTGATAGCTCTGTTGCAGACACTGTTGTGTGGAGGGGATGATGGCTCTGTTGGGGACGGGGGGTGGTGACGGGGGTGATGGCACTGATGGGGATGCAGTTGTGTTGGGGATGATGGCTCTGGAGGGGACACAATTGTGGGTTAGAGGGGCTGATGGCTCTGTTGGGGACACCTTTGTCTGGAGGGGGTGATAGCTCTGTTGCGGACACTGTTGTGTGGAGGGGATGATGGCTCTGTTGGGGATGGGTGGGGGGGGGGGGTGATGGCACTGATGGGGTCGCAGTTGTGTTGGGGGTAATGGCTCTGGAGGGGACACAATTGTGGAGGAGAAGGGTTGATGGCTAAGTTGGGGACACCTTTGTGTGGAGGGGGTGATGGCTTTGTTGGAGACACAGTTATGGGGGGGGTTGATGGCACTGATGGGGATGCAGTTGTGTTGGGGGTGATAGTTCTAAAGAGGACACAGTCGTGGGCGATTGGGGAGTGATGGCTTTGATGGGAGCACAGTTGTGGGGGAGCGGGGTGAAGGCTCTGATGGGGACACAGTTGTATGTTGGGGGGGGGGGGTTTGATAGCTCTGATAGGGAAACACTTATGGGGGGAGATGTGGCTCGGAGGGTGACACAGATGTGTGTGAGGGGACACAAATGTGTGAGGAGGTTCTGATGGGAACACAAACAACAAACCCCCCCGCTCTCCATGAGTCCTCAGTTTTGCTAGTGTCCTAAGGTGATGGACCTCTTCTCCCTTCCTGAGAAATCACTCTTGGCTTAAAGTATAACTTAAGGCAAAACTATTTTTAAGGTTTGGATAGAGTGTAGAGGGATTAGAATCCTGTCTGGTTTTTATTGCTGTCTGTTCCCCCCAGTTAGAAAGATTCACCCTCTCTAATTGTCCTGGTGACCACCATCACCGAGTGGAAGTGAAAGAAAATCCCACATTTTGGGTTGCCACCAGAACATAGGGGAAATCTTCCACTGGGGACACTAGTTCTGGTGACAAGAAGGGACTGCCCTACTTTCGAGTGATTTCCTCTCACTCACTGTTTGGGCTATGGGACGGGAAGTGAAGGGGAATCTCACCAATGGGACACAAAACCTGACAGGGGTTGTAACCCTACCTATCCAAAAAAATATAAATAAATAAATAAAAAGTTTTGCCTAGTTCTACTTTAACTAGTTTATTTTTTTTATTATAGCTATGCATATCAAGATCATTATTAATCTTATTCATAAGTATTAATATTTGATACAATGTATCGGTATGTACTGTATGTCTGTGTCTTTTGTACTTTTTCTTATAATTGGAGTCCCTAGGGGCGGTCGTATTTGTTTCCCTTGCATCCGACGGACTTCTACAGTGAGGGAAAAAAGTATTTGATCAGTGGGCAAACGTACAAAATCAGCAGGGGATCAAATACTTTTTTCCCCTCGCTGTATTTCTCAGTGCAAAAAACAAAAAAACAGTAGACGCTCCCATGGCTCTACATGGTCCCAAGTAGTCCTGATTGGTAGCCGCAGACCATGTTGACCTATGCTAGGAATAGTGTTCTTCATAATAAAGAGGGGCTTTTTTAACGCCAGATAAATTGGTTTGGTAACGCTGACACAGCTCTTTTGACTAAACGTGAATATTCATAATAGAATTCTTTGTTTTTCAGCATTTTCTCAGACTTCCCCATTTTTTATTTTTTTTTTACATTTTTAACCCCTAAACTAACAAAAATGACAACTAATCCAGTCCTACCTTTTAATCCTTAACTGGTAACCATTAACACCTTACCTATCCACTAACGCTGCACATGGATCGCCAGGCAAACAGCTAAACACACAGATAAAATACGTAAGAGATATTTATAGCGCTGTCCATCCAGTCCTGAGATTTACACAGCTCTGCCACACAGCACAGCCTTGTGTGGAAGAGCAGGAGACCAGATTCTTGTCTGCTGTAGATTTTGTATCAGTTACAGGTCTTGTCTGTCTCCCCCCAGCGTGTGATTGGACAGTGACAGGATGAGCCCAGCTCTCTGTCACTCTGCTCTCTCCTCCTGTGAGCATGTTTCATGTCGACAGACTTGCACACCTGATTGGCACCCAGTCTGAGCTCTGCAGTACCGTGAGCACTAAGTCCGAAATCTGTGCAGCAGACATGACAGCCAGGTCTGCAGCCTCCATTACAGGAGCAGTAGACCACACGCCCAGCTTGCTTATTTGGATGATAAAAGAGCAGCAGAAATAGGAGGCAGCTGAACTTCCGCTAAGAAATACGAGATACCAGCTCTGAGTTTAATAGTCTTGAGTAAAGCTGGCCATGCACTATACAAATTTTGCCCGGATCCTGATGATCCGGCTCAAATGCACTCCTCCATTGAGGGCTCTGTTGACACCCACCCAACATCTTTCGACTGAAGAATTTGATTGAAGGACTTGGATGGGAAAAAAATTTTGCTGAACAGCAGCTGCATTCAATTAAATGATTCTGACAGTCCGTGGAAAAATCTAAGAGTTTATGGCCAGCTTTCCTGACAAAGGCAGCCAGGGAACTGGCATTTTCAAAGGAGGGTCAGCATTGTACAGGAGTCCTTTTAATAATGAAAATAATAATAATTAGGCGTCTTGCCCTTAATGGATCTTATTGAAGTTCATGTTAAATAATTTGCCCACAGCTTGAAAAGTCCATTATAGTGACATGTCCCCGTGTGATAGGTACGCTGCATATTAAAACCATGTTGTTGGGATTATGTTGAAGGAGGAGGGAGGGCTGCATTGTCCCATTATATGAGGGAACTGGTTTGGCATGAATAGATTTTTGATACTATGGGGTTGATTCACTAAAGGCAAATAGACGGTGCACTTTGCAGTTGCTCCAGAGCTGAATAAATTTGGTAAAGCTTCACTTTGCGAAGAATACCCAATCACGTGCAAGGAAACTTTAAAAAAAAAAAAAAACAGCATTTTTTTTTTTGTGGGACACAGTGGCTGTATAGGGGTATCTGAGGTGAAGGGGGTGGAGATTTGTGGGTTGCAGGATGGGACTGATGGGACACACTGGCTGTGTAGGGGGTATCTGAGAAGCAGCGGGTATGTATTTTTTTGGGTTGCAGGATGGGACTGGTTGGGCGGAATGGCTGTGTAAGTGGGTATCTTAGGAGAAGGGTGGAAGGAGGTCTCAGGGTTGCAGGATGGGAATCATGGGATGCAATGGCTGTGTAGGTGGGTATCTTAGGAGAAGGGTGGAAGAAGGTCTCTGGATTGCAGGAAGGGAATTGTGAAATGCTGTGGCTGTGTAGGTGGGTATCTTAGGAGAAGGGGGATGGAGATTTCTGGGTTGCAGGATGGGACTGGCTATGTAGGGGGGTATCTGAGGAGCAGCGGGTATGGAATTCTTTGGGTTGCAGGATGGGACTGGTTGGGCGGAATGGCTGTGTAAGTGGGTATCTGAGGAGAAGGGTGGAAGGAGGTCTTTGGGTTGCAGGATGGGAATGGTGGGATGCAGTGGCTGTGTAGGTGGGTATCTTAGGAGAAGGGTGAAAGTAGGTCTCCGGGTTGCAGGATGGGAATTGCTGAATGATGTGACTGTGTAAGTGGGTATCTGAGAAGGGTGGAAGGAGGTCTCCGGGTTGCAGGATGGGAATGGTGGGATGCAGTGGCTGTGTAGGTGGGTATCTCAGGAGAAGGGTGGAAGTAGGTCCCCATGTTGCAGGATGGGAATGGTGGGATGCTGTGGCTGTGTAGGTGGGTATCTTAGGAGAAGGGTGGAAGGAGGTCTCCGGGTTGCAAAATGGGAATGGTGGGATGCAGTGGCTGTGTAGGTGGGTATCTTAGGAGAAGGGTGGAAGTAGGTCTCCTGGTTGCAGGATGGGAATGGTGGGATGCTGTGGCTGTGTAGGTGGGTATCTTAGGAGAAGGGTGGAAGTAGGTCTCCTGGTTGCAGGATGGGAATGGTGGGACACAGTGGCTGTGTAGGTGGGTATCTTAGGAGAAGGGTGGAAGTAGGTCTCCTGGTTGCAGGATGGGAATGGTGGGATGCTGTGGCTGTGTAGGTGGGTATCTCAGGAGAAGGGTGGAAGTAGGTCCCCATGTTGCAGGATGGGAATGGTGGGATGCTGTGGCTGTGTAGGTGGGTATCTTAGGAGAAGGGTGGAAGGAGGTCTCCGGGTTGCAAAATGGGAATGGTGGGATGCAGTGGCTGTGTAGGTGGGTATCTTAGGAGAAGGGTGGAAGTAGGTCTCCTGGTTGCAGGATGGGAATGGTGGGATGCTGTGGCTGTGTAGGTGGGTATCTTAGGAGAAGGGTGGAAGTAGGTCTCCTGGTTGCAGGATGGGAATGGTGGGACACAGTGGCTGTGTAGGTGGGTATCTTAGGAGAAGGGTGGAAGGAGGTCCCCATGTTGCAGGATGGGAATGGTGGGATGTGATGCTTGTGTGGGGGGGTATCTAAAGAGAAGGGTGGAAGGAGGTCTCCTGGTTGCAGGAGAGGACTGGTGGGACACAGTGGCTGTGTAGGTGGGTATCTCAGGAGAAGGGTGGAAGTAGGTCCCCATGTTGCAGGATGGGAATGGTGGGATGTGATGCCTGTGTAGGGGGGTATCTAAAGAGAAGGGTGGAAGGAGGTCTCCTGGTTGCAGGAGAGGACTGGTGGGACACAGTGGCTGTGTAGGGGGTATCTGAGGAGAACGGGGATAGAGGTCCCAGGCTCTATCAGTGATTCCAGCTTCCTACTCCATTCCATTCCAAATCTGAATCGCCTCAGAGAGGAAATTCTCCCTCGGCTCACTTCCTGCTACTCTTCCTGTCCTGTCTCTGAGCTGAGAGATTAGACATAGGTGCGGCCTGGGCTCCACGGGAAAGGGGGTGTGGGATACAATCCCTGAAGTCTGCAAAGCAACTCACATGGATCGTTTTTTTCTTTTTCTGTACTTCCATGTGCAAACAAAATATCTACATTTGTTTTTCCTTGTATGTGATTGGGCATTCTATTTATATTTCTTTAGTAAATCAACCCCAACAGTCTCCTCTCCCACACTTTTCTCCTTTTTTCTTTTCTTTCTTTTTCTTTTCTTTTCTTTTTTTCTTTTCTTTCTTTTCTCTTTTCTTTTATTTTTTCTTTTCTTTGCTTTTGTTCCTCGTTCTTTCTTTCTTCTAGGAGAGAAGTCCGGGGACATTATCAGGAGTAAGGGGTAATATAAAGGGGATAGGAAGGGAGTCCGGGGACATTATCAGGAGTAAGGGGTAATATAAAGGGGATAGGGAGGGAGTCCGGGGACATTATCCGGTGTAAGGGATAATATAAAGGGGATAGGAGGTGAGTCCAGGGACATTATCAGGGGTAAGGGATAATATAAAGGGGATAGGAGGGGAGTCCGGGGACATTATCAGGGGTAAGGGATAATATAAAGGGGATAGGAGGTGAGTCCAGGGACATTATCAGGGGTAAGCGATAATATAAAGGGGATAGGAGGTGAGTCCAGGGACATTATTAGGGGTAAGGGATAATATAAAGGGGATAGGAGGTGAGTCCGGGGACATTATCAGGGGTAAGGGATAATATAAAGGGGATAGGAGGTGAGTCCGGGGACATTATCAGGGGTAAGGGATAATATAAAGGGGATAGGAGGTGAGTCCGGGGACATTATCAGGGGTAAGGGATAATATAAAGGGGATAGGAGGTGAGTCCGGGGACATTATCAGGGGTAAGGGATAATATAAAGGGGATAGGAGGTGAGTCCGGGGACATTATCAGGGGTAAGGGATAATATAAAGGGGATAGGAGGTGAGTCCGGGGACATTATCAGGGGTAAGGGATAATATAAAGGGGATAGGAGGGGAGTCCAGGGACATCAGGGGTAAGGGATAATATAAAGGGGATAGGAGGTGAGTCCAGGGACATTATCAGGGGTAAGGGATAATATAAAGGGGATAGGAGGGGAGTCCGGGGACATTATCAGGGGTAAGGGATAATATAAAGGGGATAGGAGGTGAGTCCAGGGACATTATCAGGGGTAAGCGATAATATAAAGGGGATAGGAGGTGAGTCCAGGGACATTATTAGGGGTAAGGGATAATATAAAGGGGATAGGAGGTGAGTCCGGGGACATTATCAGGGGTAAGGGATAATATAAAGGGGATAGGAGGTGAGTCCGGGGACATTATCAGGGGTAAGGGATAATATAAAGGGGATAGGAGGTGAGTCCAGGGACATCAGGGGTAAGGGATAATATAAAGGGGATAGGAGGTGAGTCCAGGGACATTATCAGGGGTAAGGGATAATATGAAGGGGGATGGGAGGGGGAGTCTCGGGACATTATCAGGGGTAAGGGATAATATAATGGGGAATGGGAGGGGGGAGTCTGGGGACATTATCAGGGGTAAGGGATAATATAATGTGGGATGGGAGGGGGAGTCTGGGGACATTATCAGGGGTAAGGGATAATATAATGGGGGATGGGAGGGAGAGTCTGGGGACATTATCAGGGGTAAGGGATAATATAATGGGGAATGGGAGGGGGAGTCTGGGGACATTATCAGGGGTAAGGGATAATATAATGGGGGATGGGAGGGGGGAGTCTGGGGACATTATCAGGGGTAAGGGATAATATAATGGGGGATGGGGGGGGGGGGTCAGGGGACATTATCAGGGGTAAGGGATAATATAAAGGGGATAGGAGGTGAGTCCAGGGACATTATCAGGGGTAAGGGATAATATAAAGGGGATAGGAGGGGAGTCCGGGGACATTATCAGGGGTAAGGGATAATATAAAGGGGATAGGAGGTGAGTCCAGGGACATTATCAGGGGTAAGCGATAATATAAAGGGGATAGGAGGTGAGTCCAGGGACATTATTAGGGGTAAGGGATAATATAAAGGGGATAGGAGGTGAGTCCGGGGACATTATCAGGGGTAAGGGATAATATAAAGGGGATAGGAGGTGAGTCCGGGGACATTATCAGGGGTAAGGGATAATATAAAGGGGATAGGAGGTGAGTCCAGGGACATCAGGGGTAAGGGATAATATAAAGGGGATAGGAGGTGAGTCCAGGGACATTATCAGGGGTAAGGGATAATATGAAGGGGGATGGGAGGGGGAGTCTCGGGACATTATCAGGGGTAAGGGATAATATAATGGGGGATGGGAGGGGGAGTCTGGGGACATTATCAGGGGTAAGGGATAATATAATGGGGGATGGGAGGGGGAGTCTGGGGACATTATCAGGGGTAAGGGATAATATAATGGGGGATGGGAGGGGGAGTCTGGGGACATTATCAGGGGTAAGGGATAATATAATGGGGGATGGGAGGGGGAGTCTGGGGACATTATCAGGGGTAAGGGATAATATAATGGGGGGTGGGAGGGGGAGTCTGGGGACATTATCAGGGGTAAGGGATAATATAATGGGGGATGGGAGGGGGGAGTCTGGGGACATTATCAGGGGTAAGGGATAATATAATGGGGGATGGGAGGGGGGAGTCTGGGGACATTATCAGGGGTAAGGGATTTCTTTCTCTCTGCACCATTATATACAGCATCCCCATTCTCCTTTCTGCAGTTTTATTCGGTGTGATTTTTGAACATCCTACAAGCAGCAGATCAGAGTGTCTGATGCATAATTCATGTATTGTACCGCAGGAAGCCCTCTTCCTCCTCCCGATAAAACCATTAAAAATTCACCTCCAAGCCCATAAAGAAAGCATGTAGCAATGGTTGCATTTTGAAATCTGAAGATATATACCAGCCCCTCCCCCTCTGCAGTGGGATAATGAACGATTTGATCCCCTGCAGATCTTGTAAGTTTGCCCACTTGCAAAGAAATAAAGGGTCTATTATTTTTATCATAGGTGTATTTTAAGTGATAGAGACAGAATATCAACAGAAAAACACATGCTACAAATGTTATAAATTGAGCTGCAGTTGAGTGAGTAATATAAGTATTTGATCCCCTACCAACCAACAATAATTCTGCCCCCCACAGACTGGATACAGTAGGCGCTCATATGGTACACAGATTAGTCCGGTCAATGTAAGAAGGTGCTCCTATCGACAACTTGTTATGTGTATAAAAGACACCTGTCCACAGAATCTCTTTCTTCCATTCAATCCTCACCATCAGGGGCAAGACCAAAGAGCTGTCAAAGGATATCAGGGAGAAGATTGTAGACCTGCACAAGGCTGGAATGGGCTACAAGACCATCGGCAAGAAGCTTGGTGAGAAGGAGACAACTGTTAGAGCGATTATTCCCAAATGGAAGAAATGAAATGCCCATCAATCGCCCTCGGGCTAGAGCTCCATGCAAGGTTTCGCCTCATGGGGTGAGGATGATCATGAGAAAAGTGAGGGGTCAGCCCAGAACTACACAGGAGGAGCTTGTGAATTATCTTAAGACTGTTGGACCACAGTCACCAAACAAACCATTGGTAGCACAATACCCCACCATGGATTGAAATCCTGCAGCGCCCAGAAAATCCCTCTCCTCAAGAAGGCACATGTACAGTCATGCCAATGAACATCTAAATGATTCAGAGAAGGACTGGGAGAAAGTGTTGTGGTCAGATGAGACCAAAATTCAACTCTTTGGCATTAACTCGACTCGCCCTGTTTGGAGGAAGAAAAAGGCTAAGAACACCATCCCTACAGTCAAGAACGGAGGTGGAAACATGATGCTTTGGGGGTGTTTCTCTGCTAAATGTACAGACCGACTTTACCGCATTGAGGGGCCAATGGACGGGGCCATGCTTTGTAAGAGCTTGGATGAGAACCTTCTTCCCTCAGCCAGAACACTGAAGATGGGTCGTGGATGGGTCTTCCAGCATGACAATGACCCAAAACGTACCACCAAGGCAACAAAGGAGTGGTTCAAGAAGAAGCACATTAAGGTCATGGAGTGGCCTAGCCAGTCTCAAGACCTTAATCCTATAAAAAAAAATGCATGGAGGGAGCTGAAACTTCGAGTTGCCAAGTGACAGCCAAGAAACCTTCAGAGAAGATTTGTAAAGAAGAGTGGACCAAAATCCCTCCTGAGATGTGTGCAAACCTGGTCACCAACTACAAGAAACGTCTGACCTCTGTGCCTGCCAACAAGGGTTTCTCCACCAAGTACTAAGTCATGTTTTGCTTGGGGATCGAATACCCTATATACTCGAGTATAAGTCGTTCCGAGTATAAGTCGAGGCCCTAATTTACCACAAAAAATGGGAAAAACTTATTGACCCGAGTATAAGACGAGGGTGAGAAATGCACAGCTACTGTAAGTGGAAAAGAGGGTCAACAATGCCCATTTGCAGCCTCACTGTGCCCATTTGCAGCCATAGGTCCCCTGAACTTTAAACTCGGTAGTTAAGTGTTCCTAGATGCTCCCTAGCTGCAGCCAAAATTTGGAGTCTCTGAACCCAAAGTGTCCCGAAATGACATTGCTACAGATGGACACTGTTGACCGACTTTGGGGCCCCGTATCTCGGAGCCAATTAGTGCTAGGAACCCAGTGGAACTAGCACCATAAAATATCCAAAGCTGGGATTTCTAGCACCAAGTAGTCCCGAGATACAGGGCCCCAAAAATCGGTTCAGAAAATGTCAAGCACTTTTCTGCAGCAGAGAATGACATTTTCTGAACCTATTTTGGGGCCCCGTATCTCAGGGCCACTTGGTGCTAGGAACCCCAGCTTTGGATATTTTATGGTACCAGGTCCACTGGGTTTGCACACCAAATTTGGGGTTCCTAGCACTAAGTGGCCCTGAGATACGGGGCCCCAAATTCGGTTCGGAAAATGAAATTTTTTGCTGCAGAAAAGTGCTTGACTCGAGTATAAGTCGAGGGGGGCACTTTCAGCACAAAAAAATGTCCTGAAAAACTCGACTTATACTCGAGTATATACGGTACTTACTTTGCTCTCTGAACTGCAACTTAATTTATAACATTTGTATCGTGTTTTTTTTTTTTTATGGATTTTTGGTTGATATTCTGCCTCTATCATATAAAATACACCTATGATAAAAATGGTAGACCCTTGATTTCTTTGTAAGTGGGCAAACCTACAAAATCTGCAGGGGATCAAATAATTATTTTGCCCACTGTAGATACATTGTTGTAGGACCCCCCAGAAACCTCGTGCTGGTTGGCAGTTGATTGTGGTGTCCTAAGTCTTCCGTGTACCTTACGTTTACCATATGAAGCCTACAAAAAAAAAGTTTTAGAAAGTTCCTGTGATGAGTTTTATCTTTTCTGGTGCCAATAATAGATGCGTGAAGACGGCCGCCATCAGCGGTGTGAGAGTCGCAGCCCTGGAAGTGGCGCGGCCTGGTGAGAAGCGATGATTAACATTAAATTACTGCAGCCTGAATATCAGTCATGTGAAGAATCCTCCATCGGGACGGGATGGAAGCCAAATTTAACATAGGAGGGCTCTTTAAATAGCGCCTGGCAGCAGCTGACGGGGTGTGGGCGCTCTTCGCATGCGTCTGGGGGGGCTGACATGTCCAAGCTGCGGGGGGTGGAATCCGTGTTGCATCAGTGCTGGCCGATAATTTAAAGTGCACGTCCAGCCAAAATTTTCGTTTTGAGAATAGTTGGGTTCTACTGCTATCTGCATCCCCAATTCTTTTTTTTTTTTTTTTTCCTAACACTTCCTATCCAATGAAATTGTTGTCACCGGGACAGTAAGTGAAGAGACATCTCCAAGCTTGCTTTCAAAGGCAGACGTTCAGCCAATCAGCAGCTCCACACTAAACGCAGATCCTGCTCTTTGCCAAAGACTACTACTATAAGTCTGAGCTCATATAGAAGTAGAAGAGCAGCAATAGTCCATACAGCCCAAAATCTTCGACTTTAAATCCCAATGGATCCTCCTAAATACACCCCTGGGGTATCAGAAGGTGTTCAACATCTTACAGTTTGTTTTAGGAAGCAGCCACAGCCTGAGTAGTAGGGCCTGTCCCCCGCCAGCATGCTGTTGAGAAAGACCATTGCTTTCTGTGGGCAAGCAGCGGTCTATCTGCAGAGTTCTGACCCCACCCACTGTAAGTTAGACCTATAACTCTGCAGTCATCTAAGCCCCCTGCTCCTGCTGATTTGGAGAGCTCAGGTTCTAGATCATCATTAGGCATGCCAGACCTCTGCGGAGTGACCACTGCTTCCACACAGAAAGCGAATAAGGAAATACAGTGGGTTGGCAGAACGTACACCATGGCGGTCATGAATCGTGTAGAGAAGTGCAACTCTCATAAACATGTCAGAGCGAAAGTGAAAATGAGTTTGTGTAAACACGCGGCGGGCAGAGAATTTCCCGGAGGCGGACAAGCAGAGGTGGTGATCATCATCCCAGCAATGTCATCCCTCTGTCTTCTTACCTGCATACGTGACCTTCACTCCACTCCATGTACTGCCCCAACCAGTCCAACCAGATCGTACAGAAGACAGCCCCGCCGCCTGCTACCAGGACTGTGTGTAAAATGTTCTAGAAGAGACAAAAACAACACGTGACAAACACCTACTGCTAATCATCTAGGGCTGCAACTAACCATTGTTTTCATAATCGATTAGTTGGCCGATTATTGTTTCGATTAATCGGTTAATGACCTTAAAAGTGTGGTGTATAATTTAGTTAATATGTAAAGTTTAAAAAAAAAAGCAATTTATTCTTAAATATTTCTATGCAGTGGTAAATATAAATAACCAACTATATTGTTAGAGAGCAAAATATCTAATCCACTCTGAGAATAACAGACAGAAGAGACATAATGTATATACTATTTGAGGAGATATATACTGTATATACTATTAGAGGATAGATATACTGTATATACTATTAGAGGAGATATATACTGTATATACTATTTGAGGAGAGATATACTGTATATACTATTAGAGAATAAATACTGTATATACTGTTAGAGAATAAATACTGTATATACTATTAGAGGAGAGATATACTGTATATACTATTAGAGGATAGATATACTGTATATACTATTAGAGGAGATATATACTGTATATACTATTTGAGGAGAGATATACTGTATATACTATTAGAGAATAAATACTGTATATACTATTAGAGAATAAATACTGTATATACTATTAGAGGAGAGATATACAGTATATACTGTTAGAGGGGAGATATACTGTATATACTATTAGAGGAGAGATATACTGTATATACTATTAGAGGAGAGATATAGTGTATATACTATTAGAGATCAAATACTGTATATACTATTAGAGGAGATATATACTGTATATACTATTAGAGGAGATATATACTGTATATACTATTAGAAGAGAGAGATACTGTATATACTATTAGAGGAGATGTATACTATTATAGGAGAGATATACTGTATATACTACTAGAGGAGAGATATACTGTATATACTATTAGAGGAGATGTATACTATTATAGGAGAGATATACTGTATATACTACTAGAGGAGAGATATACTGTATATACTATTAGAGGAGAGATGTACTGTATATACTATTAGAAGATATATACTATTAGAGGAGAGATATACTGTATATACTATTAGAGGAGAGATATACTGTATATACTATTAGAATATATATACTATTAGAGGAGATATATACTGTATATACTATTAGAGGAGATATATACTGTATATACTATTAGAGGAGAGATATACTGTATATACTATTAGAAGAAAGATATACTGTATATACTATTAGAGGAGATGTATACTGTGTTTACTATTATAGGAGAGATATACTGTATATACTACTAGAGGAGATATATACTGTATATACTATTAGAATATATATACTGTATATACTATTAGAAGATATATACTATTAGAGGCGATATATACTGTATATACTATTAGAAGATATATACTGTATATACTATTAGTGGAGAGATATACTGTATATACTATTAGAGGAGATATATACTGTATATACTATTAGAAGATATATACTGTATATACTATTAGTGGAGAGATATACTGTATATGCTATTAGAGGAGATATATACTGTATATACTATTAGAAGATATATACTGTATATACTATTAGAGGAGATATATACTGTATATGCTATTAGAGGAGATATATACTGTATAACAAGGTTGTCACACACTGTTGCTGGTATGTTGGCTGGTATATATGGGCTGCAATGATGGGCACAGATAAGGCGACACCGATGGGCACTGATAAGATGGCACTGATGGGCCCTGATGGGTGGCACTGACAGATGTCACTGATGGGCACTGATAGGTGGCACTGGCAGGTGGTATTGATAGGCAGCACTGGTAATGACACACTGATTAATTTATAGGCGACACTGTGGACACTGATAGGCGGCACTGATAGGTGGCACTGTTAGGTGACACTGTGGGCACTGATGGGTGGTACTGTGGGCACTGGTAGGTGACGCTGGTGGGCACTGGTAGGTGTCGCTGGTGGGCACTGGTAGGTACCTCCATGATCGGGACCAATGTCCCTCTCGCAGCCGCTGACATTGGCTGACAGCTGATCACGTGGTAAGGGGTCGGGATCGACCCCTTACTACGATCTGTGATCAGGCGAGTCTCATAGACTCGCTGATCACAGAGCGCGCCGCGCGCCCTGCAGGGGGCGCGCAGGCCGCTTAAGCACGGGAGGATGTGCAGGCCAACTAATTGGCTGGCCGATTAATTGATTATGAAAATAGTAATTGATTAATTTCATAATCAATTAGTTGTCAATTAATCGATTAGTTGTTTCAGCCCTATAATCATCCAATCCAGCCTTTCTCCACTGGGGTTCCTCCAGAGGGTGCTGGGGGTTCCATGAGCGCTGACCCTATGGTCTCCTTCCTACACTGACCACCAATGTTAGGGGTGGTAATGTAAGGGGGCACTCCTCCCACTGACCACCAATGCAAGGGGTCCTTCTCCGTCTGACCACTATGTAAGGGGACCCTTCTCTTACTGACCATCAATATTAGGGGCCTTATCCATGTGACCACCAATGTAAGGGGCCCTCTCCGTCTGACTACTATGTAAGGGGACCCTTCTCTTATTGACCACCAATATAAGGACCCATATCCATCTGTTTATTTTGCAAGGGGCTCTTCTTCTACTGATCAGTGTAGGGGTCCTTTTCCTCCTGACCACTAGTCAGGAAGGGGACCCTTCTTCTACTGAACACCAATGTAAGGGGCTCTTCTCTTTTAGAATACAATGTAAAGGAACCAATGTAAGGGGCCATTATCCATTTGACTACGATGCAAGGAGGCTCTCCTACTGACCTTCAGTGTAGGGGGTCCTTCTCCTGACCACCAATATGAGGGGCCCTTCTTCTATTGACCGTCGGTGTAGGGAGTCCTTCTCTTCCTGAGCACCAGTGTAAGGAGACCCTTCTTCTTCTGACCACCAGTTCTACTAACCATCGATGTAAGGGCCCCGTCTCCATTTGAATACAATGTAAAGGGACCCTTCTCTTACTGACCACCAATATTGGGGTCCCTTCTCCATCTGACTACTATGCAAGGGGGCTCTTCTTCTACTGACCATCAGTTTAGGTGTTCCTTCTTCTGACCACCAATGTAAGGGGGCCTTCTCTTTCTGACTATATGTAGGTGGACCCTTCTCTAACTGACCTCAGATATGAGGGCCCCTTCTCCATATGACTACTATGCATGGGGGCCCTTCTTCTATTGACCATCAGTGTAGGGGGTCCTTCTCCACCTGAGCACCAATGTAAGGAGACCCTTCTTCTGACCACCAATGTATGATTATAAGTAATGGGACCCTTCTCCTACTGTCCTCCAATATGAGGGCCCCTTCTCCATCTGACTACCATCTGCAAGGGGGGCCCCTCTTCTATTGACCATCAGTGTTGGGGGTCCTTCTCCTCTTGACCACCAATGCACGGGAGCCCTCCTTCTACTGACCAGTAGGAGGGTAGTGTAGGCGGTCCTTCTCCACCTGAGCACCAATGTAAGCAAACCCCTCTTCTACTGACCACCAATGTAGGGGCCCTTTCTCCCCCTAATCTCCAAAGTAAGGTGGTCCTTCTCCAACTGACCACCAATGTAAGGGGCCCCTTCTCCCACTGACCACCATTGCAAGGGGCCCTTCACTATCTGAGCACCAATCTAGAGGGCCCCTTCACTTTTTCCACATTTTATGTTCCAGCCTTATCCCAAAGTGGATTCAATTCATTATTTTCCTAAATTTTTACAAACAATACCCCATAATGACAACGTGAAAGAAGTTTGTTTGAAATCTTTGCAAATTTATTAAAAATATAAAAGGAAAAAAATCCCATCTACATAAGTATTCACAGCCTTTGCTCAATACTTTGGTGAAGCACCTTTGGCACCAATTACAGCCTCAAGTATTTTTGAGTATGATGCTACAAGCTCGGCACACCTATTTTTGGGCAGTTTCTCTCATTCTTCTTTGCAGGACCTCTCAAGCTCCATCAGGTTGGATGGGGAGCGTCGGTTGTACAGCCATTTTCACATCTCTCCAGAGATGTTCAGTAGCCTTCAAATCTGGGCTCTGGCTGGGCCACTCAAGAACGTCCACAGAGTTGTCCCGTAGCCACTCCTATGTTATCTTGACTGTGTGCTTAGGGTCGTTGTCCTGTTGGAAGATGACCCTTCGCTCCAGTCTGAGGTCCAGAGCGCTCTGGAGCAGGTTTTCATCAAGGATGTCTCTGTACATTGCTGCATTCATCTTTCCCTCGATCCTGACAAGTCTCCTAGTTCCTGCCGCTGAAAAACATCCCCACAGCATGATGCTGACACCACCATGCTTCACTGTAGGGATGGTATTGGCCAGGTGATGAGCAGTGCTTGGTTCCTTCTAGACATGATGCTTGCCATTCAGGCCAAAGAGTTCAATCTTTGTTGTATCAGACCAGAGAATTTTGTTTCTCATGGTCTGAGAGTCCATCAGGTGCCTTTTGGCAAACTCCAGGTGGGCTGTCATGTTACTGAGAAGTGGTTTGTCTGGCAACTTTATCGTACAAGCCTGATTGGCGGGGTGCTGCAGAGATGGTTGTTCTTCTGGAAGGTTCTCCTTTCTCCACAGAGAAATGCTGGAGCTCTGTCAGAGTGACGATCGGGTTCTTTGTCTTCTCCCCCGATCGCTCAGTTTGGCCCGGTGGCCCGCTCTAGGAAGAGTCCTGGTGGTTCCAAACTTCTTCCATTTATGGATGATGGAGGCCACTGTGCTCATTGGGACCTTTAGTGCTGCAGAAATGTTTCTGTACCCTTCCCCAGATCTGTGCCTCCATACAATCCTGTCTCGAAAGTCTGTAGACAATTCCTTGGACTTCCACAGGTGGACTCCAAGTTGTAGAAACATCTCAAGGATGATCAGTGGAAACAGGAGGCACCTAAACTCAATTTTGAGTGTCATGGCAAAGGCTGTGGTAGTTCTGTACATGGGATTTTTTCGTTATTTATCTTTAATAAGTTTGCAAAGATTTCAAACAAACTTCTTTCACGTTGTCATTATGGGGGATTGTTTTCTCTTTGAAATGTGAGTAGGAACTGACATAGCAAGGTGCAAGGAGGTGAAACTAAATCAGGAAGGCTCACAGAGGAGGGGTCTCTGGTCAACAGCAGACCATTTGTGGTGTCCCCTCATGGGCGGGTCTTTTACGTTTTTTTTAAAGGTGGTTCAAGTTTACATTGAGCCCATGTGCCCCCTGAAAGTCCTGTACCTTCAGAATGTGGGCCTGAACTCCAGGTATGGACTGTGGAAGGGTTAGATCCTCAGTCAGGTTTCTGCTTCTCTCTGTGCCCCCCCCCCCCCCCCCGGGTGACATTTCCACTCTCTTCCTGTCCTTGAGACTAACTATAAACCTGACAAGTATGCAAATTCTTGCAGATTTTGGCCGGAACTCAGATTTTCTGTTTTATGAAAGGAAATTCCCGGCTTGTACAAGATGTCATATTAAATCAACAGGCTGTTTGTAGAATGGGAGCGGCGTGTCCCTAGAATGAACGGTAGGAATAACTTACAGAAAAGGTGCGCCCCGGTCTGTCCTGATATGGCGGAACGTGTCCAAGGCCGGCGCTGCCTGTATATCTGTATATCATAACATGGGAGATGTCACCTCCAACAATGGGAGCATGCTTTACTAATAAAGGACACGGCATCTGTCATTAGGTCAGAGTGCTCCATGTACACATGATGTCCCTGGCAGAGGGCCCCATGTACACGCCATGTCCCTGGCAGAGGGTCCCATGTGCACGCCATATCCCAGGCACAGGGTCCCATGTGCACGCCAGGTCCCTGGCAGAGGGTCCCATGTACACGCCATTGCCTGGCAGAGGGTCCCATGTACACGCCGTGTCCCAGGCAGAGGGTCCCATGTACACGCCGTGTCCCAGGCAGAGGGTCCCATGTACACGCCGTGTCCCAGGCAGAGGGTCCCATGTACACGCCGTGTCTCAGGCAGAGGGTCCCATGTACATGCCGTGTCCCAGGCAGAGGGTCCCATGTACACGCCATTGCCTGGCAGAGGGTCCCATGTACACGCCGTGTCTCAGGCAGAGGGTCCCATGTACACGCCGTGTCCCAGGCAGAGGGTCCCATGGACACGCCGTGTCCCAGGCAGAGGGTCCCATGGACACGCCGTGTCCCAGGCAGAGGGTCCCATGGACACGCCGTGTCCCAGGCAGAGGGTCCCATGGACACGCCGTGTCCCAGGCAGAGGGTCCCATGGACACGCCGTGTCCCAGGCAGAGGGTCCCATGGACACGCCGTGTCCCAGGCAGAGGGTCCCATGTACACGCCGTGTCCCAGGCAGAGGGTCCCACATGTTTAGCCTGCTCCTGGAGGAGTGCCCTGGGTGGACCCTGACAAAACACTTCTTGTGATAAAAGTGTTCTTTGTTTTCAGCATGTTAACGTGTCTCAGATAGAGGGTCCTTAGTGTTCAGGAGGTCTATGACGGGCCCTTGATGTTCTGCATGTCCCTGTCACAGGGTCCTTTGTCCCCAACATGTCTCTGGCAGAGAGCTCTTAGTCCTTAGCATGTCTCAGGTAGAGGATCTTTAGTGCTCCTCAGGTCCATGACAGGTCATTTGTGTTTTGCATATCCCTGGCAGAGGGTCCTTAGTGCTTAGCATGTTTCTAACGGAGGGTCTTTGGTGCTTAGCACGTCCCTGGCAGAGGGTCCTTAGTTCCAAGAAAGTCCATGGCAGACAGCCTTTAGTGCTCGGCATGTCCCCAGCGGAGGGCCCCTAGAATTCAGAATGCCCCTGGCAGAGGGTCAATAGTTCTCAGCATGTCCCTGGCAGAAGGTTCTTGGTCTTCAGCATTTCCCTAATAGAGAGCTCTTTGTCCTCGCCATGTCTCTTGCAGAGGGCCGCGAGTGCTCAGCATGTCCTTAGCAGAGAGTCCTTAGGGCTAAGCATGTCCCTGGCAGGGGTCCTTAGCGCTCAGCATGTCCCTGGCAGAGGGTCCTTAGTACTCAGCATGTCCCTGACAGAGGGTCCTTCGTGTTCAGCATGTCCCTGACAGAGGGTCCTTCGTGTTCAGCATGTCCCTGGCAGAGGGTCCTTAGTGTTCAGCATGTCCCTGGCAGAGGGTCCTTAGTGTTCAGCATGTCCCTGGCAGAGGGTCCTTAGTGTTCAGCATCTCCCTGGCAGAGGGTCCTTAGTGTTCAGCATGTCCCTGACAGAGGGTCCTTAGTGCTCAGCATGTCCCTGGCAGAGGGTCCTTAGTGTTCAGCATGTCCCTGGCAGAGGGTCCTTAGCGCTCAGCATGTCCCTGGCAGAGGGTCCTTAGTACTCAGCATGTCCCTGACAGAGGGTCCTTCGTGTTCAGCATGTCCCTGACAGAGGGTCCTTCGTGTTCAGCATGTCCCTGGCAGAGGGTCCTTAGTGTTCAGCATGTCCCTGGCAGAGGGTCCTTAGCGCTCAGCATGTCCCTGGCAGAGGGTCCTTAGTACTCAGCATGTCCCTGACAGAGGGTCCTTCGTGTTCAGCATGTCCCTGACAGAGGGTCCTTCGTGTTCAGCATGTCCCTGACAGAGGGTCCTTCGTGTTCAGCATGTCCCTGGCAGAGGGTCCTTAGTGCTCAGCATGTCCCTGGCAGAGGGTCCTTAGTGCTCAGCATGTCCCTGACAGAGGGTCCTTCGTGTTCAGCATGTCCCTGACAGAGGGTCCTTCGTGTTCAGCATGTCCCTGGCAGAGGGTCCTTAGTGCTCAGCATGTCCCTGGCAGAGGGTCCTTAGTGCTCAGCATGTCCCTGACAGAGGGTCCTTAGTGCTCAGCATGTCCCTGGCAGAGGGTCCTTAGTGCTCAGCATGTCCCTGGCAGAGGGTCCTTAGTGCTCAGCATGTCCCTGGCAGAGGGTCCTTAGTGCTCAGCATGTCCCTGGCAGAGGGTCCTTCGTGTTCAGCATGTCCCTAGATCCTTCATACAGTGACCTCTTCTCCAGCAAGTAGAAGGAGCTCTATTTTTTTTATTGTGTGTCTGATGTAGTAGGAGTGAGACTACAGGTCCCATCATCCCTGTTCAACAACCTTTAGCTGGTCACATTGTGTATTATGGCCAATCATGAATGTGGATATTGTCTTTCCTGTGCGGAGTTCAGACTTCTACAATGCACCGCGCCTCTCTTACCTATAGGGAGGCATCTGCATGGCACTGTGCCTGAACTCTGTCAGCATCCTGCGATTTCCCCATCACACCGTCACATTCATTGATTGTGTGTCTGAGTGACAGGTTCTCTTTGAATCTCTCTGCAATGTCTGCAATGAGTGTGGATGTGTAATGGTATGATCTATACATTATGTAGACGTGCCCTCCTCTCCCCGGCTATATATAATCACTGCAGCTGTTCCTGGGTGCGTCCACTGCTGATAACAGCTGTACAGAGAGCGCGCCCGCCTGTCCACACATGGATTACATATGGATCTGTGTATGTGGGGTGTGAGATATATATATATATATATATATATATATATATATATATATATATATATATATATATATATATATATATATATATATATATATATACATACATACATATTATGTGTGTGTGTGTGTGTGTGTGTATATATATATATTAATTAGAAAAATTTATATAGAGAGGACACCTATTCTGGAGAGCTGTTATTACTTTTATTATTCTACATTTATATAGCTCTGACATATACCGCAGTGCTGTACAGAGAACACCGAGCCAGTCACATCAGTCTCTGTACCAGAGGAGCTTACACTTTAATGTCCCCTCCCCCCACAGTCACACTCTATTATTATTATTATTATTATACCTCTTATACAGTGACTTGAAAAAGTATTCATACCCCTTGAAATTTTCCACATTTTGTCATGTTACAACCAAAAACATAAATGTATTTTAGTGGGATTTTATGTGATAGACCAACACAAAGTGGCACATAATTGTGAAGTGGAAGGAAAATGATAAATGGTTTTCAACATTTTTACAAATATCTGAAAAGTGTGGTGTGCATTTATATTCAGCCCCCCGGAGTCAATACTTTGTACTTTCACTGCAATTACAGCTGCAAGTCTTTTTGGGGATGTCTCTACCAGCTTTGCACATCTAGAGAGTGACATTTTTGCCCATTCTGCTTTACAAAATCTCTCAAGCTCTGTCAGATTGGATGGAGAGCGTCTGTGAACAGCAATTTTCAAGTCTTGCCACAGATTCTCAATTGGATTTAGGTCTGAACTTTGACTGGGCCATTCTAACACATGAATATGCTTTGATGTAAACCATTCCATTGTAGCTCTGGCTGTATGTTTAGGGTCGTTGTCCTGCTGGTAGGTGAACCTTTTGCAGACTTTAACAGGTTTTCTTCTAAGATTTCCCTGTATTTGGCTCCATCCAACTTCCCATCAACTCTGACCAGCTTCCCTGTCCCTGCTGAAGAAAAGAATCTCCACAACATGATGCTGCCACCACCATGTTTCACAGTGGGGATGGAGTGTTCAGGGTGATGTGCAGTGTTAGTTTTCCGCCACACATAGCATTTTGCTTTTAGGCCAAAAAGTTCAATTTTTATTCTCATCTGACCAGAGCACCTTCTTCCACATGTTTGCTGTGTCCCCCACATGGCTTCTCACAAACTGCAAACGGGACTTCTTATGACTTTCTTTCACCAATGTCTTTCTTCTTGCCACTCTTCCATAAAGGTCAGATTTGTGGAGAACAGGACTAATAGTTGTCCTGTGGACAGATTCTCCCACCTGAGCTGTGGATCTCTGCAGCTCCTCCAGAATTACCATGGACCTCCTGGCTGCTTCTCTGATGAATGTTCTCCTTGCCCGGCCTGTCAGTTTAGGTGGACGGCCATGTCTTGGTAGGTTTGCAGTTGTGTCATACTCTTTCCATTTTCAGATTATGGATTGAACAGTGCTCTGTGAGATGATCAAAGCTTGGGATATTTTTCTATAACCTAATCCTGCTTTAGTCTTCTCCACAACTTTATCCCTGACCTGTCTGGTGTGTTCCGTGGCCTTCATGATGCTGTTTGTTCACTAAGGTTCTCCAATAAAGCTCTGAGGGCTTCACAGAACAGCTGCATTTATATTGAGATTACATGACACATAGGTGGACTCTATTTACTAATTAGGTGACTTCTGAAGGCAATTGGTTCCACTAGATTTTAGTTAGGGGTATCAGAGTAAAGGGGGCTGAATACAAATGTACACCACACTTTTCACATATTTATTTGTAAAAAAAAAATGTTGAAAACCATTTATCATTTTCCTTCCACTTCACAATTATGTGCCACTTTGTGTTGGTCTATCACATAAAATCCCAATAAAATACATTTACGTTTTTGGTTGTAACATGAGAAAATGTGGAAAATTTCAGGGGCTATGAATACTTTTTCAAGGCACTGTATATAGCTCTGACGTATACCGCAGTGCTGTACAGAGATCACTGAGCCAGTCACACGAGTCTCTGTACCAGAGGAGCTTACACTCTAATGTCTCACCCCTATCCGAGGATGACATTCGACCCTAAGAATCAGAGGTCACTTGAAGTCGGACGGTTGCTGCTTTGCCTGTCTAGCCTTGTGCTGTTAATACATACCGTCTCCTGAGTGTGCATAACAGGACTGGCTCTGTATGTAGGAAGATTGTTAATGGTAGGGCCTTTCTGTGTTTGATGTTGTTCTCATGTAGGAGCTGGGAGACAGCTTGTATCATCAAGGAAGATGACCATGTATCGGACCTCAGGAGCCTCCCAGCTCTGTCTCCCAGCTCCAGAGTTGTCATAAGTAAAGCTGAAAAAAAAAAAAAGAAATCTCTGATCAATAGGCCTGCATGGCTATTTTATTATAACTGTCAATGTTAACGTTCTGGTGTCATCCTAGCGGTGACTGGTTCTCTTTATACCTTGAGGCTCCCGAGGTCACTGGTTGGGTCAGTGATAACGGCTTCCGAGGTCAATGGTTGGGTCGGTGATCGCGGACTACCTGCTGTATTTCCAGCAGCAGACGGGATCTAGAATAAGAAGAGTTAACCTTCTGCTTGTGTAGTATTTGGAATTTGAAACCTTATCCCCCCCCCACCCATCCATGTCCTCCTTGCGTCACCCCCCCCTCCAGGCTCCTCGCCTGCTACACCCAGTGACCGCTGTCAGTCTGCACAGCAGAGGTACATAGAGGGGGTCTGAGGGTCCAGGAACGGGGTGGGGGTCTCTGGATACCCCATAGTACATGGGGGGGCGGTGTGTAAGGGGAAGGGGTGGGGGGTCTCTAGACACTCCAGAGTACCTGGAAGGGGTGGGGGGTCTCTAGACACTCCAGAGTACGTGGAAGGGGTGGGGGGTCTCTAGACACTCCAGAGTACCTGGAAGGGGTGGGGGGTCTCTAGACACTCCAGAGTACGTGGAAGGGGTGGGGGGTCTCTAGACACTCCAGAGTACCTGGAAGGGGTGGGGGGTCTCTAGACACTCCAGAGTACGTGGAAGGGGTGGGGGGTCTCTAGACACTCCAGAGTACCTGGAAGGGGTGGGGGGTCTCTAGACACTCCAGAGTACCTGGAAGGGGTGGGGGGTCTCTAGACACTCCAGAGTACCTGGAAGGGGTGGGGGGTCTCTAGACACTCCAGAGTACCTGGAAGGGGTGGGGGGTCTCTGGATACTCCATAGTACATGGGGGGTGTGTGTAAGGGGTGGGGGGGGGGTCTCCGGATACTCCATAGTACATGGTGGGGGGGTCTCTGGATACCCCATAGTACATGGTGGGGGGGTCTCTGGATACCCCATAGTACATGGTGGGGGGGTCTCTGGATACCCCATAGTACATGGTGGGGGGGGGTGTAAGGGAATGGTGTGGGGGGTCTCTGGATACTCCGTAATAGTGAGGGGCTGTGCTCTTAATTGTTACATGACGGCTAATTGTCAAGGACCGCCCCCTAGTTTTTGTTGTTATAAATACTGTCCAACCTTTAGTTTTGTAAATAAAGTTTTTTTTTCCTCATTCTAAGTTTATTTTTTTATTTTTGAAAGTGTTTAGAATTAGTCCTTATTCTTGAATTAACAATATTTTATTGTAATAATTATTATATAAACAACGGGACATATTCCCCAATGGAAATGAATTGGAGAACGTGTCCCCGTCGTTTTTTCTATTGGATATTGGTGGAATATTGGGAGTCCACCTTGACACTGATCTCTACATCTCTACGTCCTCCCCTGATCGCAGTGTGATCGCCAGGTCTCACTGAGAGCACCAGGCCCTATACTAACAATTGGGACACAGAACTGGTCACCTGATCACTGTGGTAGCCTCTGATTGGATACCACAGTGACCAGTCACTTTGAAGCCCACTCCTGTGTTTCTCTCTCTGTGGATGGAGAAGAGAGATACATCGTATCTCTGTCTTTCCTTGCAGAGAGAGAAAAAAAAGTGTGTGTAAAAAATAAATAAAAAATACATAAATATGTAATAAAAATTAAAATAAAAAGTAAAGAAAAAATATCTAGATTAAGGTTTGATCCAGGTCAGGGTTAGTGGTTCGGGTCAAGTAAGGTTCAAAGGTCAACATCAGGGTCAGAATATTTTGGGCAGGATTTAAATTAGTGTCATTGCGTTTCAGGTAGGACAAAAAAAAAGCAAAATGGGGGCATTATTGTTTCTGGGCTGCACTACGGCTACAAACAACAAATAACATACACTATCACACAAAAGCGAGTGCACCCCTCACATTTTTGTAAGTATTTTATTCTATCTTTTCATGTGACAACACTGAAGAAATGACACTTTGCTACAATGTAAAGTAGTGAGTGTACAGCTTGTATAACAGTGTAAATTTGCTGTCCCCTCAAAATAACTCAACACACAGCCATTAATGTCTAAACCGCTGGCAGCAAAAGTGAGTACACCCCTAAGTGAAAATGTCCAAATTGGGCCCAAAGTGTCAATATTTTGTGTGTCCCCCATTATTTTCCAGCACTGCCTTAACCCTTTTGGGCATGGAGTTCACCAGAGCTTCACAGGTTGCCCCTGGAGTCCTCTTCCACTCCTCCAAGCCAGCCACACCATGTCCAAATCATATATTTTTCATATATGAAAACAATATGTAAAACCCATAACACCCCTATAAATTATGAAATATTAAGCCAAAAATGTGTATGTATATGTACATGGCTCAAAATTTCAAGTCCTGAGCTACTAGCCAGGCCTTAAGGGTTACTTGCCCCACCCAACCCCAACCATGCCTGCCCCTAATCCCACCCTCATAAAAATTACATTTATGCAGAATTAAGTTACAAAAATAAATATTAACAACAACTTTATCAGTGCCCCTCAGCACAGCCTCACCAGTGCCCATCAATACAGCGTGACCTTTGCCCATCAATACAGCGTGACCTGTACCCGTCAATACAGCCTCACCTGTGCCCGTCAATACAGTCTCACCTGTGCCCATCAATGCAGTCTCACCTGTGCCCGTCAGTACAGTTTCACCTGTGCCCATCAATACCGTCTCACCTGTGCCCATCAATGCAGACTCACCTGTGCCCGTCAGTACAGTCTCACCTGTGCCTATCAATACAGCCCCACCTGTGACCATCCGTACAATCTCACCTGTGCCCATCAGTGCAAAGGACGTTGTATATTAAAAAGTATATTAAAAAAAGAATTTAAAAAAAATGTAATATTGTATGTGTGCAGCAATTTAAATATTAAGAAAATACAAAATGATATATGGAAAATAAATAAATATATATTTTTATATATATATATATATATATATATATAACATTTTGTATTTTTTTAATATTTAAATTGATGCATATTTATATAAATATATTTCAGATTGCATGCATTTTATATTTTCTTATTTAGGTTTTTACAATTTTCTTTTTTTAAATATTTAAATTTCTGAGATTGTATGAATTAGTTGCATTTGTATAATATTAGTAAAAATACAATGGGAAAGTTTGAATGTGGACTGCACACCCTGATATAAACGGAAAATCAGTGTTGCTGTGTAATGATGACTAAATATTCCCGTATAAGACGGACCAGCCTTTGGAGGTTCCCTGTGTAAGGCTCATTATGTGTCCCGGTGGTCTCCCTCCTCTCGCCGCCCCTTCCTTTGTAAACGGGCTGGGATGTAAAGCAGATCCCTCTAAACCACCAACACATGGCAGATCCTGGGAAAGTCGCGTCATCAGGGTGAGGCCGTGGTGATTTCTCAGCCCACACTTTCCTTTCTGGTAACTGACAGATGGAGGTCGGAATTGGTATAGAAATCTGACCTAATAATAATAGGGGGCTTGTCCGGGATTATTCCTCCGGAGCCAGAAACAGCAACTTGGACTCGTCCCCTGCCACTGACAGAGGTGACCCTGTGAGACTGGCCAGTGAAAGCCTTGGCTGCATCAATAATGTCACCTGTCCGGGTTCGCTGTAGCTGTACAGGCTCTAGAAGTATCCACAGTGCTGCCTTGGTCAAGTTTTTAATGTCACTGCGGTATATGTCAGAGCTATATAAATGTATAATAATAATAGTGTGTGATTTGGGGGGGGGGGAATTAGAGTGTAAGCTCCTCTGGTACAGGGACTGATGTGACTGGGTCAGTGTCCTCTGTACAGCACTGCGGTATATGTCAGTGCTATATAGCGGAAGAAATTGGATAAATCTATAAGAATAGATGGAGTTAAACTGACTGATTCCTACGGAGTGGGAGGTGAGGATGGAGGGCTCATCGATCGATGGGTCATTAGTCATTGGCACTGAGCAGATGAGCGTGCGGTCAGCCTTTTTTTTTCTAAAGAGCTCCATGTGGTTTTTCCAGCCCCCAGGATATGAGTAGTCCCTAATTGCTTTCCCTATAGTATTTGTAGAGCTCTTAGGCTCCTCGTTATAGTTAATAATCCTTAATGCTCGCTTGTTTCACTTTAAATCTTCTTACTAATTCCCAGAACAGGACCTTCCATTGTCTACATTCGTTTTTACCACTCGGAACAAAAAGCTGAACTTCACTTTCCCTGACGCACTTCAATAGGTCTCATTGTCTCACTGCGGGAATTTTTTAATAATGAGCCAATTATCAGTTATCAGACAGCTTCCAATTCCCTCCGGCATGAAGTCATCAAACGCTGTTGATACAGGAGGCAAATCCTCGGTTTCCACCAACTGAAAGGTTTTTCTGCCTAAAGTTTCCATAGGCAATTCAATTCTATTGATCTGCCAGAAATCCAGTGAGCTCCTAAGGTTTGGTTTTGGCCCTACCTGCTGGACTACAAAACTCCAGCAAAATAATGTTGCTGCCTCGACTCCCAAGACCCTGGCCCACACTATATGTGAAGGGAAAGGGCTCTTGGGAGATGTAGTTCTGGGGGGGGGGGCAGTTGCCCCTCCTAATGACCACACAGCGCTCCTACATTTTGTGATTAGCTGTACCTACTTGCAACTATAGCAGAATGATCACGGTAACAAAAAACTCCCCCGTGCGCCCAACAAAAATTTTTTAGTAGCATGAGATTAAAGTGGCCCATTCAGCTCTAGCCTGATGGCAAATTATGACATCATAGCCTGAAAATTATGATATTTTATTGGGGAAATGGTTTGGTGAGACAAGATTTCTGTACCTGTTTAGTGGACTTCTTTGCCCAACATCTGTTGGCCAGGATTATCTGAAGGAGTGTTTACAAGTTGCCAAGCTTTCCTATATGCCCAGATTCTGTTTAGTCATAGTTGGCCAACTAAGACAATTGCAAAAAATGAAGGAGCAGATCACTTCTGACAACTGCTTGTTTGCAGTTGTTTTAAGAGACAAACTTACAAGTGTGTGGAAACTACTATATTTTCTGTAGTGCAGTCTTTGGCAACTTGGTGGATTCTGGCTTCCAGGAGAACCTGGAAATCGGTCAAGTGCCACCATAGAGAACCTGGAAATCAGTCAAGTGCCACCTTAGAGAACCTGGAAATCAGTCAAGTGCCACCATAGAGAACCTGGAAATCAGTCAAGTGCCACCATGGAGAACCTGGAAATCAGTCAAGTGCCACCATAGAGAACCTGGAAATCAGTCAAGTGCCACCATGGAGAACCTGGAAATCAGTCAAGTGCCACCTTAGAGAACCTGGAAATCAGTCAAGTGCCACCTTAGAGAACCTGGAAATCAGTCAAGTGCCACCTTTAGAGAACCTGGAAATCAGTCAAGTGCCACCTTAGAGAACCTGGAAATCAGTCAAGTGCCACCATGGAGAACCTGGAAATCAGTCAAGTGCCACCTTGGATGTAACTAGTTGTAGAAATTTAGATTGTTTGTATGGAATTTTTTTAGCATCTTCTCTCCATAAATGCTTCTGCTTTTATCTTCTTGACCAATGTTTTTTTTTAATATCCTCTTTTTCTTCTCTTTCCATCAACAGCACTGCCTCCAAAGCTTTTCCAAGACCCAGATGAGCGATCAGCCAAAATGGCATTATGCCTACCTCGACTGGCCTGCCCCAGTAGATGCTGCTGTGGTTGCCACCAACAGAGACCCGGTTTCGTGTTAGTTTGGGTTCCAGAATCTTCTGTGCCCCCTGGAATCAACGCCAGTGAAGTCTTGGACTCTTCTGATGATGGCAGCGAGTTGCAGAGGATCTCATCACTAAATGATGATGATGATGATGGAGAAAAGTGGGGCCCGAAGCTTCTGAAGGACAAAATGACAGCTGGGACAAGCTACCCCGTCAGACGCCGTTCCTTGAGATACGCAGAGCGTTCCCAGCAGAACTCGGCTGATGGGGTTGGGGAGGAGAAAGTCAGCAGTGGGATTGTACTCACCTCTTATAAATCCACGGTAGACTGTAACTTTAACAGTGACTTGCCCAGCTCTACGTGCGAGGAGGTGGATAACCTTCAGGGTGAAATTCCCAGGTTGGACAATGCTCCAGAGGTTCCTAAACATGGAGTGGCATCTTTCTGGAAAGCAAAATTCAGTAGTGATATAGACTCTTCTGTCACCCATACCACGAACCCTCCCCCAACTAATTTATGTAATGGACCTTCCCTTGAACCCACAAATGGCTATGCACCCATCATAAAAAATTCAAAGTTAAAAAGTATCTCATTCTCTGATCAGGTGGTGCCCATCACGGACAAAGATATGAATTCAAACTCTGGCGACTCGACAGAAAGTTTGACAAGTTTGTCTGCCACAGATGCTTCACCATCTGCTCCGGAGCTTTCGAGGATGGAGCCCCCAACGGGGGAAGACCAGGCTGGGGAAAATCGGCTCAAGATCCGTAAACCAGCCCGCCGGAGCAAGGTGCCGCCTATTCAGTTCATGTGTGAACCACCCGAGCCCCTGGCAATTGTTCCCCCTAAGGTGCCCAGCAAGCCCCCCCGGGGGGCAGCCCCTCCACCTCCACTGGCTCCTCCCCCATTTTTGAGAAAGGGATCTCTGAAGAGGTATTCGACGGGGAACTCAGAAGAACTGCCAGAGAGAGATAAGAAGGCATCTGTATGCAGCCTTCCGGTGGAGAGGGGTAGAGATCGCCATTCCTCATCAGAGGACGCCAACGGTAAGTAATCAACACAGTTAACTAGACCAGGGGTCTCTAAATTTTCTAAACAAAGGGTCAGTTTACTGGTTTTCAGACTTTGGGGGGCTGGTCTGTCAATATGAGTGGAAAATATTCTGAAGCCAATAGAAGTAAACAATGCCTCATCATTGGTATTAGTTGGAGGAATGATGCCCCATCATTGGCATCCATGGGAGGAATAGTGCCCCATTGTTGGAATCAGGGGAAGGAATAGTGCCCCATTACTGGTGTCAGTGGGAGGAATAGTGCCCCATCATTGGTGTCAGTGTGAGGAATAGTGCCCCATCATTGGTGTCAGTGGGAGGAATAGTGCCCAATCATTGGTGTCAGTGGGAAGAATGGTGCCCCATCATTGGTATTAGTGGAAGGAATGGTGCCCCATCATTGGTGTCAGTGGGAGGAATGGCGCCCCCATCATTGGTATTAGTGAGAGGAATGGTGCCCCATCATTGGTGTCAGGAGAAGGAATAATGCCTCATTACTGGTTTCAGTGGGAGGAATTGTTCCCACCTTGTTGGTGTCACTGGGAGTAATAGTGCCCCAAGGGCCAAATATAGGTAGGCAAAGGGCCACAGTTTGGAAACCACTGAACTAGACAAATCCGTTTTGGTCCAGAGGAAGACAAAACAACCCCCACCCCCCACTTCCCCCAAGGCAACTGTCGCCAACTCTGCCTTATGGTAAGGACGATGGTGCATTCATTATTGAGATTGGAATATTCACATACTGCCCTCTAGTAATTATATTTGTGGGCATCGTTATTTGCAAAGAAGTCATCCAGGCCTTTTGCTATGACCACTATAATAGATTAGGACCACTTTATCACTCTTAATGAAAAGAATCTTTCTTATTTTTATTCATCATGCAACACTATAAGTCTGTGTCCAGTGTCCAGCCAATCAGTGATCGGATTTATGGGGTATTGGGGTGAAAATGACTATGTTTGTAGTTTGGGTCATTTAGTTACAGTGTTTTCTCTTTCTTCTCTCCTGCAGAGTC
Organism: Lithobates septentrionalis; assembly: GCA_037952835.1. NCBI lineage: Eukaryota > Metazoa > Chordata > Amphibia > Anura > Ranidae > Lithobates > Lithobates septentrionalis. Next base: position 258,798 of record JBBDGP010004384.1, on the reverse strand, counting down.
GTCCGGTTCAGAGTCCTCCATCTTTAGGTCAGTGTATGGCGAAGAATTATCATGATCCATCCCTAGCCCCTCCCCACCATTAGTCAGTGTTGGCCAATCTTCACACCCGTGACTGACCCCCCCCCCCCCCCCCCCCCAGTCTATAGTAGCCACAGCAGAAGCCGATCCGCGGGTGCCAGCCAATAGATGACCGCCGGCACCCGCTGATCACCGAGGATACCCACTGGACGAAGCTCTGTCTATGTAAACAAGGCAGAGCACCGTCCTGTCAGCAGGAATGTGCTGGATTTTGTTTCCCTGCAAAGCGATGTAAAAAAAAATCCATCACTTCCCTTAGTGAAAGCAGCACACCTAAACACTGGCTAGGCACAGATTTAACCCTTTGATCGCCCCTGATGTTAAACCCCTTCCCAGCCACTAGTACAGTGAGTGTGTATATTTTAGCACTGATCACTGTATTGGTGTCACTGGTTCCCATAAAGTGTCAGTTAGTGCCTGATTGTCCGCCACAATATCGCAGTCCCGCAAGTTGCTGATCGCCGCCATTACTAGTATATATAAAAAAAAATTTAGATCCCAATATATATCCCATAGTTTGTAGACGCTATAACTTTTGCACAAACCAATCAATATACACTTATGGGGATTTTTTTTTTATACTAAAAATATGTAGAAGAATACATATTAGCCTAAATTTAGGAAGAAATTTAATTTTTTTTTTTAACAGCTTAGTGACCGCCCCATAGCAGATTTACTGCTAAAGGGCGGCCACTCTGCGCAGAATCACACATATATATATATATATATATATATATAATACAGTATCTCACAAAAGTGAGTACACCCCTCACATTTTTGTAAATATTTCATTATATCTTTCCATGTGACAACACTGAAGAAATGACACTTGTCTACAATGTAAAGTAGTGAGTGTACAGCTTGTATAACAGTGTAAATTTGTTGTCCCCTCAAAATAACTCAACACACAGCCATTAATGTCTAAACCGCTGGCAACAAAAGTGAGTACACCCCTAAGTGAAAATGTCCAAATTGGGCCCAAAGTGTCAATATTTTGTGTGGCCACCATTATTTTCCAGCACTGCCTTAACCCTCTTGGGCATGGAGTTCACCAGAGCTTCACAGGTTGCCACTGGAGTCCTCTTCCCCTCCTCCATGATGACATCACAGAGCTGGTGGATGTTAGAGATCTTGTGCTCCTCCACCTTCCATTTGAGGATGCCCCACAGATGCTCAATAGGGTTTAGATCTGGAGACATTCTTGGCCAGTCCATCACCTTTACCCTCAGCTTCTTTAGCAAGGCAGTGGTGGTCTTGGAGGTGTGTTTGGGGTGGTTATCATGTTGGAATACTGCCCTGCGGCCCAGTCTCTGAAGGGAGGGGATCATGCTCTGCTTCAGTATGTCACAGTACATGTTGGCATTCATGGTTCCCCGAATGAACTGTAGCTCCCCAGTGCCGGCAGCACTCGTACAGTCCCAGACCATGACACTCCCACCACCATGTATGACTGTAGACAAGACACACTTGTCTTTGTCCTCCTCACCTGGTTGCCGCCACACACGCTTGTCACCATCTGAACCAAATAAGTTTATCTTGGTCTCATCAGACCACAGAACATGGTTCCAGTAATCCATGTCCTTAGTCTGCTTGTCTTCAGAAAACTGTTTGCTGTCTTTCTTGTGCATCATCTTTAGAAGAGGCTTCCTTCTGGGATGACAGCCATGCAGACCAATTTGATGCAGTGTGCGGTGTATGGTCTGAGCACTGACAGGCTGACCCCCCACCCCTTCAACCTCTGCAGCAATGCTGGCAGCACTCATACGTCTATTTCCCAAAGACAACCTCTGGATATGATGTTGAGCACGTGCACTCAACTTCTTTGGTGGACCATGGCGAGGCCTGTTCTGAGTGGAACCTGTCCTGTTACACCGCTGTATGGTCTTGGCCACCATACTGCAGCTCAGTTTCAGGGTCTTGGCAATCTTCTTATAGCCTAGGCCATCTTTATGTAAAGCAACAATTATTTTTTTCAGCTCCTCAGAGAGTTCTTTGCCATGAGGTGCCATGTTGAACTTCCAGTGACCAGTATGAGAGAGTGAGAGCGATAACACCAAATTTAACACACCTGCTCCCCATTCACACCTGAGACCTTGTAACACTAACGAGTCACATGACACCGGGGAGGGAAAATGGCTAATTGGGCCCAATTTGGAACTTTTTTTACTTAGGGGTGTACTCACTTTTGTCGTGAGATACTGTACATATTGGCCTAAATTTGTGAAGAAATTTGATTTTTTTTTTTAACTGCTTAGTGACTGCCCCATAGCAGATTTACTGCTATAGGGCGGCTGCTCTGTGCAGAATCATATGTGTGTGTGTGTGTGTATATATATATATATATATGTGTGTGTGATTCTGCACTCCTGGATTTGGGCGTGAGTGCGCGCCACTGGCGGCTCGTTACCGCTGTGATTTTACACAGCAGGTGCTGATCAAAGGGTCCCAGGGACCTGATGTCCACCAGGACCTGCCGATCATTAGGCAGACTGTCATTCTGTCAGAGTAACTATGTAATCGAGGCAGACTGTCAATCTGTGAGTACAGAAGACCTGGATCCTGTGTTTCTCTGAAACAGGAACACAGATCCATGTCTTCCAGTAGTACAAGCACCTCCCCTACAGTAACCAAGCACTCCCTAGGCACACATTTACCCCCTTGAGTGCCCCTGATGTTTAACCCCTTCCCAGCCAGTGTCATTAGTACAGTGACAGTGCATATTTTTAGCATTGATCCCTGTATTAGTGTCACTGGTTCCCACAAAGTTTCAGTGTCTGTCCGCCACAATATGGCCATCCTGCTATAAGTCGCTGATCGCCGCCATTACTAATTATAACTAGTATACTTTATAGTACTATAAAAAAAATTAAATCCCAGTATATCTACCATAATTTGTAGATGCTATAACTCAAACCAATCAACATACATTTATTGGCTTTTTTTTTTTACCAAAAATATGTAGCAGAATACATATTGGCCTAAATTGATGAAGAAATTTGTTTTTTTTTTTTTTTTTTTTTTACATTTTTGTATTGTTTTTTATATAGCAGAAAGTAAACAAAAAATAAAATTATATAGACAGTTTCCTTTTTGTATCCGATAACCAAACTGAGGTTCCAAACCGCTCCACACCCTTCTTCTGAAACTGGAACCAAATTTCAGCCAGATTCCCAGAACTTAAAAAAATAAATGTGCCGTTCATTTTTACTTATTTTTTTAAAATTATTTTTCAGATCTACGTCAGTGAAAAGCCCAAAGTGCATAGACTGGGAGTCCCACCTGAGAGATGGTAAGTTATGGACAGAGTCCTTCAGAAGAGTATTTCAGGAGAGGAGAGTTATAGAGGAAGGAGCAGAGTCCTTCAGAAGAGTATTTCAGGAGAGGAGAGTTATAGAGGAAGGAGCAGAGTCCTCCAGCAGTGCAGAGTATTTCAGGAGAGGAGAGTTATAGAGGAAGGAGCAGAGTCCTCCAGCAGTGCAGAGTATTTCAGGAGAGGAGAGTTATAGAGGAAGGAGCAGAGTCCTCCAGCAGTGCAGAGTATTTCAGGAGAGGAGAGTTATAGAGAAAGGAGCAGAGTCCCCCAGCACTGCAGAGTATTTCAATAGAGGAGAGTTATAGAGGAAGGAGCAGAGTCCTCCAGCAGTGCAGAGTATTTCAGGAGAAGAGAGTTGTAGAGGAAGGAGCAGAGTATTTCAGGAGAAGAGAGTTGTAGAGGAAGGAGCAGAGTCCTCCAGCAGTGCAGAGTATTTCAGGAGAGGAGAGTTATAGAGAAAGGAGCAGAGTCCCCCAGCACTGCAGAGTATTTCAATAGAGGAGAGTTATAGAGGAAGGAGCAGAGTCCTCCAGCAGTGCAGAGTATTTCAGGAGAGGAGAGTTATAGAGGAAGGAGCAGAGTCCTCCAGCAGTGCAGAGTATTTCAGGAGAGGAGAGTTAGAGAAAGGAGCAGACTCCTCCAGCAGTGCAGAGTATTTCAGGAGAGGAGAGTTAGAGAAAGAAGCAGAGTCCTCCAGTAGTGCAGAGTATTTTAGGAGAGGAGAGTTGTAGAGGAAGGAGCAGAGTCCTCCAGCAGTGCAGAGTATTTCAGGAGAGGAGAGTTATAGAGGAAGGAGCAGAGTCCTCCAGCAGTGCAGAGTATTTCAGGAGAGGAGAGTTAAGTAACAGTAATGTTGGGTGGATTAGTGCTGTGACCCTGTGGATTATACATCACATTGACTGCACATATCTCACTCTCAGAGCCGCTGTACCAGACATACCGCCAGTCAGTCATCAATAAGGAGATCCGACGTCAGACCGTTTCACGCAACAGCAGCTTTACCAGCTACGACTCATCTCAGGAGAGCCCCCTGTACTATGGGGGGTCCCCGAAACAAGGGCGGAGGTCCACTGTACCCCATAACACCCTGTGGCAGGAATTACCCTCCGTGACTGAGAGTGGTGTTCTGGAGTCCATGACCAACGAGGAGAAGAAGATGCAGGAGGTGAGCCATGGGTCAGCCAATGGTATTACTGTATAATGGAGGAAGAGTCAGCCATGTTGTGCCCCCTATGATGTGGGTAGTAAGAGCTGGCCATCTCAGTGCCCCCTGTGATGTGAGGTAGTAGAAGCCCCCCCACTCCCCATGATATGGGTTAGTAATAATTGCCCAGGTTGTCTCCATGATATGACTTAGTAAAAGTTGGCCTTTCTTGGTGTCCTCAGAGCATGTTTGAGGTCCTGACTTCGGAAGCCTCGTATCTCCGCTCACTGAATGTGCTGACGGAACATTTTCTGGGATGTCGGGATCTGCAGGAAACGCTGATCATCCGTGAGAAGAAAATCCTTTTCTCCAACATCCTGAAAGTGAAGGAGGTCAGCGAAAGGTAGGCCACAGTGTGTAGAGTGATGCTAAGTATCTGCTATGATAGAGACCATAGAGTGATGCTAAGTATCTGCTGTGATAGAAACCATAGAGTGATGCTGAGTATCTTCTGTGATAGAGACCATAGAGTGTGCTGAGTATGTGCTGTGATAGAGACCATAGAGTGATGCTGAGTATCTTCTGTGATAGAGACCTTAGAGTGTGCTGAGTATCTGCTGTGATAGAAACCATAGAGTGATGCTGAGTATCTGCTGTGATAGAAACCATAGAGTGATGCTGAGTATCTGCTGTGATAGAGACCATAGAGTGATGCTGAGTATGTGCTGTGATAGAGACCATAGAGTGATGCTGAGTATCTGCTGTGATAGAAACCATAGAGTGATGCTGAGTATCTTCTGTGATAGAGACCATAGAGTGATGCTGAGTATATGCTGTGATAGAGACCATAGAGTGATGCTGAGTATATGCTGTGATAGAGACCATAGAGTGATGCTGAGTATATGCTGTGATAGAGACCATAGAGTGATGCTGAGTATCTTCTGTGATAGAGACCATAGAGTGATGCTGAGTATGTGCTGTGATAGAGACCATAGAGTGATGCAGAGTATATGCTGTGATAGAGACCATAGAGTGATGCAGAGTATCTGCTGTGATAGAGACCATAGAGTGATGCTGAGTATCTTCTGTGATAGAGACCATAGAGTGATGCTGAGTATATGCTGTGATAGAGACCATAGAGTGATGCTGAGTATATGCTGTGATAGAGACCATAGAGTGATGCTGAGTATATGCTGTGATAGAGACCATAGAGTGTGCTGAGTATCTTCTGTGATAGAGACCATAGAGTGATGCTGAGTATATGCTGTGATAGAGACCATAGAGTGATGCTGAGTATCTTCTGTGATAGAGACCATAGAGTGATGCTGAGTATCTTCTGTGATAGAGACCATAGAGTGATGCTGAGTATCTTCTGTGATAGAGACCATAGAGTGATGCTGAGTATCTTCTGTGATAGAGACCATAGAGTGATGCAGAGTATATGCTGTGATAGAGACCATAGAGTGATGCAGAGTATCTTCTGTGATAGAGACCATAGAGTGATGCTGAGTATCTTCTGTGATAGAAACCATAGAGTGATGCTGAGTATCTGCTGTGATAGAAACCATAGAGTGTGCTGAGTTTATGCTGTGATAGAGACCATAGAGTGATGCTGAGTATCTGCTGTGATAGAGACCATAGAGTGATGCTGAGTATCTTCTGTGATAGAGACCATAGAGTGATGCTGAGTATATGCTGTGATAGAGACCATAGAGTGATGCTGAGTATCTTCTGTGATAGAGACCATAGAGTGATGCTGAGTATATGCTGTGATAGAGACCATAGAGTGATGCTGAGTATATGCTGTGATAGAGACCATAGAGTGATGCTGAGTATGTGCTGTGATAGAGACCATAGAGTGATGCTGAGTATCTTCTGTGATAGAGACCATAGAGTGATGCTGAGTATCTTCTGTGATAGAGACCATAGAGTGATGCTGAGTATCTTCTGTGATAGAGACCATAGAGTGATGCTGAGTATCTTCTGTGATAGAGACCATAGAGTGATGCTGAGTATATGCTGTGATAGAGACCATAGAGTGATGCTGAGTATCTTCTGTGATAGAGACCATAGAGTGATGCTGAGTATCTTCTGTGATAGAGACCATAGAGTGATGCTGAGTATGTGCTGTGATAGAGACCATAGAGTGATGCTGAGTATCTTCTGTGATAGAGACCATAGAGTGATGCAGAGTATCTGCTGTGATAGAAACCATAGAGTGATGCTGAGTATCTTCTGTGATAGAGACCATAGAGTGATGCTGAGTATCTTCTGTGATAGAGACCATAGAGTGATGCTGAGTATCTTCTGTGATAGAGACCATAGAGTGATGCTGAGTATGTGCTGTGATAGAGACCATAGAGTGATGCTGAGTATATGCTGTGATAGAGACCATAGAGTGATGCTGAGTATGTGCTGTGATAGAGACCATAGAGTGATGCTGAGTATCTTCTGTGATAGAGACCATAGAGTGATGCTGAGTATCTTCTGTGATAGAGACCATAGAGTGATGCTGAGTATCTGCTGTGATAGAGACCATAGAGTGATGCTGAGTATCTTCTGTGATAGAGACCATAGAGTGATGCTGAGTATATGCTGTGATAGAGACCATAGAGTGATGCTGAGTATCTTCTGTGATAGAGACCATAGAGTGATGCAGAGTATCTGCTGTGATAGAAACCATAGAGTGATGCTGAGTATCTTCTGTGATAGAGACCATAGAGTGATGCTGAGTATCTTCTGTGATAGAGACCATAGAGTGATGCTGAGTATCTTCTGTGATAGAGACCATAGAGTGATGCTGAGTATGTGCTGTGATAGAGACCATAGAGTGATGCTGAGTATATGCTGTGATAGAGACCATAGAGTGATGCTGAGTATGTGCTGTGATAGAGACCATAGAGTGATGCTGAGTATATGCTGTGATAGAGACCATAGAGTGATGCTGAGTATGTGCTGTGATAGAGACCATAGAGTGATGCTGAGTATCTTCTGTGATAGAGACCATAGAGTGATGCTGAGTATCTTCTGTGATAGAGACCATAGAGTGATGCTGAGTATCTGCTGTGATAGAGACCATAGAGTGATGCTGAGTATCTTCTGTGATAGAGACCATAGAGTGATGCTGAGTATATGCTGTGATAGAGACCATAGAGTGATGCTGAGTATCTGCTGTGATAGAAACCATAGAGTGATGCTGAGTATCTTCTGTGATAGAGACCATAGAGTGATGCTGAGTATCTTCTGTGATAGAGACCATAGAGTGATGCTGAGTATGTGCTGTGATAGAGACCATAGAGTGATGCTGAGTATATGCTGTGATAGAGACCATAGAGTGATGCTGAGTATGTGCTGTGATAGAGACCATAGAGTGATGCTGAGTATGTGCTGTGATAGAGACCATAGAGTGATGCTGAGTATCTTCTGTGATAGAGACCATAGAGTGATGCAGAGTATATGCTGTGATAGAGACCATAGAGTGATGCTGAGTATCTTCTGTGATAGAGACCATAGAGTGATGCTGAGTATATGCTGTGATAGAGACCATAGAGTGATGCTGAGTATCTTCTGTGATAGAGACCATAGAGTGATGCAGAGTATCTTCTGTGATAGAGACCATAGAGTGATGCTGAGTATCTTCTGTGATAGAGACCATAGAGTGATGCTGAGTATCTTCTGTGATAGAGACCATAGAGTGATGCTGAGTATGTGCTGTGATAGAGACCATAGAGTGATGCTGAGTATATGCTGTGATAGAGACCATAGAGTGATGCTGAGTATCTGCTGTGATAGAAACCATAGAGTGTGCTGAGTTTATGCTGTGATAGAGACCATAGAGTGATGCTGAGTATCTTCTGTGATAGAGACCATAGAGTGATGCTGAGTATCTGCTGTGATAGAGACCATAGAGTGATGCTGAGTATCTTCTGTGATAGAGACCATAGAGTGATGCTGAGTATGTGCTGTGATAGAGACCATAGAGTGATGCTGAGTATATGCTGTGATAGAGACCATAGAGTGATGCTGAGTATGTGCTGTGATAGAGACCATAGAGTGATGCTGAGTATCTTCTGTGATAGAGACCATAGAGTGATGCTGAGTATCTTCTGTGATAGAGACCATAGAGTGATGCTGAGTATGTGCTGTGATAGAGACCATAGAGTGATGCTGAGTATGTGCTGTGATAGAGACCATAGAGTGATGCTGAGTATCTTCTGTGATAGAGACCATAGAGTGATGCTGAGTATCTTCTGTGATAGAGACCATAGAGTGATGCAGAGTATCTGCTGTGATAGAAACCATAGAGTGTGCTGAGTATGTGCTGTGATGGAGGCTGTAGAGCAGGCATCACTAAATGGAGCGTCGTGGTCCAGGTCCGGACCGAGGAGGGGGGGAGTGTAAAGGGGGCAGTGCTGTGTGTGTGTGGGGGGGGGGGGGGGGCAGTGAACACTAATGTGAAGGGGAAACTGATGTGAAGTGGGTGACTGAGAACACTGATGTGAGAACGGTATTGTTATATGAAATGAGGGGGGCTGTGATGGAAAGGATCTGAGACATCACACAAACAAGCAAATCGGACCTCCATGAGTTTTAATGCAATACCCCTGCTTTAGAGTGATGCTGAGTATCCCACAGGTTCCTCATGGATCTGGAGTCCCGGGTAGATGAGGACATTGTCATATCGGATATCTGCGACATCATCTATCACCATGCTGTCCATAACTTCCCCGTCTACAAGGATTATGTGCGCAACCAGCTGTACCAGGAGAAGACCTACAGCGAGCTCATGTGAGACCAATACCGCCATGTTCCATTTGCTTGCCTGACCGCACTCCACTCTCCTGACCGCACTCCGCTCCCCTGACCGCACTCCGCTCCCCTGACCGCACTCCGCTCCCCTGACCGCACTCCTCTCCCCTGACCGCACTCCGCTCCCCTGACCGCACTCCTCTCCCCTGACCGCACTCCGCTCCCCTGACCGCACTCCTCTCCCCTGACCGCACTCCGCTCCCCTGACCGCACTCCGCTCCCCTGACCGCACTCCGCTCCCCTGACCGCACTCCTCTCCCCTGACCGCACTCCGCTCCCCTGACCGCACTCCTCTCCCCTGACCGCACTCCGCTCCCCTGACCGCACTCCTCTCCCCTGACCGCACTCCGCTCCCCTGACCGCACTCCGCTCCCCTGACCGCACTCCGCTCCCCTGACCGCACTCCGCTCCCCTGACCGCACTCCGCTCCCCTGACCGCACTCCGCTCCCCTGACCGCACTCCTCTCCCCTGACCGCACTCCGCTCCCCTGACCGCACTCCGCTCCCCTGACCGCACTCCTCTCCCCTGACCGCACTCCGCTCCCCTGACCGCACTCCGCTCCCCTGACCGCACTCCGCTCCCCTGACCGCACTCCGCTCCCCTGACCGCACTCCGCTCCCCTGACCGCACTCCGCTCCCCTGACCACACTCCTCTCCCCTGACCGCACTCCGCTCCCCTGACCGCACTCCGCTCCCCTGACCGCACTCCGCTCCCCTGACCGCACTCCGCTCCCCTGACCGCACTCCGCTCCCCTGACCGCACTCCTCTCCCCTGACCGCACTCCGCTCCCCTGACCGCACTCCGCTCCCCTGACCGCACTCCTCTCCCCTGACCGCACTCCTCTCCCCTGACCGCACTCCGCTCCCCTGACCGCACTCCGCTCCCCTGACCGCACTCCGCTCCCCTGACCGCACTCCGCTCCCCTGACCGCACTCCTCTCCCCTGACCGCACTCCGCTCCCCTGACCGCACTCCGCTCCCCTGACCGCACTCCTCTCCCCTGACCGCACTCCGCTCCCCTGACCGCACTCCGCTCCCCTGACCGCACTCCTCTCCCCTGACCGCACTCCGCTCCCCTGACCGCACTCCGCTCCCCTGACCGCACTCCGCTCCCCTGACCGCACTCCGCTCCCCTGACCGCACTCCGCTCCCCTGACCGCACTCCGCTCCCCTGACCGCACTCCGCTCCCCTGACTGCACTCCACTTACCTGACTGTTCTCCACTTGCGTGACCGCTTTCCACTCACCTGACCACATTTCCCATGCATGGCTGACTTTGTCGCTCTCCTTGGTCTTGCAGGGAGAAGAATCCGCACTTCCTTGCCATACTGTGCCGCTTGCAGGAGCTCCCGCAGTGCCAGCGCCTCCCCTTCATGTCTTTCCTGCTACTGCCCTTCCAGAGGATCACCCGCATCAAGATGCTCATTGAGGTAGAGACTCCACCCTGAATAATCCACCCATCCGAGATGACCCCCCCACCCCCCCCCTTCCCCACAGCCTCCACTACACCCCACTCTGAACATCCCGGTACCCTCCACTCCACTCTGAACCTCCCAATGTCCTCCACTCCACCCCACTCTGAACCTCCCAGTATCCTCCACCCCATTCTGAACCTCCCAATGTCCTCCACTCCACCCCACTCTGAACCTCCCAGTATCCTCCACCCCATTCTGAACCTCCCAATGTCCTCCACTCCACCCCACTCTGAACCTCCCAGTATCCTCCACCCCATTCTGAACCTCCCAGTATCCTCCACTCCACCCCACTCTGAACCTCCCAATGTCCTCCACTCCACCCCACTCTGTACCTCCCAATGTCCTCCACCCCATTCTGAACCTCCCAGTATCCTCCACTCCACCCCACTCTGAACCTCCCAATGTCCTCCACTCCACCCCACTCTGAACCTCCCAGTATCCTCCACCCCACTCTGAACCTCCCAATGTCCTCCACTCCACCCCACTCTGAACCTCCCAATGTCCTCCACTCCACCCCACTCTGAACCTCCCAATGTCCTCCACCCCACTCTGAACCTCCCAATGTCCTCCACCCCACTCTGAACCTCCCAGTATCCTCCACCCCATTCTGAACCTCCCAGTATCCTCCACTCCAGCCCACTCTAAATGTCTCAATGTCCTCCACCCCACTCTGAACATCCCAGTATCCTCCACTCCACCCGACTCTGAAACTCCCAATGTCCTCCACTCGACCCCACTCTGAATCTCCGAATGTCCTCCACTACAACCTACTCTGAACCCCCCAGTATCCTTCACTCTACCCCACTCTGAATCTTCCACTAACCTCCACTTCACCCCACTCTGAACCTCCAATTGTCATCCACTCCACCCTACTCTGAACCTCCCAGGATCCTCCACCCCACTCAGAACCTCCCAGTATCCAACACTCCACCCCACTCAGAACCTCCCAGTATCCTCCAATCCTTCCCACTCTGAACCTCCAAATGTCCTCCACTCCACCGCACTCCGAACCTTTCACTACTCTCCACTCTTTCACTACTCTCCACTTCACTGAACTCTCCCTACTCTGAACCTCCCAGTGCCCCCTTTCCACCCCAGTCTGAACCTTCCCACACCCCTTATCCATCCCACTCTAAGCCTTTCTGTAACCCCCTCTCCACCTCTCCCTAAAACTCCTTACACCCTTCACTCCAGCCCACTCTGAACCTCTTTTACTCCTCTCCATCCTACCCTGATCCCCCGCCATCCCTGCTCACACCTTCCTTCCATTGTGGTCTAACACTCTGCTCCACCTATCCTCAAATCCAGCCAGTGATACTTTTTTTTTTTTGTCTTCCACAAAGAATATTCTGAAGAGGACAGAGGAGGGTTCAGATGCTGAGCAGAACGCCAGCAAAGCCCTGGATGCCGTCTCCAAGGTACAGACGTGTTACATGGATGAGGAAGTGCTGCCTTTACATTGACATTGTATGTCTTGGAGTTGGGAAAGGAAAATTCCAAAACTATTATATATATTTTATTTATATAGCTCTGACATATACCGCAGTGCTGTACAGAGAACACTGAGCAAGTCACATCCGTCTCTGTACAAGAGGAGCTTACACTCTAATGTCCCCCCCACTGTCACACACTATTATACATTTATATAGCTCTGACTTATACCGTAGTGCTGTACAGAGAACACTGAGCCAGTCACATCCGTCTCTGTACAAGAGGAGCTTACACTCTAATGCCCCCCCCCCCCCCCACAGTCACACACTATTATTATACATTTGTATAGCTCTGACATATACCGCAGTGCTGTACAGAGAACACTGAGCCAGTCACATCTGTCTCTGTACCAGAGGAGCTTACACTCTAATGCCCCCCCCTTGTCACACACTATTATTATTATATATTTATATAGCTCTGACATATACTGCAGTGCTGTACAGAGAACACTAAGCCAGTCACATCTGTCTCTGTACCAGAGGAGCTTACACTCTAATGCCCCCCCCCTTGTCACACACTATTATTATTATATATTTATATAGCTCTGACATATACCGCAGTGCTGTACAGAGAACACTGAGCCAGTCACATCCGTCTCTGTACCAGAGGAGCTTACACTCTAATGCCCCCCCCTTGTCACACACTATTATTATTATATATTTATATAGCTCTGACATATACCGCAGTGCTGTACAGAGAACACTGAGCCAGTCACATCCGTCTCTGTACAAGAGGAGCTTACACTCTAATGTCCCCCCCACTGTCACACACTATTATTATACATTTATATAGCTCTGACATATACCGCAGTGCTGCACAGAGAATACTGAGTCAATCACATCAGTCTCTGTACCAGAGGAGCTTACACTCTAATGTCCCCCCCCCCCCCCCCCCACAGTCACACCCAATTATTATACATTTATATAGCTCTGACTTATACCGTAGTGCTGTACAGAGAACACTGAGCCAGTCACATCCGTCTCTGTACAAGAGGAGCTTACACTCTAATGCCCCCCCCCCCCCCCCCACAGTCACACACTATTATTATACATTTGTATAGCTCTGACATATACCGCAGTGCTGTACAGAGAACACTGAGCCAGTCACATCTGTCTCTGTACCAGAGGAGCTTACACTCTAATGCCCCCCCCTTGTCACACACTATTATTATTATATATTTATATAGCTCTGACATATACTGCAGTGCTGTACAGAGAACACTAAGCCAGTCACATCTGTCTCTGTACCAGAGGAGCTTACACTCTAATGCCCCCCCCCTTGTCACACACTATTATTATTATATATTTATATAGCTCTGACATATACCGCAGTGCTGTACAGAGAACACTGAGCCAGTCACATCCGTCTCTGTACCAGAGGAGCTTACACTCTAATGCCCCCCCCTTGTCACACACTATTATTATTATATATTTATATAGCTCTGACATATACCGCAGTGCTGTACAGAGAACACTGAGCCAGTCACATCCGTCTCTGTACAAGAGGAGCTTACACTCTAATGTCCCCCCCACTGTCACACACTATTATTATACATTTATATAGCTCTGACATATACCGCAGTGCTGCACAGAGAATACTGAGTCAATCACATCAGTCTCTGTACCAGAGGAGCTTACACTCTAATGTCCCCCCCCCCCCCCACAGTCACACCCAATTATTATACATTTATATAGCTCTGACTTATACCGCAGTGCTGTACACAGAACACTGAGCCAGTCACATTAGTCTCTGTACCAGAGGAGCTTACACTCTAATGTCCCCCCCACTGTCTTACACTATTATTATACATTTGTATAGCTCTGACATATACCGCAGTGCTGTACAGAGAACACTGAGCCTGTCACATTAGTCTCTGTACCAGAGGAGCTTACACTCTTATGTCTCCCCCCCCCCCACAGTCACACCCAATTATTATACATTTATATAGCTCTGACATATACCGCAGTGCTGTACAGAGAACACTGAGCCAGTCATATCAGACTCTGTACTAGAGGAGCTTACACTCTAATGTCCCCCCCACTGTCACACACTATTATTATACATTTATATAGCTCTGACATATACCACAGTGCTGTACAGAGAACACTGAGCCTGTCACTGCTGAGGCAGCACGGCAACGTCACAATATTATTACAGGCTCAGAAAATACTGTCCCAGCGTTGGAAGTTTTGGAAGCAAATATTTACGGCAAGAAAGATTTATATGGATATTTTGTATTGTTTTTCATTTACAAGCCATCTTATGTTCCTGACAGAATTGCATTTATAGCATTTTCTCCCGAATCCCGCAGATTATCACGGAGTGCAACCAGGAGGTGGGCCGCATGCGGCAGACGGAGGAACTGATCCAACTCTCTTCCAAGATTGATTTTGACAAAATAAAGGTCAGCTCACGTATGAAGTTTACTTCCTGTTACATTTTTTTTTTTATTTTTTTGCTGATGTATGTCATGGCAACATTTCTTTTACCTGTCATGGCACCTCAGGGGTGGAGCTTTGTGGCACATCGGTGGGGCTTTGTAGCTCCTCAGGAATGGGACCTGTTTTTTCAGGAGTGGAGCAATACTACTGCAGACAAAGGAGCCACGCTGAGGGTCTGATGGGTCATGTGTATTAAGTTTGAGTGGTAATTATCTCTAATGCATTTCACTTGCAGGCCATCCCGATCATTTCTCAGAGCCGGTTCCTGGAGAAGCAAGGGGAACTGAGCGAAGTGCAGCAGAAGGGGAGTTTGTTCGGCATCAAGCCCACCAAACTGATCCCAGTCTACTTCTTCCTGTTCAATGATTTCCTATTGATCACCCAGAAGAAAGGGTACCAGACTCTCCTGTATTATCTTCTCTATCTTTGTCACTCCGTCCTTCTCTGTATCCTGCCTTCTCTACATCCCTCCGTCTGAAAGTTCTACTCGTATTATTTCAGCTCTGACCGGCATGTCGTTGTGGACTATGCTCACCGTTCTCTGGTTCAACTCCAGTCCTGCCCTACAATGGAGAACAGCTTCTTCCTCACCCTACTGGAGAACCACCAGGGCAAAACCTGTGACCGGCTCTTTAAGGCACCAACACAGTGAGTAGGCTCCTCCCATTATCAGGTGACACAGTATGTCCTCCTGCAGGGTGACATATATAGAGGGAGATATGAGTGTGTTCTCCTCCTGCAGGGTGACATATATAGAGGGAGATATGAGTGTGTTCTCCTCCTGCAGGGTGATACATATAGAAGGGGATAGGAGTCTGTTCTCCTCCTGCAGGGTGATACATATAGAAGGGGATAGGAGTCTGTTCTCCTCCTGCAGGGTGACACATATAGAAGGGGATATGAGTCTGTTCTCCTCCTGCAGGGTGATACATATAGAAGGGGATAGGAGTCTGTTCTCCTCCTGCAGGGTGACACATATAGAAGGGGATAGGAGTCTGTTCTCCTCCTGCAGGGTGATACATATAGAAGGGGATAGGAGTCTGTTCTCCTCCTGCAGGGTGACACATATAGAAGGAGATATGAGTCTGTTCTCCTCCTGCAGGGTGACACATATAGAAGGGGATATGAGTCTCTGTTCTCCTCCTGCAGGGTGACACATATAGAAGGGGATAGGAGTCTGTTCTCCTCCTGCAGGGTGACACATATAGAAGGAGATATGAGTCTGTTCTCCTCCTGCAGGGTGACATATATATAGAAGGGGATATGAGTCTGTTCTCCTCCTGCAGGGTGACACATATAGAAGGAGATAGGAGTCTGTTCTCCTCCTGCAGGGTGATACATATAGAAGGGGATAGGAGTCTGTTCTCCTCCTGCAGGGTGATACATATAGAAGGGGATAGGAGTCTGTTCTCCTCCTGAAGGGTGACACATATAGAAGGGGATAGGAGTCTGTTCTCCTCCTGCAGGGTGATACATATAGAAGGGGATAGGAGTCTGTTCTCCTCCTGCAGGGTGACACATATAGAGGGAGATATGAGTCTGTTCTCCTCCTGCAGGGTGATACATATAGAAGGGGATAGGAGTCTGTTCTCCTCCTGCAGGGTGACACATATAGAGGGAGATATGAGTCTGTTCTCCTCCTGCAGGGTGACACATATAGAAGGGGATAGGAGTCTGTACTCCTCCTGCAGGGTGACACATATAGAAGGGGATAGGAGTCTGTTCTCCTCCTGCAGGGTGACACATATAGAAGGGGATATGAGTTTGTTCTCCTCCTGCAGGGTGACACATATAGAAGGAGATATGAGTCTGTTCTCCTCCTGCAGGGTGACACATATAGAAGGGGATATGAGTCTCTGTTCTCCTCCTGCAGGGTGACACATATAGAAGGGGATATGAGTCTCTGTTCTCCTCCTGCAGGGTGACACATATAGAAGGAGATATGAGTCTGTTCTCCTCCTGCAGGGTGACACATATAGAAGGGGATATGAGTCTGTTCTCCTCCTGCAGGGTGACACATATAGAAGGAGATAGGAGTCTGTTCTCCTCCTGCAGGGTGACACATATAGAAGGAGATATGAGTCTGTTCTCCTCCTGCAGGGTGACATATATATAGAAGGGGATATGAGTCTGTTCTCCTCCTGCAGGGTGACACATATAGAAGGAGATAGGAGTCTGTTCTCCTCCTGCAGGGTGATACATATAGAAGGGGATAGGAGTCTGTTCTCCTCCTGCGGGGTGACACATATTAGGGGTGCAACGGATCACAAAACTCACGGTTCGGATCGTTCCTCGGATCAGGAGTCACGGTTCGGATCATTTTTGGATCAACAAAAAAAAAAATCTCCCCCACTGTAATATCCACAATCTCCCTATTGGCAGGGTGTGGCAGAGTATTGGCAGGGTATTGGCGGGTATATTGGCAGGGAATATTGGCGGGTATATTGGCAGAGTATTGGCGGGTATATTGGCAGGGAATATTGGCGGGTATATTGGCAGAGTATTGGCGGGTATATTGGCAGGGAATATTGGCGGGTATATTGGCAGAGTATTGGCGGGTATATTGGCAGGGAATATTGGCGGGTATATTGGCAGGGTATTGGCGGGTATATTGGCAGGGAATATTGGCGGGTATATTGGCAGAGTATTGGCGGGTATATTGGCAGGGAATATTGGCGGGTATATTGGCAGGGAATATTGGCGGGTATATTGGCAGAGTATTGGCGGGTATATTGGCAGGGAATATTGGCGGGTATATTGGCAGAGTATTGGCGGGTATATTGGCAGGGAATATTGGCGGGTATATTGGCAGAGTATTGGCGGGTATATTGGCAGGGAATATTGGCGGGTATATTGGCAGGGTATTGGCGGGTATATTGGCAGGGAATATTGGCGGGTATATTGGCAGAGTATTGGCGGGTATATTGGCAGGGAATATTGGCGGGTGTATTGGCGGGTGTATTGGCGGGTATATTGGCAAGGTATATTGGCAGGGTATTGGCAGGGTATGGCAGACTATTGGCAGGGTATGGCAGGGTATTGCAGAGTATTGGCACTGCTGCCATCCGATCTTTCCCCTCCACTGTACAGATCAGTACACAGAGGGGAGAGAGGAACCAGTGTCATGACATGACGCCGGTTTGTTACAAGTGATCGCTCCGTCATTTGACGGAGCGATCACATGCTAAACGGCTGCCGGGTGTACCAAGATGGCCCCACTCCGGAGCTAGGCCTTAGCCGCGGCCTTTCCTATGGCCTAGGCTACAATGCGCAACAGATCGTCATCAATCCGTGACCCGTACGGATCAACCTCCGCGGATCGGGACACCCGCGATCCGCGGAGGTTGATCCGTACGGGTCACGGATCGATGACGATCTGTTGCACCCCTAACACATATAGAAGGAGATATGAGTCTGTTCTCCTGCTGCAGGGTGACACATATAGAAGGAGATAGGAATCTGTTCTCCTCCTGCGGGGTGACACATATAGAAGGAGAAGGAGATATGAGTCTGTTCTCCTCCTGCAGGGTGACACATATAGAAGGAGATATGAGTCTGTTCTCCTCCTGCAGGGTGACACTTATAGAAGGAGATAGGAGTCTGTTCTCCTCCTGCAGAGTGACACATATAGAAGGAGATATGAGTCTATTCTCCTACTGCAGGGTGACACAAATAGAAGGAGATATGAGTCTGTCCTCCTCCTGCAGGGTGACACATATAGAAGGGGATATGAGTCTGTCCTCCTCCTGCAGGGTGACACTTATAGAAGGAGATAGGAGTCTGTTCTCCTCCTGCAGGGTGACACATATAGAAGGAGATATGAGTCTGTTCTCCTCCTGCAGGGTGACACATATAGAAGGAGATATGAGTCTGTACTCCTCCTGCAGGGTGATACATATAGAAGGACATAGGAGTCTGTTCTCCTCCTGCAGGGTGACACATATAGAAGGAGATAGGAGTCTGTTCTCCTCCTGCAGGGTGACACATATAGAAGGAGATATGAGTCTGTTCTCCTCCTGCAGGGTGACACATATAGAAGGGGATATGAGTCTGTCCTCCTCCTGCAGGGTGACACTTATAGAAGGAGATATGAGTCTGTTCTCCTCCTGCAGGGTGACACATATAGAAGGAGATAGGAGTCTGTACTCCTCCTGCAGGGTGATACATATAGAAGGAGATATGAGTCTGTCCTCCTCCTGCAGGGTGACACTTATAGAAGGAGATAGGAGTCTGTACTCCTCCTGCAGGGTGATACATCTAGACAGGGTCACTCATCTTGTCATATATTGTTATACTCAGGTCTGACTTGCACCGTTGGGCGGGAGCGTTGCCCAGTAAGAACAATGAAGAGTTATCCGACAGTGACACGATATACGAGGACTGGGGTGAGTTTGCTTTCTGTGATTTCCAGTGTCCCTTCATAGAGATTGTTTTTTTTGTAGATCATTGTGATAGCTCTCTGGCCTCAGTCACAAGTTGTTTGTTCCCTTTCATAAATGTTTACAGTTTATCACACCATAATATTTGCAGAGTTGTCCCTGAAAAAGGAGCTAGTTGACTTTGATACGTGTTGGACATAATATTTGATTTTTGCATAATAATTTGTCTATATGTATCATATTATATGATTCTGTGTTCGCTTAACTATATGACATTTTAAATATTGTTCTGTGTACCCAAACTTTCTGTATCTTTTTTTTTTTTTTTAAGAAACTTTATTGAATTTTACAGTTTGCATGACAAAGGTCATAACAGTGTAACCTATCATCTGAAGGATTTCTAAAATAGAACATGCATAACAATATATGAGATAAAGTATAATGTAGAGTAGCGGGCGTGGGGGGAGCACCTAAGGTTGTGACCTTCCAGAAAATGGGCTATCAGTGGGCCCAGTTGTGTCCATTGTGTAAAACAGGTCAAGAGCTCTGATGCAGCGTACACACGAGCGGACTTTTCTATCGGACTGGTCCGGCGGACAATCCGATCGTGTGTGGGCTTCATCGGACCTTTAGTGGACTTTTCCAGTCGAAAATCTGACGGACATTAGATTCAAAAC
The DNA here is from genome assembly GCA_037952835.1 of Lithobates septentrionalis. Taxonomy (NCBI): domain Eukaryota; kingdom Metazoa; phylum Chordata; class Amphibia; order Anura; family Ranidae; genus Lithobates; species Lithobates septentrionalis. The sequence goes on along the minus strand of JBBDGP010004384.1, from coordinate 238,990 downwards.
ATGCTTCAAATCTATCTGACGGACTCGAGTCCGGTCAAAAAATCCGCTCGTCTGTATGCTAGTCCGACGGACGAAAACCCATGCTAGGGCAGCTATTGGCTACTGGCTATCAACTTCCTTATTTTAGTCCGGTCGTACGTCATCACGTACGAATCCGTCGGACTTTGGTGTGATCGTGTGTAGGCAAGTCCGTTGGTTCAAAAGTCCGTCGTAAGTCCGTCAGACCAGTCCAGTCAAAAAGTCCGCCCGTGTGTACGCGGCATGAGGCATCATTTTTGTATTGGGTGGTTCGTAGGCTGAGAGGACTTTAGCGATATAATTGTCCCATTTATGGTATAAACGTGAGGATAAGTTCTGGTGAGACAGGGTTAAGTCTAGTTTTTCTTTGTGGAGCAAGGCTGAGGGATCTTTTTTCACATCCAATATGCTGGGTTCAGACGCAGATGCCCGGTGTTTGAGGATGGCTCTTCTGCCCGCCATATAGCAAGTGACTAACCAGGTCCTTGTGTTTCAGCAATAGAAGGGGATAGTCTGAAGAGGATACAACAGTTTTGGGAAACTGATCATCTTGTATAAGTGACACCTCCCAAAGAGGGTAAGGGGTAGTTCGGCCCATGTTTCCAATTCGTTGATTATTTTAGAGATGACCGGGGGAAAGTTAAGATGGTATAAGGAGGAGGGGAGTTCACCGATTTTGATCCCTAAATATGTGATGTGCGTCTTGCTATAGGGAAGACTGAGGCAGACGTCCATTCCGGTGGATGGGCTTGATGCAATGAAAGGACCTCACTCTTAGAGAAATGTATACGTAAGCCTGAACAGGCTCTAAAGTGGGAGAAGATCTGTTGGATATGTGCCATGTCTGTCTGGGGTTTGGAGGTGAAGATGAGGATATTTTCGGCAAAGATTGCTGTGCGTAACTCGTGATTGCCAACCGTAACCCTGTGGAGATGTGGGTGGGATAAGAGGTATCAAGACAAGGGTTCCAGCTCTAAATTAAATAGAAGGGGGGACAGGGGGCACCCCTGCCTGGTACCTTTTTTATGGAGTTGGATTTTATTGGAAATGTGTCCAGTGGCTATCACGTTCGCAGATGGGGCTGAGTAAATAGTTGTGTTCAGATGGAGAAATGGGCCAGTGAATCCAAAACTCTGGAGAACTAACTGTAGCCATCGAAAGCCTTCTTGGCGTCAAGTATGATAATCCCTAGGTCACTGAGGGGGTTGGTTCTTGCGTGTTCTAGGGCTGTGAGGACTTTATGGATGTTTGCAGTGGCCAAGCGTCCTTTTATAAAGCCTGCTTGTGAGGGATGGATCAGGGTGGGCATAATAAATGCCAGTCTATTGGTTTTTATAGTATTTTGGAGTCAAGATTTAGCAGGGAGATTGGGCAGTAGGATCCTGGTTCTGTAGGATCCTTCCCTTTTTTTGGAATCAATTTAATGTGGGCCTGAAAGCGAGAGGGGAGGTAGTGGCCCCCGTCAAGGATTGTTTGAAAAACGGAGACTAGCCTCAGCGTTATGGTGTCGGAGGCCATCTTGTAAAATTCAGACGTGTAATCATTGGGGCCCGGTGCTTTGCCATTGGCCAAACTGGCAATTGCTATGGTGGCCTCAGAGAGGGTGACTGGTATATTGAGTTGATCTAGAAGTGTCTTGTCTACCTTTGGCAGAGGAACTTGGGCTAAGAATTTTTGTGCTGCATCCTAATCAAAGGGTCAGGGTCATGTGAGAGCACGCTACGATAAGGCTGTGGATGGAGAAGCAAGAGGGACAGAGTTGTAAGGCATCGTTGCGTAACAATTAACAGATAAGTAAGCATCTGACAATGAGAACGAACTAGAGGCTCGGTCATGCTAAAGGTGGTACAACAAAGAGCAATAGCTTAGAGGATCAAAACTTGCGTTTGAATGTAGATGATGCTTATCCAGTGGTGAGGAGAAATATGCGCTGAACTCAGCGAGGTTTGATGCAGCTTTGGTCATGTGAGTAGCGAGGCCTCTTCGGGGGGTCCTTCCTCGGGCTGCGCTGGTCTCTGGTGCCCAGAGGGCGAGGAGACACTGTGTGCGGAGGGGGATCCAGAGATATGGGGAGATAGGTCTGGAGGTAATGGAATGCTTCTTCCAGATGTGAGAATATTTTTGGTTCACCAGAGGGGTCAGTAAAACAAAGTATTGCAGGGTAAGCCAAGGTGAATTTCACCCCCTTTTGGAAAAGGGCTGGACATACAGGTTGGATATTTTTACTTTGTCTTGACACTTCTTGGGAATAGTCCGCAAACATAAGAAGTTTGTGACCATCCAGTTGAAGGGCTTTGGATTTCCGAAAGGACCTCAGGAGGGCCACTCTGTCCGAGTAGTTGAGGTATCGGACTATGACAGGGCGAGGGGAGCGACGGTCGTTTTGAAGGGGATCCCAGGCGATGGACCTTCTCCACCAGGCACGTTGAGGTGATCCCCAGGGCTGCTGGTATGCGGGTAGTGAAGACCTCCTGCAGCATGCTAGGAGGGAATGATTCAGGGAGACCTATTATTCTCAAGTTGTTCCGGGGAGAGCGTTTTTTGCGAGGTCATCAAGTTTCTTGAGTATGAACTGTTGGGTTTGTGTTTATTGCTGGTCGTTCGCCTGAAAGGTTTGGAACTCATCTTCAATGTCTGATATGCGGTGCTCCAGCTCAGACAACCGTTTTGCCTGATCTCCTAGTTCTTTCCTTAATTGTGTAATACCGTAATACCTGAAGCAACTGCTCTATCTACTGCAACTGTAATCGTGGGTGAGAGCAGAGCTGCTAAGGCCTGAGCTATTTTGGCATATTGTTCCTCCGGGAGAGTGTGCTCTGTAGCTGCAGCTTGTCTTGTCTCTCCACAGCCTGTTTGCATGTGCTCTCTGTCTGCCATATTGGCTGCAGACAGTGGCATCGCTAGGGGGTGGCTTTTGGGGCTATAGCCCCGAATCTGGGGCCCTTAACCCCGAGTCTCTGCAGGGGTCCCCAAGGGGAGGGCGGCACTCTGGGGACCCTAATGTAAGGGTGCTCTCTGGGGACCCTGATGTTAGGGGGGCTCTCTGGGGACCCTGATGTGGGTGGGGGGCTCTCTGAGGACCCTGATGTGGGTGGGGGGCTCTCTGGGGATATACACACACACACGTATATTATATACCTATGTATGACTTCCCAAGCATATGACTTTCTTTACTATGCTGCTATGGGCTCTAGCCCCAGATCTTTTGTAGACCTAGTAACGCCTCTGGCTGCAGACATAACAGGAGAGGACAGCTTGGAGCGGGAGGCTACCGCTGTGCTGGACCCCGCCGTGCAGGAGGAAACGGTCCATCCGCTTTCTCGTGGGGTCGGCGATGTGAAGTGGCGGGTGAGTGTCCGCGGGTTTTGTAAACCGTTCAGTTGAGGGCCGCTGGTCCTCGCTACTTTCACATGAGGCGCCGGAACCAGAAGTAATTTACTGTATCTTTAACCACTTCAGCCCCGGAAGGATTTACCCCCTCCCTGACCAGACCATTTTTTTTCGATACGACACTGTGCCGCTTTAACGGACAATCGCGCAGTCGTGTGACGTTTTCCCCAAACAAAATTGATGTCCTTTTTTCCCCACAAATAGAGCTTTCTTTTGTTGGTAGTTGACCACCTCTTCGTTATTTTTTGCGCTATAAACAAAAAAAGACCCAATATTTTATACTTTTTGCTATAATAAATCCCCCCCCCCCCCCCCCCAAAAAAAAAAAGTTTCTTCCTCAGTTAGGCCTTAGGCCAATATGTATTCTACATATTTTTGGTAAAAAAAATCGCAATAAGCGTATATTGATTGGTTTGCACAAAAGTTATCATGTCTACAAAATAGGGGATAGATTTATGCCATTTTTATTATTTTTTTTTTTTTTTACTAGTAATGGCGGTGATCTGCGATTTTTAGTGGGACTGCAACATTACGGCGGACAGATCGATACCGATTACGATATAAATGGCACTGTCAGGGAAGGGGTTAACACTAGGGGGCGATCAAAGTGTTAAATGTTCCCTAGGGAGGTGTTTCTAACTGTGGGGGGGAGGGGACTGACAGGGAGTACAGAGAGAGATCGCTGTTCCTGATCACTAGGAACAGAAAATCTCGCTCTACTCCCCTAACAGAACATGGATCTGTTTGTTTACACTGGCTGATCACCGTTTTGCCTCTCTGTGGAGTGATCGCGGGTGGCTGGCAGACATAGAGTCTGTCGGACCCGATAGCGAATGGGCACATGCACGAGCATGCACGCCCACAGATCAACGTGTACATGTCCAATGACGGCGATTCACACAGGAGAGCCAACCTGGTCGGGAAATGGTTAAAATTATTATTGTTATTATTATAATACTCGATTTATATAGCGGCAACAGTTTACGCAGCGTTTTACAATGTAGAGGGGGGACAACACAATTACAGTACATTTTAATACAAAAAGTACAGGAGGGCCCGGCTCGTAGAGCTTACATTCTAAAGAGAGGGGGTGGTGGTACAAAAGGTAATAGATGCAGAGAATGATTTGATGGGGGTGGCTCGGGGACAGTTGTTATGTGGGTGTGGGATAGGCTTCCCTGAATAAATGAGTTTTTAGGGACCTCCTAAAGGTGGACAGGGTAGGGGCTCATCTGACATACTAGGGCAGGGAGTTCAAGAGAATGGGAGAAGCTCTGGAGAAGTTCTGAAGGCGAGCATGGGAGGAGGTAACAAGGGAGCTAGAAAGCAGGAGGTCGTGGGAGGAGCAGAGGGGACGATTTGGGCGATATCTGCAGATGAGGTTGGTGATGTAGATGGGGCGATGTTGTGGATGGCCTTGCATGTTGTGGTTAGTATTTAGAATTTTATATGGTGGAGTAGGGGAAGCTAGTGAAGGGATTGGCAGAGAGGGGCGGCAGTCATGGATCGGTTAGTGAGGTGTATTAGTCTAGTAGCAGCATTCATAATAGACTGAAGGGGGGATACCCTTCTTAAGGGTAGGCCATTAAGGAGAGAGTTGCAGTAATCAAGGTGGGAAATAATCAAGGAGTGAATAAGTTGCTTTGTGGTGTCATTAATCAGGAAGGGTCGAATTCTGGAGATGTTGCGGAGGTTAAGGCGGCAGGATTTAGCCAGTGATTGGATGTGGGGGCTGAAGGAGACGTCAGAGTCAAGGATTACACCCAGGAACCTGGCATGTGTGGAGGGACCAATGGTTGTGCTGTTGATCTTAATGCTAAAGTCATGTTGGGGGGGGGGGGGGGGGGGAGGACCGTGAAGGAGGAAATATAACAAGCTCAGATTTAGAAAGATTGAGTTTGAGGAAGTGGTGCAACATCCATACCGATATGTCATTCAATAAGTTTGAGATCCGTGAGGAGATCGAAGGGGTGAGTTGAGGAGTGGAGAGATAGATCTTTGTGTCGTCAGCATAGAGGTGGTATTGGAAGCCATGGGAGGTAACAACTGGCCCAGGGAAGAGGTGTAGAGTGAGAATAGGAGAGGCCCAAGGACAGAGCCTTGGGGTACCCCAACAGAAAGAGGAAGGGGAGCGGAGGAGATGGAGTTGTAAGTGACACTGAAAGTGCGCTGAGATAGGTAGGAGGAGAACCAGGATAATGCAGAATCACAGAGGCCAAGGGAGTGTAGTTGGCTGAGGAGGAGCAGGTGGTCAACTGTGTCGAAGGCAGCAGAGAGGTCTAAGAGTATGAGTATGGAGTAATGGCTGTTGGTTTTAGCAGTTAGTAGGTCATTGGTGATTTTTAGTAGGGCAGTTTCAGTGGAATGTTGTAGGCGGAAGCCAGACTGTAGGGGGTCGAGAAGGTTGTTGTCCGTGAGGTAGCGACTCATTCAGTCACGGACAAGGCGCTCGATGAGCTTGGAGGCAATCATAATACTTGGTAAAGATTTGATCAGAAATGTGTGCTGGATTATCCTACTGTGGCACTGGCTGTAGCTTTAACAAGCATTATCAGGCTTTAGCCAGCAGATTTTTCACTTCGGCATACTGAAGCTTGCTAAATGTAAGCCAAACCTGCTAAAAGCTTGCCCCTGCATGTTGCTCAGATTGTGGCCCTTTTTATACGTCTCTGATCTAACGCCCTTTCCCTTCATCACCAGATTGCCCCCAGGTACATTGCGTGGAGCAGTACACCGCCGTGCAGGCCGATGAGCTGAACCTGGAGCCCTCTGACATCATCAATGTGCTGCGCAAAACATCTGAAGGTGAGTGCTAAAAAAGGGGGGAGGGGATATAAGGAAGTACAATAGGAATGAGTGCTAATCAATACGTGTGATTGGTGTGAAATGGAGAACGTTGGGTTCATCTGGAATAAATCACACCGTAGTTCAGAAGTTGGTTTATCTGCTTATAACTGGGTAACCTAATCTATAACGACAACCTACTTCCAGGGGTCTATGCCCAAATCTCCAAATCTTTATCGTAGATCCACATGTGCTTTTTATAAGTAAGAGACCCTCATCTCAAATGTATCAAACCCCCATCTCAAATGAATCAAAAACCCCATCTCAAATGTATCACCCCCCCCCCCCATCAACCCCCCATCTCAAATGCATCGACCTCCCCCCTCATCTCAAATGTATCACCCCCCCCCATCTCAAATGAATCAAACCCCCATCTCAAATGTATCACCCCCCCCCCATCTCAAACGAATCAAACCCCCATCTCAAATGAATCAAAAACCCCATCTCAAATGTATCACCCGCCCCATCGCAAATGTATCACACCCCCCCATCAACCCCCCATCTCAAATGCATCGACCTCCACCCCAATCTTAAATGTATCACCTCCCCCCATCTCAAATGTATCAACCCCCCCCCATCTCAAATGAATCAACCCCTCCCATCTTAAACGAATCAACCCCCACCACAATCTCAAATGTATCAACCCCCCCATCTTAAATGTATCAACCCCACCACAATCTCAAATGTATCAACCCCCCCATCTTAAATGTATCAATCCCCCATCTTAAATGAATCAACCCCCCACCACCTTCTCAAATGTATCAACCCCCCACCCTCCATCTTAAATGTATCAACCCCCCATCTCGAATGAATCAACCACCCCTAATCTCAAATGAATCAACCCCCCCTCTCAAATGAATCAACCCCCCCCCAACTCAAATTAATCAACCCCTACCCATCTCCATTGGCTTTTCTGCATAAAAGAGGTCAATAGCATGCCTAACCACTTCCCGTCCGGCTATAGCAAAATGACTGGCTGGGCGGTGGTTCGTTATCCTGACTGGATATGACGTCTTGTTAGGATAACAGCCGGCGCGCGCCCATAGGGGGCACGCAGCGTGGCGATCGGTGGTGCAACGTGTTAGTCTGACACACCACAACACCAATCTCGTTAAAGAGCTTCTGACGGAGGCTCCTTACCATGTGATCTGCCGTGTCCAATCACAGCTGATCACAGTGTAAACAAGAAAAGCCATTTATCGGATTTTCCTCACTCGCGACAGACGCAAGTAGAGGAGAGCCGATCGCTGCAGGGATGCCAGTCAGTGCCCAGACATGATGCCAGTCAGTGCCCAGACATGATGCCAATCAGTCCCAGACATGATGCAATCAGTGCCCATCAGTAATGCCTGCCAGTGCCATCAGTGATGCTTTCAGTGCCATCTATCAATGTCCATCAGTGCAGCCTTTCATTGTCATCTACCAGTGCCCATCAGTGCTGCCTATCAATGCCTATCAGTGCTGCATATCAGTGCCACCTATCAGTGCCTTTCATCAGTACCACCTCATTGGTGTCACCTCATTAGTGCCCAAGAAGTGAAGGAGAAAACTTACTTATTTACAACATTTTATAACAGAAACAAAGAAAACTTTTTTTTTTTCAAAATTTAAGGTCTTTTTTTATTTTGTTTAGCAAAAAAAAAAATGCAGAGGTGATCAAATACCACCAAAAGAAACTCTATTTGTGGGAACAAAGGGATAAAAATTTAGTTTGGGTACAGTGTAGCATGACCGCGCAATTGTCAGTTAAAAAGTGACAGTGCTGAAAGCTGAAAATTGGCCTGGGCAGGAAGGGTGGAAAGTGCCGGTATTGAAGGGGTTAAAGGGAAAATTACTGCTCCAGGTGGTCTTACAGTTCGGTTGGTGACGCAATATTCATGGAGTCAGTCCTCAGCCCCTTCAGACCACAATCCCCCCCCCTTTACATCACAGTGCCCATTTACAATAATGTGTGGGGGGGGGGGGGTTGCCTGTGATGGGAAGTGGACCGCACTGTAATGTAATGGGGCACTGTAATGATTGCAGTGCCCCATTACAGTGCAGCCCTCTTTATTGCACAGTGACCTTTTACATCACAGACCCCTTAATACAGTGACCCTTACAGTCATGTGTCCCCCCCCCTTTTCTTTCTAATCACAGCGCCCCCTTTTCCTCTCTGCCTCCCCTGCACAGTCCTACCTTTGGCAGGGCAAAGGCAGGATTCAGCCTGTGTGTCCTCTCCCGGCTCTCCTGCCATACAGACGATGTTATCCTATTAGCAGGTGGCGGAAGGAGCTGCAGATCTGATGGAGGGCAGGGGCTGCCCAACATGTCATATTACCAAGTGGGTGATCACCTTCTTAATATGAAAAGACTCCCGCTCTCTGTGTAGATCTTCAGCTCCTCCCGCCCCCTGCCCCGCTAATAGGATGACATTGTCACCGGGCTGGAGAGCCTGGAGGGGACACACAGGCATGGCTGCACAGCAGGAGGTGAGCGGTGACCGCGGTCTGTGATAGCCCTGTCCGGACCGCAGTCGACGCTCGCCTCCCGCAGTGCAGCCAGGTCATCACAGGCCACGAACCGGTCCACCGCCCGGGGGATGGGGACCCCTGCCCTATATAACAATATGCAGGAGGCAGATAGGACACGTTTTACCTCCATGGGGGGGAATTGCCAACAGATATTTATTAGATTTGATGTCCAAAAAAATTAGCATTTTGTTCTGTGCAATAAATTATTGGTTATCAGAGTGTAACATGTTGATATGAAGATATTTTACACCCCTAAGGTTTTTTTTTGAATGGGTGGGTGTGGGCTCACTGATGCCCTCAAAAGCTGTTGCAGTTGGCAGCTGGAGCGCTCAATCGCTGAGGGCCAGTGACTCTGATACACCAGATTGGAGTTATGCTGAAGCATTCATTCATGCCCCTACTAAAACCACATCTTTTAGTAGAAAATATTCTTAAAAACAAGAAATAAAACATTTTGCAGCTATAATCCTGCAGATCACAAGAAAATATGCAAAGTTTTATCCTAAATATTGTATCAGATGTGTATTACTTGCAAAGCTGACTGTTTTTTATCCTCAGGTTGGTATGAGGGGATCCGGCTTTCCGATGGCAAGAAGGGCTGGTTTCCCGCCCGCTACGTCCAGGAGATTACCAATGAGCACGTCAGGAGGAGGAACCTTCGGGAGCGATATCGTGTTCTGCAGGCTGCACGGCAGATAGTCATCCAGACTATTGACGTCAAGAAGAAATCTAGTTCAGCTTGAGCCCTCGGGTTGCATTATTGGGCAAGCAAACACTGATAGATGTTTGGACCTAACAATGAGGCTGGGTTTTATTGTGCAACCATGGAAGGAGGAAAAAGATGCTTGGTTCAACAACCAACCGGAAAAAGCTGAAGGTCGATTTGAGGATTGGCCAGAAACTGCTGCTAGCTTTTCTGTCCACAGTTGGATGCATCCATATCTGTTTTCTGGAAGAGCACAAATGTCCCATAAAAGGGGACAACTTAATTTTAAGCACAAGTAGCGACCAAGGATCTCTGAGAATTTCCAGGTCTCCTGAAGAGTTGGAAATGTTGTGTTGGCCTTCAAAGGAGTCATTGTTCTTGTCAGGTTGCTTTCATTTCAATCAACGTTCACTTACTCTTTCTGATCTTCAAAGTGATCCAAATTTGGCCTTGGATCTTCTTCATGCATAATAACAGAGGGAAAACTATAACAGTGCCACAATGTAAAGGAAATAAGTTGTCTAATCTTGGATAGTGAACCTTTATCATAGTTTAGTTGCACTACCTTGTTACTTTCACATCAACCAGGACCAGTGTGGAAAAGCAAAACAGAGAAACGTGTTTGCTTGGCACTCCGTTGGGGGGGGGGGGGGGGGGGGGGCCACCAAGCTTTGGCCAAATAAATTCTCGTATTTTATTTCCAAAAGTATTAAGTGACTGGACACTAAAAGATTTTAGGACTGTCTTCATTCCTAGGACAAGAAAAAATCCCAAATCATTTGGAGCTAGTTTTCGGCTCTGTGCTTATTGAATGAGGTCAAAAATTGTTCTTAAGTCCTTTGTTCAAATTTGACTTGTTCATCAAAAGGTCCTCCAGGGTTATTAAACTTAATAACATTTGTTTTTAATGGACTTAAAGAAAAGGATGTTTTGCAGGAAATGCATTCAACATCTTGGCAAAACCTTGGACACCTCCCATGGTAGACTTGTCAATCTCTTTGTAGACCAGTTTCGTTGTGGTGTTACTGAGATCATGGAACAAGGTTCCCAGGTTAGACACAAAACAGTACTACTCAACTTTTGTACTACTCAACTTTTGTAGGTCAAGGACCGGACAGTACCATGTTCTGATTTGATTGCCAAATACATCCAAACCTAAACATTTAAATATGACCATAGACTCTCAAAAACCTAATCAACGTTCTCATTACAAAATGAGGAAGTCTAAGAAAATCCATGAACTTAGACTTTGATACTGGGGTTACAAATTTCATAATGTTCTCTCTCAATCTTCATGGAGCTGTTTCCCTTATTAAAAAAAAACATCAGTCTTTTCTGGGCATAAAGAACCTTTTGCATCTTAAATTGCTTGACGAGGACCTAGTACACAAGGCTAACTTGCTGGATACAAGGTTGCTGTTGTGTGGTTTTAGACTGTTGCATGATGTCTATCTTCTCTTAGACCATTTTCACCAGTAGTGAGGATTTCATTACAGCGCCAACTGGGATATCAAGAAACTTTTTCTCTTCCAAGATTTGAAAATGAACTTTGCTTTTGGCCTTGACGAGGACCTGGAACACAAGGCTAACTGGCAGGGTGCGAGGCCGCTGCTGTGTGATCAGATCTTAGACCGTTCCATGGTGTCTATCTTCTCTTAGACCAGTTTCACCAGTGGTGAGGCTTACTCTTCCGGGATTTAATAGGAACCTTTAATTTCAGTCTTGATGAGGCCTGGAACAAAGGGCTAACTTGCAGGATACAAGGTCGCTGTTGCGTGGTCATATCTTAGACTGTTCCATGGTGTCTTTCTTTTCTTAGACCAGTTCCACCAGTGGTAAGGCTTTCATGTCAATGCAAACTGGTAAGGATATCAAGAAACATTTACTCTTCCGGGATTTAATAGGAACCTTTAATTTCAGTCTTGATGAGGCCTGGAACAAAGGGCTAACTTGCAGGATACAAGGTCACTGTTGCGTGGTCATATCCTAGACTGTGCCATGGTGTCTATCTTTTCTTAGACCAGTTCCACCAGTGGTGAGGCTTTCATGTCAAAGCAAACCGGTAAGGATGTCAAGGAACGTTTACTCTTTCAGGATTTACAAGGAACCTTTGATTTCAGTTTTGATGAGGACCTCGTACACAGGGCTAACTTGCAGGATACAAGATCGTTGTTGCGTGGTTTTATCTTAGACTGGTCCATGATGTCTGTCTTTTCTTAGACCAGTTCCACCGGTGGTGAGGCTTTCATGTCAACACAAACAGTTAAAGATATAGAGGGAAGTTTACTCTGCCAGGATTTACAAAGCTGTCTAATTTTATAAATCACCTAAAGACCGAGAAGAACAAATTTAAGGACAATGCCCCGATCGGTGTTTATCTGGAACTTACAAATTCATCTCATGTATGGAAATGTTCACACTGCAGTCTTGAATGTACTGTAATACAAACGAAGGATTTTACATCGGGTTTTTGTTCATGGTTAGATTATGTGAGTTGAATGTGAGGGCGAAGGAAATGGGGGGAAGGGGGTCTTTTGTGTGTCATGCAGGGAAAAAAATGTGCTGTATATTTTGAAACTGCCAAAAACATTGTCTTTGTAACGTTATTTCTTGTCAAGTGAAGTAAACTTTTTCCTCTGCTAGAAGTTGTCTCTGGTCATGTGTGGAGGGAAGTTTATGAGCCAAATCTTTGAACGTTGGCCTTGCTTAAAGTGCACCTGTCTGAATCACTGTCTTGGAGCAAGCATGCAGCTTACTAGATTCAGAGTAAATTCAGGACAGTGATGAAGATACTAGAGCACTAGGACAGCCAGGCAACTAGCATTCCCAGAAGGAGGTCACCTGGGGAAACCTACATATTATCTCAATGCAGGTTTACTTCAATTGTAGAGCAGTGCTGTAAAGTAATTGCTGGAAGATCAGGAGTCAGAAACCAGCAAAAAAGTCAGGGAGCCTTAAACAAAATCACTGGTCTCAGATAGTGGAGGAGGAAGCAGTGCTGGATCAGTAATCTGCATATAAAGTGACAGTGTGTGTCTTATCAGATAGTGGAGGAGGAAGCAGTGCTGGATCAGTAATCTGTATATAAGGTGACAGATAGTGGAGGAGGAAGCGGTGCTGGATCAGTAATTTGTATATAAGGTGACAGATAGTGGAGGAGGAAGCAGCGCTGGATCAGTAACCTGTATATAAGGTGACAGATAGTGGAGGAGGAAGCGGTGCTGGATCAGTAATCTGTATATAAGGTGACAGATAGTGGAGGAGGAAGCGGTGCTGGATCAGTAATCTGTATATAAGGTGACAGATAGTGGAGGAGGAAGCAGCGCTGGATCAGTAACCTGTATATAAGGTGACAGATAGTGGAGGAGGAAGCAGTGCTGGATCATTAATCTGTATATAAGGTGACAGATAGTGGAGGAGGAAGCGGTGCTGGATCAGTAATCTGTATATAAGGTGACAGATAGTGGAGGAGGAAGCAGTGCTGGATCATTAATCTGTATATAAGGTGACAGATAGTGGAGGAGGAAGCAGTGCTGGATCAGTAATCTGTATATAAGTTGAAAGATAGTGGAGGAGGAAGCGGTGCTGGATCAGTGATCTTTATATAAGGTGATGGTGTGTGTGTCTTATCAGATAGTGGAGGAGGAAGCAGTGCTGGATCCGTAATCTGTATATAAGGTGACAGATAGTGGAGGAGGAAGCAGTGCTGGATCCGTAATCTGTATATAAGGTGATGGTGTGTGTGTGTCTTATCAGATAGTGGAGGAGGAAGCGGTGCTGGATCTGTAATCTGTATATAAATAGACTGATAGTGGAGGAGGAAGCAGTGCTGGATCACTAATCTGTATATAAGGTGACAGTGTGTGTCTTATCAGATAGTGGAGGAGGAAGCAGTGCTGGATCAGTAATCTGTATATAAGGTGACAAATAGTGGAGGAGGAAGCGGTGCTGGATCAGTAATCCGTATATAAGTTGACAGATAGTGGAGGATAGGGTTGTCCCGATACCGATACTAGTATCGGTATCGGCACCGATACCGAGCATTTGCCCAAGTACTTGTACTCGGTCAAATGCTCCCGATGCTTCCGCCGATACCTGAAAGTCAGCTGTGATCGGCGCGTGGGGGAGTTACAAGATTCTCCCCCAGCGGCTTTCAGCTGCTTTAGTGACATACATCGGTGATCGGTCACCGCTGACTGTCACTGCATCCTCCTCCGTGCCCCCTCCGTTCCTCTGTGCCTCTCCGCTGTCCCCTCCGTTCCTCTCTCCTTCTCTGTCCCCCTCCGCTGTCCCCTCCGTTCCTCTCTCCTTATCTGTCCCCTCCGTTCCTCTCTCCTTTTCTGTCCCCCTCCGCTGTCCCCTCCGTTCCTCTCTCCTTCTCTGTCCCCTCCGTTCCTCTCTCCTTTTCTGTGCCTCTCCGCTGCCCCCCTCCGTTCCTCTCTCCTTTTCTGTCCCCCTCCGCTGTCCCCTCCGTTCCTCTCTCCTTCTCTGTCCCCTCCGTTCCTCTCTCCTTCTCTGTCCCCTCCGTTCCTCTCTCCTTTTCTGTCCCCCTCCGCTGTCCCCTCCGTTCCTCTCTCCTTCTCTGTCCCCTCCGTTCCTCTCTCCTTCTCTGTCCCCTCCGTTCCTCTCTCCTTTTCTGTCCCCCTCCGCTGTCCCCTCCGTTCCTCTCTCCTTCTCTGTCCCCTCCGTTCCTCTCTCCTTTTCTGTCCCCCTCCGCTGTCCCCTCTGTGCCTCTCCGCTGCCCCCCTCCGTTCCTCTCTCCTTTTCTGTCCCCCTCCCCTTTCCCTTCCGTTCTGCTGTGCCTCTCCGCTGTCCCCTCCGTTCCTCTCTCCTTTGTGCCTCCGCTGTCCCCTCCGTTCCTCTCTCCTTTTCTGTCCCCCTCCGTTCCCCTCTCCTTCTCTGTCCCCCTCCGTTCTCCCCCTCCGTTCCTCCGTCCTCCTCCTCCTTCCTTTGTGTATGGATAGAGTCAGCTGACTCTGTCCATTCACATAACTGAAACATTGTAACCTCCTGTGATTACGATGTGTCAGTTTATGAATGGAGAGGAGCCGCTGTCTTCTCTCCATTCATTCTCAGTGCAGCTGATGCTGCAGAGAAAGGGACTGGGGAATCTCTATCCTCTGTCTCTTTCTCTGTCTCAAGGGGGAGATATCAGAGGTCTGTTAAGACCCCTGATATCTCACCAAAGCCCCCCAACAGGGCTGTTTAAAAAAAACAAAAAAAAAACACATATTGCAATAAAGAATAATAAAAAATAAAAATTGTAAATTAAAAAAAAAAACACACACACATACACCGTTCACCCCCCCCCCCCCCCCCCCCCAAAAAAAAAGCACTGTAAAAAAAAATTAAAAAAAAAAACACTGTCACGTGACATTAAAAAAAAGTATCGGTATTCGGTATCGGCGAGTACTTGAAAAAAAAGTATCGGTACTTGTACTCGGTCCTAAAAAAGTGGTATCGGGACAACCCTAGTGGAGGAGGAAGCGGTGCTGGATCAGTAATCTGTATATAAGGTGACAGATAGTGGAGGACGAAGCGGTGCTGGATCAGTGATCTGTATATAAGGTGACATATAGTGGAGAAGGAAGCGGTGCTGGATCTGTAATCTGTATATAAGGTGACAGATAGTGGAGGAGGAAGCAGTGCTGGATGAGTAATCTGTATATAAGGTGACATATAGTGGAGGAGGAAGCGGTGCTGGATCAGTAATTTGTATACAAGGTGACAGATAGTGGAGGAGGAAGCGGTGCTGGATCAGTAATCTGTATATAAGGTGACAGATGGTGGAGGAGGAAGCGGTGCTGGATCAGTAATCTGTATACAAGGTGACAGATAGTGGAGGAGGAAGCGGTGCTGGATCAGTAATCTGTATATAAGGTGACAGATAGTGGAGGAGGAAGCGGTGCTGGATCAGTAATCTGTATATAAGGTGACAGATAGTGGAGGAGGAAGCAGTGCTGGATCAGTGATCTGTATATAAGGTGACAGATAGTGGAGGAGGAAGCGGTGCTGGATCAGTAATCTGTATATAAGGTGACAGATAGTGGAGGAGGAAGCGGTGCTGGATCAGTAATCTGTATATAAGGTGACAGATAGTGGAGGAGGAAGCAGTGCTGGATCAGTAATCTGTATATAAGGTGACATATAGTGGAGGAGGAAGCAGTGCTGGATCAGTGATCTGTATATAAGGTGACAGATAGTGGAGGAGGAAGCGGTGCTGGATCAGTAATCTGTATATAAGGTGACAGATAGTGGAGGAGGAAGCAGTGCTGGATCAGTAATTTGTATACAAGGTGACAGATAGTGGAGGAGGAAGCGGTGCTGGATCAGTAATTTGTATACAAGGTGACAGATAGTGGAGGAGGAAGCGGTGCTGGATCAGTAATCTGTATATAAGGTGACAGATAGTGGAGGAGGAAGCGGTGCTGGATCAGTAATCTGTATATAAGGTGACAGATAGTGGAGGAGGAAGCGGTGCTGGATCAGTAATCTGTATATAAGGTGACAGATAGTGGAGGAGGAAGCGGTGCTGGATCAGTAATCTGTATATAAGGTGACAGATAGTGGAGGAGGAAGCGGTGCTGGATCAGTAATTTGTATATAAGGTGACAGATAGTGGAGGAGGAAGCGGTGCTGGATCAGTGATCTGTATATAAGGTGACAGATAGTGGAGGAGGAAGCGGTGCTGGATCAGTGATCTGTATATAAGGTGACAGATAGTGGAGGAGGAAGAGGTGCTGGATCAGTGATCTGTATATAAGGTGACAGATAGTGGAGGAGGAAGCGGTGCTGGATCAGTAATCTGTATATAAGGTGACAGATAGTGGAGGAGGAAGCGGTGCTGGATCAGTAATTTGTATATAAGGTGACAGATAGTGGAGGAGGAAGCGGTGCTGGATCAGTGATCTGTATATAAGGTGACAGTGGAGGAGGAAGCGGTGCTGGATCAGTAATTTGTATATAAGGTGACAGATAGTGGAGGAGGAAGCGGTGCTGGATCAGTGATCTGTATATAAGGTGACAGATAGTGGAGGAGGAAGCGGTGCTGGATCAGTGATCTGTATATAAGGTGACAGATAGTGGAGGAGGAAGCAGTGCTGGATCAGTGATCTGTATATAAGGTGACAGATAGTGGAGGAGGAAGCGGTGCTGGATCAGTAATCTGTATATAAGGTGACAGATAGTGGAGGAGGAAGCGGTGCTGGATCAGTAATTTGTATATAAGGTGACAGATAGTGGAGGAGGAAGCGGTGCTGGATCAGTGATCTGTATATAAGGTGACAGATAGTGGAGGAGGAAGCGGTGCTGGATCAGTAATTTGTATATAAGGTGACAGATAGTGGAGGAGGAAGCGGTGCTGGATCAGTGATCTGTATATAAGGTGACAGATAGTGGAGGAGGAAGCGGTGCTGGATCTGTAATCTGTATATAAGGTGACAATATGAAGAAATTTGTAGAAAGGAGTAGGGGAAATGTCATCTCCAGCTGTGAGTTTGTCTTTTATAGTATATATAAAGCGGAGTACAAATGAAGGGAGATGGTCTCTAGGAGTGATAATGACCTCTATATGACCTCTATATGATTTCTATATGACAGGCAATACTCAGATCAATGGCACTGCGTGGAAATGAGGTCAGGTTTGGGCGCGGTCAGCTACGAGAAATGCGGCTAACATACAATGTACAGGTATAATATACGTGACGTTATACTGCCACCTTATGGCGATGCACACTTATTGCAGTATAGAGAAATCTGGTTCATTTACAATGTGCACGTCTAACCACTTGACCACTTGGAAGATTTACCCCCCCCTCCCCCCTTAATGACCAGGCCATTTTTTATTTTTTTTTTGCGATAAGGCACTGCATTACTTCTTTAACTGACTATTCGCAACGCCGTACCCAAAATTATATAATTTATTCCCACAAATAGAGCTTTCTTTTCGTGGTATTTGATCACCTCTGCGTTTTTAAAATTTTTTTGCGGTATAAACAATAAAAGAGCCACAATTTTGAAAAAAAAAAAAACACGCATTTTTTTTTTTAACCACTTGCCGCCCGCCCTATTAACAAATGACGGCGGCAAAGTGGTTTGATATTCCTGATCGGACGTCATATGACGTGATCAGGAATATCGAGCCGCTGCGCGCCCCCGGGGGCGCGCATTGCGGCGATCGTTGTTGCGGTGTGTCACTCTGACACCCTGCAACACCGGTCTAGGTAAAGAGTCTCCGACGGAGACTCTTTACCACGTGATCAGCCGTGTCCAATCACGGCTGATCACGATGTAAATAGGAAGAGTCGGTGATCGGCTTTTCCTCACTCGCGTCTGACAGACACGAGAAGAGGAGAGCCGATCGGCTGCTCTCCTGACAGGGGGGGTCTGTGCTGATTGTTTATCAGCACAGCCCCCCTCGGATCCTACCCAGGACCACCAGGGAAGCCAAGCCGCCCAGGACCACCAGGGAAGCCGCCCAGGACCACCAGGGAAGCGATCCACATTGGACCACCAGGTATGCCCCTAGACCACCAGGGAAATGCCACTGTGTGCCCAGGCAGCTGCCAATCTGTGCCTAGGCAGCTGCCAGTCAGTGCCCACTTCAATGCCACCAGGGATGCCCATCAGTGCCTCATATCAGTGCCGCATATCAGTGCCGCGTATCAGTGCCCATCAGTGCCACATGTCAATGCCCATCAGTGCCCAGCAGTGCCGCCTATCAGTGCCCAGCAGTGCTGCCTATCAGTGCCGCCTATCAGCGCCACCCTATCAGTGCCCAGCAGTGCCGCCTTTCATTGCCCATCAGTGTCACCCATCAGTGCCAACCAGTGCCACCCATCAGTGCCGCCTATCAATGCCCATCAGTGCTGCATATCAGTGCCGCCTACCAGTGCCCATCAGTGCCGCATATCAGTGCCCGCTCATTGGTGCCACCTCATCGGTGCCACCGTATCAGTGCCTGTCAGTGCCGCCTTATCAGTGCCCATCAGTGAAAGAGAAAACTTACTTATTTACAATTTTTTTTAACAGAAACAAAAGCAAAACTTTTATTTTTTTCAAAATTTTTGGTCTTTTTTTATTTGTTTAGCAAAAAATAAAAACCACAGAGGTGATCAAATACCACCAAAAGAAAGGTCTATTTGTGGGAACAAAATGATAAAAATGTAGTTTGTGTACAGTGTAGCATGACCGCGCAATTGTCATTCAAACTGCGACAGCGCTGAAAGCTGAAAATTGGTCTGGGCAGGAAGGTGTCTAAGTGCCTGGTATTGAAGTGGTTAATATTCTGCTATAAAACCTACCTAATAAAAAAAGAAAATCTTATTTCTTCATCAATTTAGGCCAAAAGGTATTCTGCTACATATTTTAAGTAAAAAAAAAAAAAATTCCCAAGAAGCGTATATTGATTGGTTTGCGTAAAAGTTTATAGCGTCTACAAACTATGGGGGTATATACTGAAGTTTTTATTAATTTATTTTTACACTATTAATGGCGGCGGGGTGGCGGGACTGCGATATTGTGATGGACAATCGGACACTAACTGACACTTTGCGGGAACCAGTGACGCTAATACAGTGATCATTGCTAATAATGTGCACTGTCACTGTACTAATGACACTGGCTGGGAAGGGATTAAACATCAGGGGTGTCCAAAGGGTTAAATGAGTGCCTAGCCAGTGTTTTTGTGTTATCTGTGTGCTGCTTTTACTAACTGAAGTGCTTTGCGGAGAAAGAAAATCCATAACGTCCCCTCTCCCCAGGCTTTTTCTGGCACTTTTTTGTTTACAAGTTTAAATCTGTATTTTTTGCTAGAAAATGACTTCTATACCCCAAACATTATCCATTTTTTTTTTTTTAGCAGAGACCCTAGACCTAGGAAATAAAATGGCGATCGTTGCAATATAGAAAAGAACAGAAAAGAAGGAGGGCGCACCAACCTAGTGCATTACCACTAATAGACTTTAATGCAGCATAAAAACAGCAGAAATAATACTCACAAATGAGCTTGTAAAACCAGCTTTAAAAAGGGCGCAACAGCGCTGTTTCTGTAAATCGACACACCAGGACCTATTGCCAAGAGGGTCAAACCGGTGCAAACGGCTAACGCGTTTCGGGGGAGCACCCCTTTCTTCAGAGCCCGCTCAGGCTCTGAAGAAAGGGGTGCTCCCCCGAAACGCATTAGCCGTTTGCACCGGTTTGACCCTCTTGGCAATAGGTCCTGGTGTGACGATTTACAGAAACAGCGCTGTTGCGCCCTTTTTAAAGCTGGTTTTACAAGCTCGTTTGTGAGTATTATTTCTGCTGTTTTTATGCTGCATTAAAGTTTATTAGTGGTAATGCACTAGGTTGGTGCGCCCTCCTTCTTTTCTGTTTTTTTTCTAGCTTGAATACCCATTGTTCAAAGGAGGGCTGCAAGACAGTAGGCATTACCTTTTTAGGCAGTCGCACCACACGTTTGGCTCATGGACACCTGAGCGCAGGAGAGATTTTTACTGTGATCGTTGCAATATGTCACACAGTATTTGCGCAGCGTTTTTTCAAAGGCAGTATTTTTGGAAAAAAACGATTTTAATGAAGTAAAAAAAAAAAAAAAACGCACAAAATATACCCCAATTTTTTTGTATGATAGGAAAGATGATGTTACACCGAGCAAATAGATATCTAACATGTCACACTTTAAAATTGCGCTACCTGTTTAGAGTTACCTGTTTAAAGTTAGAGGAGGTCTCATGCTGGAATTATTGCTCTCGCTATAACGTTTGCAGCAATACCTCACATGTGTGGTGCGAACACCGCTTACGTATGCGTGTGCGACTTGCGTATGCGTTCACTTCTGCGTGTGAGTGCAAAAAGACTTTTACTTATTTTTTTCTTCTTTCTTTTACTTTTTATTTTTACACTGTGCCTTTTTTAATTTTTTTTTAATTACTTTTATTTCTTTTACAAGGAATGTAAATATCCCTTGTAATAGAAATAAGGGATGACAGGTCCTCTTTATGGAGAGATCTGGGGTCAAAAATACTCCAAATCTCTTCTTTATCTTTAAAAAGCAAAAGATTAAAAAAAAAAAAAAAAAAAACACATTTAGCAAGGTCTCCAGCCTTGTCCAGTCTAATGATGACCTCCATGGCCAAAGATAGCTGACATCCTTCAATATGTGGTGGGTTGTGAGGCATAGTCGGTGCAAAGATGGTGAAAGTCATTGGGCGCCAGACACTTCTTGGATGGAAAAGAGGTTTTATTTCTTTTGACAGTCCTTTTTGTATTTTTGGGGGAAAGAGGGTTAGGGCCAGGAACTTAAGTAGTTGTACCCTGTTTCCCCGAAAATAAGACCTAGCGTGATTGTCGGTGATGGCTACAATATAAGCCCTACCCCGTTTCTCCGAAAATAAGCCCTACCCTGCAAATAAGACCTACAAGGACTTTAACTAGGGCTTATTTGGGTGGTAGGGCTTATATTGCAGCCATCACCGACCATCACGCTAGGTCTTATTTTTGGGGAAACAGGGTAGGTTCAATTGGCAGACTCCGAGACTTCAAAAGGAGGACAGCCGTGCAGGGAAAGGCCCCAACAAGGCACCACTTCTGCACAAAATGCTGTCTCCTATGGCAACAGTCCTTTGAAAGTTCCTAACTCAAACGTAACCGTTCTTTCATCTTCACTAAACTACCTTGTGTAGTTCTTCAACACTGAGCTCCCGGTCTCTCACAAGACCCTCTGATTCACTGACTCTGAATCCCTTGAGCTCCTCTTAGGTTGGCGGTGGTATCCCCCTCAAGTGTCACCCACGCTTCCCTGCTGGATCCCTAGCTTGGCACTCCAGATACGTCTCAAGCTTCACCCCTGCTAACCGGCGAGGGCCCTGGCTTGACTCACAAGGCTGCCCCGCAGGCGTCTCCTCCGTGGGTTGGGTCCCTGACTTGGTCACCTCCTGAAGTTTCCCAGTTCTCCACCACGCCCGTTCGGTGAGAATGTGGTTCCGGTACTTTCTTCAGTTACTCACTGTGGTCCCTGGTAAAGGTGGTTGGTCCCTTTGTGGCGACAGCTTCCCCTCTACCTCCGACCACGACAGGTTCTCCGGCCAACAGAACCGTCACTTTCAGTTGGACTGCAAGCCACAGTCTCAACCCTGCGCTGCCCTATTACTTCTGGATAGACACACGTCCACACAGACAGACGATCGCCTGACCTTACCCGAATATATAGGTTCTCCCAGCAGGCCAAGAGATTCAAGAAAACCCCTGCCCATTGGCTGAGATACCCCATATACCCATAACCTGACCTTGGGTTGTCCTTCTCATATCTAGTACCACCAAGTTCCCGGCCACCTAGCGGTAGAAGAAAAAAGTGCAACAAGGCAAAACTTAGGGAGAAATCAATAGATCTTTATCAATCGACAAAGATGACTACGATTGGCAAGTAATTTTCTGAGGAGCTCCCTGATTAAACCCCAGGGTGCTACATCTTCCCCCTGCCCAAGAAACTACGTCTCAGAGTTTGGAGAAAAATATATATTTTGAGCTCTCAAGCCTAAGAGCGAATGTCCTGGCAAAACTGGGATGGGGGTGACAGGGAAAAGGTTAACAGGATAACAATACAATAACATATGCATGACGTGCCACATGAATAAACATTGATATTACATGAAAAGTAGTTAGTCATGTATGACATTCAAGTATCAAAAATAGTTATGTACATTTTAAAAGTAAGTAAGCGAGAATGCTATCACCTATCTATCGACTATATACAGCCATGACAAATATATGGGTAAGTGTTGTTATCCGGCTAGATCGCTGTCTCTCCTTAGCCAAGGATGACGCACTGACACAGCAACACCTGGAAGAGATAAATCAAATAATGCAAAGGCATCCTTCTCTATGAGAATATAGTGCAATATGTACACAGTGATTTGAACTGATCCTCAGCCGAGTGGAGCATGAAAATGTAAAAACATCCTATACATGTCTACATTATTTACATCTGGAAAGCAGGTCCCATTCTCGTCGAGAATGCCACCCCCTTTCCAGATGGGAAGTGTTATCATAATGGGGGATTTTTACTATCCAGACATAGACTGGACGGAGGGAACCGCGCATTCATTTAAGGCTCGCCAGTTCCTAAATGTCTTGCAGGACAATTTTATGGGTCACATGGTAGACGCACCAACTAGAAATAAAGCATCAGTGGCGGCTGGTGCTCCATTTTTTTTTTTAGGGGGGGGCTGCAAAACCGACCACCACCCCACCTGCCACCCCTCCCCCATCGATCGATCAGTCGCACCCTCCACACCCCCTATCTCTCGATCGTCAGCCCACCAGCCCCGCTAGGTCCCGGGCAGCGCTTCCTCCTTGTTGGCTTCACCCTGCGTCTCCTCCTCCTCTGCATCACGGCGGCTTCCCCTGCATCTTTTCCAATACAATCGCTTCTGCTCTTGGATAATCAGGTCTCAAGAGCTGCTTCCTGATTGGCTGGGAGAAGAATCAGGAAGAAAATAGCGAATAATAATTTTGAAGCCATTTAGAGCCTCAGGCTTCAATTACGTGCAAAACAAAACAAACAAAAAAAACCCCATTGGAATGGATTAGGGGGGCGCCTCTTAGTGATCAGGGATTTTTTTTTTTACACTTTGATTGCTGTTTCAATGATGACCACTGGAACAGCAATGTTGCTGTCATGAATGGGTTACATTCATAACAGTTGTGACTACTAGTGATCTGTGATTGGCTACAGCTAATCACATGGTACAAGGTGCTGTGACATTGGCCCAGGTACCGTGTGATAGCTGTGGGCCAATCGCAGATCACTCTGCAGGAAAGAACATTTTCAGAATGTATAGAAAATGTCAGAAATGCCATGTCCTTGTCACTTCCTGTGAGCTTAGAAGAAAGCACAACCACCCTGATCTTTCTTGTGTAATTGCTTTGCAGGGAAACAAAAACCGGCACATCCTCACTGACCAGACAGACACAGACCAGGTGGTTTGGCCCTACCCCCGTGCTCCCTTGTCACAGCATTTGATTGACAGCAGCGGGAGCCAGTGGCTCCCGCTGCTATCAATCTGCCAAGCGAGGAGGGAGATAGCAGCAATGGCCCCTGTATTGGATCCTGCAGCACCAAAGGTTTTTTACTTTAATGCATGAAATGAATTAACCCCTTTAGGCCTAAGAGTAAAACAAATATTAATGCCTAAGCACAATTTTGCAACTTTGACATGAGTTAGTTAAACCGTACATATCACCACAACTACTTTGTGCATCCAGGTGGATTATTATACCGTGTTTTTCAAGACAAATTGGGCTTTCATTTGGTGGTAAATGGTGTCCTGATTTTTTTTTTTAATTATCAAAGAAAAACTGGCCCAAAAAAGTAAATAGAATAAAATATAAATATATATTCTCTATCTTTTCATGTGACAACACTGAAGAAATGACACTTTGCTCCAATGTAAAGTAGTGAGTGTACAGCTTGTATAACAGTGTAAATTTACTGTCCCCTCAAAATAACTCAACACACAGCCATTAATGTCTAAACCACTGGCAACAAAAGTGAGTACACCCCTAAGTGAAAATGTCCAAATAGGGCCCAATTAGGCATATTCCCTCCCCGGTGTCATGTGACTCGTTAGTGTTACAAGGTCTCAGGTGTGAATGGGGAGCAGGTGTGTTAAATGTGGTGTTATCACTCTCACTCTCTCATACTGGTCACTGGAAGTTCAACATAGCACCTCATGGCAAAGAACTCTCTGAGGATCTGAGAAAAATAACTGTTGCTCTACATAAAGATGTTTTGCTTACAGGCGTTTTTCATTTTGGACTATTTTGAAAAAAAAATGTATATATATATATTTTAATATTTTTATAACACTTCTAAACGCAAACACGGCAAAAAGCCTCTAAACGCTGCAAAATGGATGTTTTAAGCGTAGGTCATTATCTGTCAAGGTAAATTGTTCAGGAGAGGTTGTAAAAATGTCCCATGTACATGAAGCCTAAAGATGATGCAAAGTAGGTCCGCAAACAGTTTGCTGAAGACAAGCAGACTAAGGACATGGATTACTGGAACCATGTCCTGTGGTCTGATGAGACCAAGATAAACTTATTTGGTTCAGATGGTGTGAAGCGTGTGTGGCGGCAACCAGGTGAGGAGTACAAAGACAAGTGTGTGCCTACAGTCAAGCATGGTGGTGGGAGTGTCATGGTCTGGGGCTGCATGAGTGCTGCCAGCACTGGGGAGCTACAGATCATTGAGGGAACCATGAATGCCAACATATACTGTGACATACTGAAGCAGAGTATGATCCCCTCCCTTCAGAGACTGGGCCGCAGGGCAATATTCCAACATGATAAATGACCCCAAACACACCTCCAAGATGACCACTGCCTTGCTAAAGAAGCTGAGGGTAAAGGTGATGAACTGGCCAAGCATGTCTCCAGAGCAAACCATATTGAACATCTGTGGGACATCCTCAAACAGAAGGTGGAGGAGCACAAGGTCTCTAACATCCACCAACTCCATGATGTCATCATGGAGGAGTGGAAAAGGACTAAGGAGAGGGTTAAGGCAGTGTTGGAAAATAATGGTGGCCACAAAAATTTGGGCCCAATTTGGACATTTTCACTTAGGGTTGTACTCACTTTTTTTGCCAGCAGTTTAGACAGCTGTGTGTTGGGTTATTTTGAGGGGACAGCAAATTTACACTGTTATACAAGCTGTACACTCACTACTTTACATTGTAGCTAAGTGTCATTTCCTCAGTGTTTTCACATGAAAAAATATAATAAAATATTTACAAGAATTTTGAGGGGTGTACTTACTTTTGTGTGATAGTGTATGTGTAACCCTAGTCCTAACCCTACTATTGACCTCTAATCCTAACCCTAACCCTAATATTAACCCCTAATCCTAACCCCTATCCCTACTATTCCATAATACTAACCCCTAACCCTAATATTAACTCATAACCCTAATATTAACCCCTAATTCTAACCCCTAATCCTGATATTAACCCTTAATACCAATCCCTAATCCTGATATTAAACCCTAATACTAACCCCTAACATTGTCATAATACTAACCCCTAACCTTAATATTAACTCCTAATAATAACCTGAACCCTGATAACCCTTAATCCTAAACCCTAATCTTGATATTAACCCTCAATCTTAATTTCTATCCCTAATCCTAACCCCTAGTCCTAAGCCTTATCCCTAATCCTAATCCCTAACCCTAGTCCTGACCCTAATATTAACCCATAATCCCAATATTAACCGCTAATCCCAACCCCTAACCCCAATATTAACCCCTAAACCTACCCCTAATATTTACCTCTAACCCTAGTCCTAATCCTAACCCTAATATTAACCCCTAATCCTAACCCCTATCCCTAATATTCCATAATACTAAGTCATAACCCTGATATTAACCCCTAATACTAACCCCTAACATTAACTCATAATACTAAACCCAAACCCCAACATTAACTCTAACCCTTATCTAATGACCCCTAATCCCAACCCTAATATTAACTCCTAATCCTAACCCCTAATCCTGATATTGCTCCTAATCCAAACCTCTATCCCTAATATTAACCCCTAACCCTAATAATCCCTAACCCTAATATTAACCCCTAATGCTCACCTCTGACCCTAATATTAACCCCTAATACTCACCTCTGACCCTAATATTAACGCCTAATCCTAACCCCCAAATACTGATATTAACCCCTAATCCTGATATTAACCCCTAACCCTAATATTGACCCCTAATCCTAACCCTAATATTAACCCCTAACCCTAACTCCTAACCCTAATGTTAACGCTAATCCTAACCCCTAACTCTAATAATAAATCCCAATCCTAACCCCTAACCTAACAAAATAAATACATAAAATATAGTAAATATATAATAAATAAATTAGCCCCTAATCATAACCTTTAACCCCTTAAAAAAAGTAAAAAAATATATAAAATAATAATAAAAGCAGATGAAAAGGCTGAAACCATAGCAACACATGGTGAAACAGATGATATTTTTCTCTATTGGCTAATATAAAAACGTCAAAGCTCAAAAACGCTTTAAAAACACTGTACAAAATGCTCAAGAACACACATACAAACGTCTAAAAAAAAGCCTGAAAACAAAAAACACTCAAAAACGCAACTCTCAGGTGTGAATGCGGCTTCAGGAACATCCATCTTTCACCACCAATCACTGCAGGACCACATCACACTTTATTTGGTACACCTTGTCCCTGCAATGAAAGAGTCACTTGACTGTATTTGCCTCCTAGACCAAAGGTTCCCATTTCTCCCCTCAACCAGATGCATTAATAAACAAATGGTGGCCACGGACTTTTAACCCACTTGAGCTCCAGGCCTTTTCTGGCACTTTTTGTAAACATGTAACAATCAGTATTTTTTGCTAGAAAATGATTAATTCCCCCCCCACCCCAAATGTGGGGGTGCAGTTCTGGGAGGATGTCAATAGTTGCTGTGACAGACCTAGCCGGGACAGAGACCTTTGGAGGGGACTGAATGCTAGCCTCTTGCCTACCGATTATGGGCCCTGGCATTTGGGGGAATGGTGCTCGTTGTGAGCTGTATGCCTGGGGAACCTGGAGGTGGTGTTACTTTAGATTCAGGTCCATGTCCCCCAAGACACACAGACTCTTGGGACCCTGGATATGCCATTGTGACTGGAGTCACTAATAAGGGCACAGGGTGAATGAGAACCCCACTATGATCTGTGCTAGTCAGACTCAATGCTGTATATATGTACAGTGGGGACAGAAAATATTCAGACCCCCTTAAGTTTTTCACTCTTTGTTATATTGCAGCCATTTGCTAAAATCATTTAAGTTCATTTTTTTCCTCATTAATGTACACACAACACCCCATATTGACAGAAAAACACAGAATTGTTGACATTTTTGGAGAGTTATTAAAAAAAAGAAAAACTGAAATATCACACGGTCCTAAGTATTCAGACCCTTTTCTCAGTATTTAGTAGAAGCACCCTTTGGATCTAATACAGCCATGAGTCTTTTTGGGAAAGATGCAACAAGTTTTTCACACCTGGATTTGGGGATCCTCTGCCATTCCTCCTTGCAGATCCTCTCCAGTTCTGTCAGGTTGGATGGTAAACGTTGGTGGACAACCATTTTTAGGTCTCTCCAGAGATGCTCAATAGGGTTTAAGTCAGGGCTCTGGCTGGGCCATTCAGTCATGGCGTTGTTGTGAAGCCACTCCTTCGTTATTTTAGCTGTGATCTTGGGGTCATTGTCTTGTTGAAAGGTAAACCTTTGGCCCAGTCTGAGGTCCTGAGCACTCTGGAGAAGGTTTTCGTCCAGGATATCCCTGTACTTGGCCGCATTCATCTTTCCCTCGATTGCAACCAGTCGTCCTGTCCCTGCAGCTGAAAAACACCCCCACAGCATGAGGCTGCCACCACCATGCTTCACTGTTGGGACTGTATTGGACAGGTGATGAGCAGTGCCTGGTTTTCTCCACACATACCACTTAGAATTAAGTCCAAAAAGTTCTATCTTGGTCTCGTCAGACCATAGAATCTTATTTCTCACCATCTTGGAGTCCTTCAGGTGTTTTTTAGCAAACTCCATGCGGGCTTTCATGTGTCTTGCACTGAGGAGAGGCTTCCGTCAGGTCACTCTGCCATAAAGCCCCAACTGGTGGAGGGCTGCAGTGATGGTTGACTTTCTACAACTTTCTCCCATCTCCCGACTGCATCTCTGGAGCTCAGCCACAGTGATCTTTGGGTTCTTCTTTACCTCTCTCACCAAGGCTCTTCTCCCCCGATAGCTCAGTTTGGCCGAACGGCCAGCTCTAGGAAGGGTTCTGGTCATCACAAACGTCTTCCATTTAAGGATTATGGAGGCCACTGTGCTCTTAGGAACCTTAAGTGCAGTAGAAATTTTTTGTAACCTTGGCCAAATCTGTGCCTTGCCACAATTCTGTCTCGGAGCTCTTCATGCAGTTCATTTGACCTCATGATTCTCATTTGCCCTGACATGCACTGTGAGCTGTAAGGTCTTATATAGACAGGTGTGTGGCTTTCCTAATCAAGTCCAATCAGTATAATCAAACACAGCTGGACTCAAATGAAGGTGTAGAACCATCTCAAGGATGATCAGAAGAAATGGACAGCACCTGAGTTAAATATATGAGTGTCACAGCAAAGGGTCTGAATACTTAAGACCATGTGATATTTCAGTTTTTCTTTTTTAATAAATCTGCAAAAATGTCAACAATTCTGTGTTTTTCTGTCAATATGGGGTGCTGTGTGTACATTAATGAGGAAAAAATGAACTTAAATGATTTTAGCAAATGGCTGCAATATAACAAAGAGTGAAAAATTTAAGGGGGTCTGAATACTTTCTGTCCCCACTGTATATATAATGTGTGCTGTCCCATTAGGTTGTGTACCATTTGCTGTGATGGTTGGCGTATGACTGTATTCTATTGTCTATTGTGGCTGTCTGCCTCAACTATTATGGGATGTCTAATGCCGTGTACACACAGGTGGACTTTTCGGCATCAAAGGTCCAACAGACTTTCAACTGACTTTTGACGGACTTCCGACGGACTTTCGATCGAACGGACTTGCCTGCACACGATCACACCAAAGTCCGACGAATTCGTACGTGATGACGTACGACTGGACTAAAATAATTTCGGGCCGTTGTCGCTTTCTACATTGCCTTCCATTTTTATCATTTGTGATCACTTTTATCTGTATGGTGGTTTTAGCAATAAACAACCCTTTTTGACCTGCACTATGTGGAAGCATATCCTTTTTTTCCCCACATATCGTCCGGATGTGAGTGGATGTCTGTATTTTGCACCCATCATCAAGATCTAGCTTCGACGGTCCTGAGATCGGGTTGATCCGGAAGTTATCCATTGTCCCCTGGGATCCTACCCTGGAGGCCATCTACCAACTTGCCTGATGTGGCACATTGCCTGTTTGACTCTATGCTGCCGGTATTAGAGTCCACCGTATTTGTTAAGAGCATCCACATCTTGTTTATTTTTGATGATCCTCCCATTGGATGTTTCCATCACGGATTGAGTTGTGTCCCTGATTCACTACACCAACACTTGTTTTATTGAACTTTCTTTTTCCACTTTTGGACATTTTTTTTTATCAACTTTCATTTGAGATTTATAACACACAATGTTTTGTTTGCAGATGGATGTTTGCATACAACACCCAGTTTAATTTTAGTAGTATTTTACACCATGGCCATGGTCATCATTTGTGTACATTTGTCAGAGCTGCATTTTACTATTCTTTGTATTCACGTTTGTCACATTTTTATGTAGCTGCTTTTACTTCTTTTATATTTTTTGGGGTTCAGCGCAGTAATTACTTCTTATTTCACATAAGGAAGTTCATAGCCAATAGCTGCCCTAGCGTCAGTTTTCATCCGTCAGACTAGCATACAGACAAACTGTTTTTTCAACTCGACTCGAATCCGTCGGAAAGATTTGAAACATGTTTTAAATCTAAAGTCCGTCAGATTTTCGACCGAAAAAGTCTGCTGCAGGTCCGAAGAAGCCCACACACTGTTGGATTGTCCGGACTCGTTCCGTCGTACCAGTCTGGTTGAAAAGTCCACCCGAGTGTACACAGCATAAGTGTCTTGCTGTGAGGAAAGAGGGAGGTGAGAAGGTGGATTTCAGAGATGCAGGGAGGAGAAGCAGCCATTTCCCCTCCCCAGCAAGGGTTCGTGCACCTGGGAGACAATACCAGTGAAAGGGAGTGCCAACAGCAGACAGCGCCCCAGAACGATGACACCAACCCAGCTGAAGAGCTGGCAACCGGGCAGAGTGCTAACAACCTCTGCCCAGCACCGGCAACAACTACAGAGTTCCAGGGAGCTGGGGCAGTCGACCTCCCTCCCCAACAGTTAGCCGGAGCAGATGGTGTGGGGTTTCCAGCAGAAGGGCTGGCAACAGGGCAGAGTGCTGCTGGCATCTACCCTCAACTAGCAGTCAGCCCAGATCCCCAACAGCATGACGGAGTGAACCCAGTCACCCTGTCTTCCCTCCAGCGGCTGAAAGGACTCCAGGGAGAAGGGCCAGTCCAGGCCTCTCCCCATTGGTGGGCATGTTCTCTGAGGGAGGCAGAGGTTGGCTGGGTGAGTAATACTCTGTTTGAAACAATTTGTTTGGGGTACTGTGTGGATACCTGCATTAGAGGACTGGAACTACTGACTAACTTCGGAGTCAACCCGTCTGGGGTCTCCTCCTGTGTTAGTCTCCTGTCGAAAGGGGAGAAATGCGACAGACCTAGCTGGGACAGAGGCTTTTGGAGGGGACTGAATGCCAGCCTCTTGCCTACCGATTATGGGCCCTGGCATTTGGGGGAACGGTGCTCGTTGTGAGCTGTATGCCTGGGGACCTTGGAGGTGGTGTTACTTTAGATTTAGGTCCATGTCCCCCAAGACACACAGACTCTGGGGACCCTGGATATGCCATTGTGACGGGAGTCACTAATAGGGGCACAGGGTGAATGAGAATCCCACTATGATCTGTGCTAGTCAGACTCAATGCTGCATATATGTATATATAATGTGTGCTGTCTCATTATGTTGTGTATTATTTGCTGTGATGGTTGGGGTGTGTATTCTATTGTCTATTGTGGCTGTCTGCCTCAACTATTATGGGATGTCTAAGTGTCTTGCTGTGAGGAAAGAGGGAGGGGGGATTCCTCCAGCAGCCTCCCTGTTAAGACTGTTTACTGATGAGAAGTTAAACACACCTGACCTGTGTGTCCATTGTCATTGGACAGTTTAACCCGCCCTGTTTTCCAAGGGTGGGGGGAAGTATTTTGAAGTGGGATCTGTATAACATGTTTTTTAATAAAGAGTCAGTCCTGTTGAACCTTAAGACAGAGTCTTGTCTCGTATTTGGGGGAGAATTATTTGTATGGGTTCCTTGTTCGGCTGATTGAAGTGTTCGGTAGCTGCCTTTGTGTTTGGGTATGGAATGTCTTAAACGGCTTTAACCTCTTTCATACTCGGGGTGTCATTACAGATGCCTTCCCAGAACTGGACGACTGCACTGTAGCCGTCAATCGGTGGTTAAACTAGCATATTCTGTCTGATTTGTTTTTGTAATTTAATGTTTATGTAATATATATTTATTTTATTTTTATTTATTTTTTGTTGCTCTATTGCTAACCTTGTACGGTGACCTTGGGTGTTCTGAATAAATAAAATGTATTATTATTATTAAAAAGGGTCTCCTTCACTTTCTCACTTCTTTTTTGGATTGGGAATGCAATAAGGATTATGTATGCCGACTGGTACAGATGGTCCCATGGAAAGAATGGCAAATCTGATGACTTCACTTGGTCTGCATGGAGACATTACAAACTATCTTTCCGACTTTACATCATAACTATAATATCTGACAGACAGCCAACGAAAACGAAACGTATTTTGTCTGGCAAAATGGATGACCCTGGGGGTGGCGTTCAGCTCCTATTTTAACTTTAATATTATTTTTCATTTTATATTTTCCTCCGTTTTCTGTTCTTCCCCGTTACCCTCCCTCATCCCTTGTTCCATTTCCCTTCATTCCCCTCCCACTTTCTTTTTCTTTTTGCACAATTTCATGTTCCTTTTTCTTCTCTAAATATGATATTACTCCTTTGCATAAGGCCACGCAACCTATTTTAACCTGAACTCTGTATTAGCCCTTTGCTGGTCTCCAGTCTTGTTTCTGTTATCCAGTTCCTGTTGCGCATCATGATCCTGTTACTGACCTGGCTTCCTCCCTGATCTTACTCTTGGATTATCCTTTTCTGCTCATGTTCGCTGTCTGCCTCCACTACTGACCTTGGCTTGGACTACTGGAGAAGCTTTTTGCCTATTGAATCTGTATCTCACTGCCTGATTGTTGCTGGCTTCTGACTGTTCCTGACTTTGAGTCTGTCCTTCCTTATGGTTAACATCTGACCAGGTTTGGGACCTGACTCAACCCTCAACTGCACTTGGCATCTCCATGGTGCATGGTCAGCTGTACCTCTGACCATCAGATACCAGCGCTCCCAGGTTCCTGCTCACAGTGTCTACATCTTGGTCTTTTCTTGGCCCCTGCAAACCCTAAGCGATGTATTCTGATGAAACCATATCTTAGATGTTAAGTAATATGAAAAGAGAGGAGTTTGGTTTGGGACTTTGATGAAGCCAAGGCCTGGTAAGGTCATGTACTTCCATCCCTGGGGACTTTAAATGAAACCATGGCCTGGTTAGGTTATGTGTTTCCATCCCTATTGAATGCAAAAGGAGGAGAGCGAGGAGGTGGGACTTTACATGAAGCACGTGGTAGCAATAGAGTAAATAGGTAAACGTACAGGAAATGTATTGATTATTACAGTAATACATACAAATAGTACTGGTATCAATGGTAAACAAGGTAATAACAATGAACATAGTAATAACATTGGTATCTCATGGTAAAACCGCAATAATGTTCCAAAGTTCACCAAAGCAAAAAAGGGTAAAAAACATTCTCAAAATAATGCCTGCAGGACCTATGGCCTCACTAGACCTGTATATAAGTAGTGCATAGTAGCTTGAGGATTTGAGTAGATATTGGTAGAAGCACGGCGTTTGGTCACTCTACGCCTTTCGTGGCTTTTGAACCACTCATCAGGAGAAAAGCACGTGGTGAATCTATAATGATATATGAGTAATCAAAAATTAAGATAATGAAGAACAGGAGCAGGGGTTGGGTAAGGAGAACCCCACACCGGGTGCATGGTTACTTGGGTACGTATATTGGTGGTATGTTAGCCGGGTGTCACAGGCCTTGTAAAGTCCCACCTCCTCGCTCTCCTCCTTTTAGATGTTAAATAGTACTCGTATGTTTGGAAAATGTGTATCTTCATAATCAAAATCCATCTCTCACTTTTGTATGAACGATTCATTGCTGTTTTTATTGTATTTTCAAAAAATCAATAAAATGAGATTAAACATTAAAAAATGATTGGCTGGTTTTCTGAAAGCATTGCCTTCAAATTAATGAGTGAAAGCTGGTATGGCCACTTGTCCAATCCAAAGAAATGAATAAGATGAGGTAGAGCTGGACTAGTAAGGGTGTTGGTGTTGGTATTCTTGCATCAATCTAAGAATTCAGTCCTCCTTTACAGGGGCTGAAGTTCAGTGAAGGTGCTGTGTAGATGGACCGTGTTCTAGTTTTGGGCTGCTACCTCTCTGATGGTCTGTGGGAGAACACTCAGTGGTTGGAAAAACTGTGGGGTATTTATTGACATAAAGAGGTAAAATCAAAGTGTTCATTGAACAAAAGTATCAAATGAATGCAACACATTTTTAAGGGAAATGCCTCCCCCTTCTTCAGTGCTGAAACCATGGGTATGAATGAACTAACGTTGACATGCAATAAAGGTAATATTAAAGTCATTAAAAAACAAATCACAAACACATCATACTTACCTGCTCTGTGCAGTGGTTTTGCACAGAGCACCCCAATCCTCTTCCCTACGACTCTGTGTGAATCTGTAATTAGGTCCGGTTACTTCAGGTCAGGTTGGGTGGCTCTATAGGGCAGGTCTCTGGTACCTCCCCCTGGATCAAGAAACTTAGAGAAGCTTTTGGAAGTAAGTGGGCAGAGGCCAGGAGGTCCTGATCTGTATACTTGAGGGAATCTCAATCATTGTTGGGGGAGAACATTGCAATGGCTTCTATCCTTAAGGCTTCTATCTCTAAGTGATTCTTTCTACAAGTGATATGCACTTCCACCTCTGCTTCAAGTTCTGCCTCACCCGATCATTCCTTCTCTCTCTCTTTACAGGTATGTGTCAGCTCAACCACATCTTCCACCGTTAAATGAAATTGGGATTTGCTTGCTGTCTCTGTGTGTGTGTCTTTGGTATGTGGCCTTCTCTATCTGTTGCCCTGTGTGCATAACCATGACGTTGTTTTTTGTTGCTCTGGACTGTCTTACCTAAGTTTTATGTATAGATAGGATAGGCTGCGCTGCTAATATGTGAGCGTGATCCTGGTTAATTGATGTGACCACCCCTAAAACATCCTTATGAAGGTGAAGCACAATAAAGAAAAAAATTAAACAAAACAAATCAATGTTTGCTAATAAACAATAAAAAACTTGAGTCCCACAAATTAAAACATTCCAGCAAGAAGATAAATTGATGTAAAATAGGAATCAAGAACCAAAAGATTGTGTTAAGTCCATACAGTCAAAAAAAGAGTCCTTGTTGATAAAAACTTCTCTGATAGAGGAAGAAAACACCTTTCTTCAAACAGTGTGAGGCATGCAAAGACTGTCTCCCTGGGGAGCGTGATGTTATAGGGAGTTCCTCCACCTCAAACAAATTGGCCCCTTACCAGATCCACAGATCTCCTGTCACAGAGATCATACGAGCAAGTGGCTGTGTCCCCCAGCCACTGGGTCTCTGTTGTGATGTGTCTCACAGGTCGCCGCTCCGGAGATCAACTAAGTAGAGGTGTTACCGCTCACATCCAGGATAAAAAAACATATAAAAGGCTCATATGTATAGGTATGTGGTCCTTGGTGTTCCCTCTGATCCTGTGGTGGTGACGCTGCAGGGATGCTGGGCTGCAGAAGGTGGATTACCAGCCGGGAGCTCCTTCTGTGGCCATCAGGAAGAGACTAGGGGCCGGCGTAAAGCGCACGTGGAGCATGCGTGACGTCACAGGTCGTCCGTCTGCTTCCGGGTTCAGTATCCAGGGGAGGGATCGTCCAGGGAGGAGGGCTTGCAGGGAGGTTGAGAGAAGGCTACGCACTCGGAGCCACTGCTCCTTCAATAGGCCAGTTAAGTTTTATGTGTTGATCTTATCTTGGCCTCTGGCCTCTTGCTATTCTGACTTTAGAAGCAAAAAGTCCACTTTGATTGTTAGGCATTCTTATAGTCACTCATGATTAATTAATGAACTTCAACCCCACCCTTATAACAGTATAAATTTGAGCATCCTTAATGGGTGAGCACATTGCTGGGGGAGCACATTGCAATGGCTTCTATCCTTAAGGCTTCTATCTCTTAGTGATTCTTTCTACAAGTGATATGCACTTCAATCTCTCCACTTCAGCGATTGCACGAAGAAAACAAATATAGAAATCTGCACTGGAAAGCACCTAACAGACTGCAGGTGACCCTGTCTCTCTAATAAGCTCTCCTTCCACTCTGTCAACATGCACTCTCTACCACTGCTTCTGACACTCCTCTCCTCTCTCCTCCAACTCTCTTACCTTCACCCCCCCCCCCCTCTCCACCCGCCTGCTTATACATATCAGCCTGCCTTCTGTCCTCTCCCTACTACTGCTCCTACCAACTCTCGCTCAATCTACATCCATACACTGATAAAACCTCCAGTACTCTGAGACATGCCCCTTCACATAAATCACAGTCCCACATTACCTCCCTCACCTTCCTGCTTCTCCTAATCTCTGGTGACATATCCCCAAACCCTGGGCCACCATCATCTGTCTTTGCCCAACGCTCCCATCCTCCTACACCCTCTGGCAGGAGCCGCAACCCACAGAACTTGGTCTCTATTCCTCTTTCCAAAACCAGCCCCCCCTTTTCCTGTGCCCTGTGGAATGCACGTTCTGTCTGCAACAAACTCACCGCCCTTCACGACCTCTTTATCACAAATTCCTTTAACCTACTTGCCATTACTGAAACCTGGCTTCATGAATCAGATACTATTTCTCCTGCTTCCCTCTTCCATGGGGGCCTTCTCTGGACTCACTCCCCCAGACCAAGTGGACGGAAGGGAGGTGGAGTGGGAATCCTTCTAGCCCCATGCAGCACCTATCAGGTACTTCACCCACCTCCCTCTCCGACACTCTCCTCTTTTGAGGCACACTGCATTCGTCTATTCTCACCTATTTCTCTAATAATTGCTGTCATATACCGGCCCCCTGGACCAGTATCAGCCTTTCTTGATGACTTCTCTGCCTGGCTACCCTACTTTCTCTCTTCTGAAATCCCCACAATTATTGTTGGGGACTTCAACATCCCTGTTAACACTAACACTACTATTACTTCTAAACTTCTCAGTCTCACCTCATCGCTTGACCTGAAGCAATGGATACAGGCTCCTACCCACTCCAACGGCAACACCCTTGACCTTGTCTTCTCCTATCTGTGCACTCCGTGCAACCTTTCCAACAATCCCCTCCCACTCTCTGATCACCACCTTATTAGTTTTACTCTCTCCCTGTCTTCCACCTCTTCTCCCTCCAACCGCCTAACAGTTACATGTAGAAACCTTTGCCACCTCAACCCTTCTCTTCTCTACTCTGCTACTGATCACCTCTATGACAAAATCTCACCTCTGTCCTGCCCCAACCAAGCTACTTTCATCTACAACAGCTCACTGTCTTCCTCCCTAGACAAGCTTGCCCCCCTCACTACACGCAGAATTAGGCCCCAACTGCTACAATCCTGGCAAACAGATGACACCAGAAGTCTCAGAAAACGTAGCCGCGCTCTTGAGCGCCTGTGGCATAAGACTAAGACCCAGGAGGACTTCACACAATATAAATCTTCCCTCCTAAAATACTATTCCTGCCTTCACACTGCCAAACAGATCTACTTTATCGTACTCATTAACACCTTCTCATCCAGTCCATGTCAACTCTTCTCTACCTTCAACACTCTACTCTGTCCTCCACTGCCTCCACCCACCAACTCACTCACTGCCCAGGAGATTGCCAATCATTTCAAAACTAAGATTGATACACTTCATGAGGAGATCACCAATGCACAAAAACCTCCCCCATGCAACACCCCATGTCCACAGATACAATCATTACTTCCCTCATTCAACCCTGCTACTATTACTGAGGTTGCTAAACTTTTATCTAGCACTCATCTAACCACTTGCCCCCTGGATCCTGTTCCCTCGCAAATGCTACGCTCACCCTCCGACTCGATTCTACACTCTCTAACTCACATTTTCAACCTCTCCCTCTCTTGTGGCATCTTCCCAAACTCTCTAAAACATGCGCTAGTCACCCCCATACATAAAAAGCCCTCACTGGACCCATCCAATCTCAACAACTTGCGTCCCATCTCCTTACTCTCCTTCTCCTCCAAACTTCTTGAAAGACTGGTCTACAACCGACTAAACAACCATCTGACCATGAATAAACTTCTCGATCCCCTTCAGTCCGGTTTTCGCCCTCAACACTCCACGGAAACTGCTCTCCTTAAACTCTCAAATGACCTACTAATGGCTAAAGCCAATGGACACTATTCTGTACTACTTCTCCTGGATCTCTCTGCTGCCTTTGACACAGTGGACCACCCCCTCCTCCTCAAAAAACTCCACTCCTTTGGTCTCCGTGACTGTACTCTTCGCTGGTTCTCATCCTACCTATCCCACCGCTCCTTCAGTGTCACTTACAACTCTACTTCCTTCTTTCCTCTTCCTTTCTCGGTTGGGGTCCTCCAAGATTCTGTTCTTGGACCTCTCCTTTTCTCAATCTACACCACCTCCCTGGGTCAGTTGATTGCCTCCCACGGCTTTAAATATCATCTCTACGCTGATGACACCCAAATCTATCTCTCCACCCCCCAGCTCTCTCCATCTGCCTCCTCACGCATTACCAACTTACTAGCTGACATATCATCTCTTCAGAGAAGCCTATCTGGCCCCCACCTAACAACTGTACATTTATCTTCTCAATCAGCACATCGCCCACAGTTATTACTTCTTGTATCTCTTGACCTTCCCTCTTATGCCGCGTACACACGGTCGTACTTTTCGTCTACAAAAGTCGGACAGCCTGTCCGACAGACTTCCGGCAGACTTTCGGTGGACTTGCGGCGGACTTGCGGCCTACTTTCTAACGAACGGACTTGCCTACACACGACCACACAAAAGTCTAACGGATTCGTACGTGATGACGTACACCGGACTAAAATAAGGAAGTTCATAGCCAGTAGCCAATAGGTGCCCTAGCGTGGCTTTTTGTCCGTCGGACTAGCACACAGACGAGCGGATTTCGGGGTCCGTCGTAGTTACGAAGTAAAGTTTTAAAACATGTTTCAAATCTAAAGTACGTCGGATTTGAGGCTAAAAAAGTCAGTTGAAAGTCCGGAGAAGCCCACACACGATCGGATTACCAGCCAGCTTTAGTCCATCAGCGTCCGTTGGACTTTTGTAGACGAAAAGTAGGACCGTGTGTACGCGGCATTAGATTGTAAGCTCTAAGGAGAAGGGCCCTCTGATTCCTATTGTATCAAAGTGTATTGTATTTGTACTGTCTACCCTCAAGTTGTAAAGCGCTACGTAAATTGTTGGCGCTATATAAATCCTGTATAATAATAATAATAATCTGGCCATTCCCCAGGGAGAGGGCCTGGGAGGGTGGCTGGGTCAGCCCTTAAACTGCAGTCTGCTCACATATTTTGTAATAAAAACATCTTTGCCATTCTGAAGCTTCCCTCCAACCACTTTTGCATATTATTTTATATATACTGTGATTCTGTACTTGCTAAATATGCTGCAGAAATCTCCCTCCACTAAGTCTGGCTGCAGCCATTTTAACTGTGGGCAGCTGAAGCTGCTGCCTGTTCACTTCCTGGATTTACACAGACACACAGAGACACACCTCCAGCTCTGCAGCCCTGCAGCTTTCATTGGCCCTCTTATAACTTACCCCCCCTACCTTCCTGGCAAACTCTCACGAGAGTGAGAGAGAGAGCTGTGCATGATGTCATAAACCTAGGCTATTGAACAGACAAGAAACAATAAGTGGACCATATAAGATATTTACTGGCAGAAAAAAATGTTTTACTATCCAAAGTTAAAACAACAAGGGTAGAAGATTTAATAGATGGAAAGTTGAAAAATGACTGAAAGTCCGCTTTAAATATGGTGGAGTCTGGCCAGCAGGGGAGTCAGATGGAAGATGGAGTGTTGAGGTTGCTGTCGTGTGGCCTGGGATGGGACCCTTGGGGCTGGGGGCTCTGTCTCCAGGCTGGGTGCTGAGGAAAGGAAGGAGAGGAAGCCTAAGAGAGGAATCTCTATTACCTTTGGACATCCAGGCTGGCATGGGAAGATCTCATCAGTTGGAGGCCTGAACAGGAGTCTTGCTCAGTGCAGCAGGGAGCAAAGGACAGCGTGAGCACACCCAGGGCCATACAAGAGGAGAGACTGCCAGACATAACATATTTTCCAAGAACAGCATTGTGCTAAATCCCGATCCTTTGTTCTGGGGAGTTCTTCAGAGCAGAGCAGCCAGGTAGGCTGGTAGTATCTGCAAGCCTCAGAACTAGATGAAATTCTACAGAGGAATCAAGATACTTCTGCATACAGTTTGCAGATTTGTGCTATTTTTTTAAAGGGCACTGAGAGCTCCTGGTCTGTAAAGGATCTTGTCACTGATCCAGTGATAGAGACTGTGTTTATACTGGAGGAAGTACAGTCCAGGACAGGGCCAGACTGGCCTACCGGGATAGTGGGAAGTTTCCCGGTAGGCCGGCTGCCCTCAGTGCCCTAGGACTGCTTTGGGCTAGGAGCTTGCTGTTGTCATCTGAAAAGAAGCGGCGGCAGCCGCGATGTGATGCTCCTCCTCACAGTGCCGCCCACTGAACTGGTTCCTGTGGATGCAAAGTGATATGCCTGGAGCAGCGGGAGAACGGCCTTGGGCTGTCAGAATAAAGCCTCTGGATTCCTATTTAGATCCGGCGCGCCGCCACCCACTAAACTTATGCCTGCGGCCAGTGTGGAGTGATATGCAGAGGGAGAACGGCCAGAAGAATTAAGGTGCTAGATTTTTTTTCTCTCTCACTTATGGGCACTGGTCAAGCTGCATAGATGGGCATTGGTGAGGCTGCACTGGTCAAGCTGCATAGATGGGCATTGGTGAGGCTGCACTGGTCAAGCTGCATAGATGAGCATTGGTGAGGCTGAACTGGTCAAGCTGCATAGATGGGATGCACTGGTCAGGCTGCATAGATGGCATTGGTGAGGCTGCACTGGTCAAGCTGCATAGATAGGCATTGGTAAGGCTGAACTGGTCAAGCTGCATAGATGGGCTGAACTGGTCAGGCTGCATAGATGGGCATTGGTGAGGCTGCATTGATGGGCATTGGGCACTGGTGAAGCTGCATAGATGGGCACTGTTCAGGCTGCATAGATGGGCACTGATCAAGCTGCATAGATGGGCACTGGTGAGGCTGCTTTGATGGGCACTGGTGAGGCTGCATTGATGGGCACTGGGCACAGGTGAGACTGCATTGATGGGCACTGATCAGGCTGCATATACGGGCACTGGTGAGGCTGAGCTGATGGGCACTGGTCAGGCTGTATTGATGGGCACTGGTGAGGATGCATTGATGGGCACTGGTAAAGCTGCCCTGGTGAGGCTGCATTGATGGGCACAGGTGAGGATGCATTGATGGGCACTGATCAGGCTGCATTGATGGGCATTGGTGAGGCTACACTGGTGAGGCTG
Source organism: Lithobates septentrionalis (assembly GCA_037952835.1). Classification (NCBI taxonomy): domain Eukaryota; kingdom Metazoa; phylum Chordata; class Amphibia; order Anura; family Ranidae; genus Lithobates; species Lithobates septentrionalis. The sequence continues at coordinate 198,016 of JBBDGP010004384.1, read as the reverse complement.
CATTGATGGGCACTGGTGAGGCTGCATTGATGGGCACTGATGAGGCTGAATTGATGGGCACTGATCAGACTGCATTGATGGGCACTGGTGAGGCTGCATATATGGCCATTGGTGAGGCTGCACTGGTGAGGTTGCACTGGTCAGGCTACATTGATGGACACTGATGGGCCTGCATTGATGGGCACTAGTGAGGCTGAGCTGATGGGCACTGGTAAGGCTGAATTGATGGGCGCTGACCAGGCTGCATGGATGGGCACTGATGAGGCTGCATTGATGGACACTGGTGAGGCTGCATTGATGGGCACTGATCAGGCTACAATGATGGACACAGATGAGGCTGCATTGATGGGCACTGGTGAGGCTGCATTGATGGGCACTGATCAGGCTACATTGATGGCTACTGGTGAGGCTGCACTGGTGAGGCTGCATTGATGGGCACTGATCAGACTGCATTGATAGGCACTTAATAGGCTGCATTGATGGGCACTGGTGAGGCTGCATTGATGGGCACTGGTGAGGTTGCATTGATGGGCACTGGTGAGGCTGTATTTATGGGCACTGGTGAGGCTGCATTGATGGGCACTGACCAGACTGCATTGATGGGCACTGGTGAGGCTGCATTGATGGGCACTTAAAGCAGAGTTCCACTCATTTAAAAGTCAGCAGCTACAAACAGTGTATCTGCTGACTTTTATTAATCAGACACTCGCCTGTCCCATGGTCCAGCGATGCAGGCGCACAAAGCCCCGCTCCTCTCCCCCTCCCCTCCGCAGTGCCGGCATTCTTACTGTGGGCGCCCAGCTGTGGCTTCACAGCCAGGTGTGCACTGCGCATGAGCGAGCCGATCTGCGTGCTGTGAATGGCCGGGCAATCTTCTGGGACCTGTGACGTGTCCCAGAAGATTGCAGGGAGGGATGGGGAGAGGTTATCTTCCTTCTGGCCCTGCGGAGCCAGGAGAGGAAGTGGGAGCTGGGCGCCTGTAAAAACAGGGTACTCACTCCCCCCCCCCCCAAACAAATGACATGCCAAATGTGGCATGTCAGGGGGACACCAACACTTAAAGTGGAAAGTTCCATTTTTTGGGTGGAACTCCGCTTTAATAGGCTGCATTGGTGGGCACTGGTGAGGCTGCATTGATGGGCACAGATCAGGCTGCATAGAGGGCACAGATCAGGCTGCATAGATGAGCACTGGTGAGGCTGCATTGATGGGCACTGATCAGGCTGCATTGATGGGCACTGATCAGGTTGTACTGATGGACACTGGTGAGGCTGCACTGAATGGCATTGGTGAGGCTGCATTGATGGGCACTGGTCAGGCTGCATTGATGGGCACTGATCAGGCTGCATTGATGGGCACTGGTGTCGCTGAATTGATGGGCACTGGTGTCGCTGCATTGATGGGCACTGGTGACGCTGCATTGATGGGCACTGGTGAGGATGGGCACTGGTGAGGCTGCATTGATGGGCACTGATGAGGCTGCGCTGATGGGCACTGGTGAGTATAATACACTCTTCAAATGTGCTTTAAAATGCATGGTTTTCCCTTGTATGAACAAGAAAATAATGACACTATGCTGTTGAGCTGGTATAATAATGCTATGGGGCTGGTATGAAATTATTTCCAGGGCTGGTTTTTATTCCCAGTCCGGCCTTGGTCCAGGATCTTAATTTTTGTACATAGACATTGTCCTCATCTTTTGTTCTTCAAGTCAAGTTGGACATCCACCAATAAAACAACAAAAACAAGCCCATGGACTGATTTCTTGTGTTTGGATGCAAGTTGGAAATGCATGTTGCCTAGCTGTGGATGAATAGGGGGAACCAGTAACCAGCAGTTCCTGCAGGGGTAGCGCTACATAATATTATTACTACTACTATTATAAATTCTATAGTGTTTTTCTCTCTGGAGACTTAAGGCACTTCTCAAATTGATGGACACGGTGGCAGCATTATTTTTATTTTTTATTTTCAGGCTTCTCCTGTATTTTGACCTGGTGGTCTTACCACTACACAGTTCCTGTCCCATGATGGCAATGCTTACTCACTGCTCTGTATCTATGGATAGGATAGGGAAATAGAACGCCATCCCTTTTCTTAGGGAGTGGGAGTGTTCCTTAGTCCAGCGATAGCTGAGACCAATGTAATTGATAACAGTCAGCACAGGCAGAGAACACAGGAAGGTTTCGGCTGCAGAGGCGGCTCTCTAATTAGGCAAATAAGGCAGCCGCCTAAGGCCTCGCACTCTCAGGGGCCTCGCGGCCGCCTAATATGCGTGTGTGGAATTTACTGGGAATGTCCCCTGGTCAGTGGCCCCGTCTTGCGTCTGGGGCCGCAACTCATTTTCCCCACCCAGGGGCGGACTGTCACTCACCACTGCCAGAGGTCAGAGTGTCGGTGGGTGGAACCATCTACTCCTCTCCCCCGGCTCCTCCCTCCTGCCGTGCACCACGGATCTCTGACTCCGGCTATGTGCAGAGCTTGGATAATGCCTGTAGTGGCTGAGCAGCTCCCCGATCTCCTCTGCAGGGTGGACGATCTGAAATGGAGGAAGACCCATCAGAGCTGATGCCCGACGATCATCCAGGAGCCAGTCTGCAACTAACAATCTCAAAGGTACAGTCCTGCCCGTGCCCGACACTGACACATCCCGACCCGACCCGTGGCACCCCGAAAATTACCGCTGCCTTCCGCCCCTCTGACCTCACACACACTGCCCTGAGTGATGATATGCATGCAATCCGGCATATGATGCCACCTACTGACCCCATGCTATCATCATTATCCTCCTCATCCCCCTGTTCCTGGCATCCTACCTCTTGTAATACTTCTCACTGTCAGCTTCCTACCATCTTACCCCTGTCATCATCTCCATCCTCATCCTAATCCCCCTGTTCCTGGCATCCCACCACCCTACCATTATCTCTGCTGTACCCCACTGCCAGCTGACTACCACCTCACCCTCTGTCATCATCATCCCCTGTCATTATTATCGCCATGTACCCCACCTCTAGCATCCACCACCCTACCCCTGTTGTACCCCACTGTCAGCTGCCTACCACCCCACGTCATCATCATCCCCCCCTGTACCCCACTGTCAGCTGCCTACCACCCCACGTCATCATCATCCCCCCTGTACCCCACTGTCAGCTGCCTACCACCCCACGTCATCATCATCCCCCCTGTACCCCACTGTCAGCTGCCTACCACCCCATGTCATCATCATCCCCCCTGTACCCCGCTGGCAGCTGCCTACCACCTCACGTTATCATCCCCCCCCTACCCCACTGTCAGCTGCCTACCACCTCACGTCATCATCCCCCCTGTACCCCACTGTCAGCTGCCTACCACCCCATGTCATCATTAACCCCCCTGTACCCCACTGTCAGCTGCCTACCACCCCACGTCCTCATCATCCCCCTGTACCTCACTGTCAGCTGCCTACCACCCCACATCATCATCATCACCCCCCCTCCCCTGTACCCCACTGCTGACATCCCACTCGTCAACATCCCCATCACTCCTCTGTATCCCACCTCTGGCATCCTACCACCCCACCCCCTGTCATCATTCTCATCTTAATCCTTCCTGGTACTCCACTGCCAGCTTCCTACCACCCCACCCCCTGCCATCATCATCCCCCCGTACCCCAACCCTGACATCCTCCCACCCTGCCTCCTGTCATCATCATCCCCATGTAACCCACCTCTAGCATCCACCACCCTACCCCTGTTATCATCCTTATCTTTATCCCCATGTACCCCACCTCTAGCATCCACCAACCTACCCCCGTTATCATCGTCATTCTTTTCATCCCCTGTACCCCACTGTCAGCTGCCTACCACCCCACCTCATCATTATCCCCCCCTGTACCCCACTGCTGACATCCTACCACCGCGCCTATTGTCATCAACATCCCCATCATCCCTGTACCCCACCTCTGGCATACTACCACCCTACCTCCTGTCAGTAGTAGTACCTCCTGGCGGCAGTAAAGGTGCAGTAACCTCTAGCAATCCATCAGTGAGCTGTAATAATGTGCAGTAGCTTCTAGCAACCAATCAGTAAGCAGTAATGATATGCAGTGACCTCTAGAAACCAATCAGTGAGCCTGGAGCAATCAGTGAGTGTGAACTAGATCTTTATGTTTACATTATTAAAGTTTTTTTAGATAAGTCTGTGTGCATTTGTTTTTTGGGATGTTGGGATGGGAAGCGAAATTGCTAGGGGTGGGGGCAGGAAAATGTTTGAATTATTCTTCCCATTATGGGCGTGAGTGGGGCCTCATGTCTAAGATTTGCCTAAGGCCTCACAAAGCCTAGAGCCGCCTCTGTTCAGCTGACAAGATTTCTGGCGGGACCAAAGGCTGTTTTTTTCACTTATGGAACAGCTATAGCAAAACATTTTGTATGTTATATTTAATAGACTAAAAAGGATAAAATAACATAAGTTCATCTATGAGATTTACACTTTATTTTTGTATCAACGTCCCTCAAATAATGATACAAGGGACTTCTGTAGTAACTGGTTTCTTTGTGATTAATAATAATGATGGCCCTTGGGGAAGATGGCAATTATTTTCTTAGATAATTGGGTTAAATATATAAACAGCTGCACACACACAGAATTAGGAAGCTACGTAGATCCTATGGGTATTCTTCTACTAGATGTTAAAAAGACCTTCAACAGCGCTTTCTGGTCTCCCATGTTGGCAAACCTTTGGCAAATTTGGCATATGGGGAAAATGCATCCAAGCCCTACACATATCCTCTCCTCCAGTTGTCCAGCATATTTGGAATGACTCTGATCTCAGCTGATTCCCAGAACTTATTTAGTAAGGAACAAAGCAAGGTTGCTCACTCTCACCATAACGTTTTTTGTATTTTTAATGAACCCTTAATACTTTGTATTTGAAGAACCACTGACCGTATCAGGAGTCAAGGTTGCCAACAAAAAGTATAAAATTGATCTAAACACTGACAACCTACTATTACCACTAACAGATCCAAATGTATCTATTTTGAATTTCCTTCATTTATTGAAGACGTTTGTTCTTGGGTTTAGATATGCCATATGCTAACAAGTTGTTTCCTTCGTTGTATAGAATAGATGGATGGCCTTAGGAGGTGGAATTTTCCCATTGTTTCTTGGGCAGGAAGAATATGTGCAATTAAGATGACTTTTCTTCCCAGAATTCTTTACTTCTTCTGAGTTGCCCCAGTCCATGTGCTGAGGACTGAATTTCTTGAGTGGTAGATACCTCACTTTTATCTGGTGTAGGTAAGTGTTAGCTTCTGAAGATCCTTCAAGCAGCTCGATCTCTTCAATACACCAGTGGTCGTTTTGTGGGCGGCAGTAGAGGTGAGGATTAAATGTCTTCTTCAGGAAGCACTAAACAATGTTGCAGGGGGCTCAGAACAAAAAATGGAATAATGTATGTAATGAGATGAGATGACCATAGTTACGTCAGATTGTACCATGTATACTCAGCTTTATAAAAACTGCTTACTTTTATACTATATGGACAAAAGTATGTGAACCCCCTTCCCAATGACTCAGTTTACGTGTCTCCAGTGAAGAGTCCCAGTAATACTCCATCATACAAAGACATTGTAGACAATTGTGCTCTTCCAACCTTATGGTAACAGTTTGGTGAAGACCCTTTTCTGTTCCCCCATGACTGTGCCCCCCCCCCCCCCCCCGTGTACAAACCCAGCTCCATAAAGATATGGATGACCAGTTTGGTGTGGAGGAACTTGAGTGTCCTGTACAGAGCCCTGACCTCATCCCTACTTTTGGAAGACATTTGGTATAAGGTCTTCTCATCCAACATCAGTACCTGCCCTTAACCCTACGGAACACCTTTGGGATGAGAAGTCCTGAGAACTTTCCTGTGATTTTCTATTTTTCCTATATGTCGTTCACATTTATTCAGTTGTAGCCAGTAGTAATTTTTTTAACACCGGAAATGTTTATTGAATAAACTGAACATTACACTTGAGTTTGATGCGCATATAATACTTACAGGAGCATATGAAAACAATTATCACAGTTTAGAATGATACAACTTTCAATGTAGATAGCCAGTAGTAATTAGTCACATTCTTGTTCGGTAATGTTGACATTTAAAAACTTCTCTAAGCCACTTCTTCGGCTCTATAATTGATAGGAAACTACCCCAACATTTATATCCACATCAGGGGCACAGACATCTTAATCCATCACCATGGAAAGTGTCGAGGCAAATGCTGATTGTCCAACAACAGGGCAGAAGGTGCAAAAGTTGTGAAACCATCTTGTTCTCTTTATACAATCCCATCTTTGGTCTCATAAAGTCTACACAGGTGTTAGATCTTTCAACGAAAGAGGCTGAAGGTGTCAATGGTTCTCAAATCACTTGGTTGAGATGCTAAAATTATGTTATATGTGGAATCCACCACTAATGCAAAACCCTGACTTCTGGACTTTCATAGATCGTGTCCATGGAAGTCCAGAGGTTAAGGTTTTGCATTAGTGGTGGATATCGCTAGTACCGGGTATTATGGACCTGAGGTGGTGGGTTGAGGTTCAATTTGATAAGTACTGAGCATTATATGTGGAAGGCAGTGTTAATGGTGTAGAGGGCCCCAACTGCATTCGAGGATGTTTGACGTACGTTGTCTCTTTAACACCTCTTGTAAACCCTTCGTCTAAATATACATCTCACAGTCCTCAAAAGAGTGTCCCTTTTCCTTAAGGTGTAGAAAAACTGCTGTTTCCAATGATAGGATTATGAAACTTGAACAGGGTGGCTAAATTACTAATAACAAAGTAACCTGCTTGAGATGTGATGGAGCAACGTATATGAAAAAACCCACTAAGGGCCAGTTCATACCACATGCAATCCAGTGTTTTTTTTTTCTGCATCAAAAATGCATGAAAAGTAGGTTATATGGTTTCCAATGGCATAGTTCACACCGGTGCTTGCAGTTCCAGTGCGTTCCAGTTCCAGAAAAAAAAAGTAGAACATGCTGCATTTTTCCTGCACTGGACTGTACTGGAACGCTGTAAAAGGATTACACTATAATCTTGCTTCAATATTCTCTACACTCTTTTCCCCTCTTAGCAGCACAACCACTGTGATATCAAGTTAGGTAGGGACAGGGCTGGATTAACGTAGGGGCTATTGGAGCTGCAGCTCCAGGCCCCTACCTTAATATAGGCCCAGCCACCCATAAAGAACACCCTGCTCATGAAAAGCAATGGGCCAACAGAGTTCTCCCCTGACGGGCCCTGCATTCCGGATGCACCGCCTGGGCAGGGTGGTGGGATTGATAATGGGCGCTGCATGAGCAGTCCTAATGGAAGCCTGGGGCACGCCAATGCAGGGCTCTTGCAGAAATCTGGGGCTTCCATAGTGTTAGGCCTGCTCGGCTGCACTCTTTCAGCTCAGAGTGCACGGCCCTTATGGCAACCTGGCAAATCAAATGCCAGGCTTCCCTAGTTGGCATCCGCCCTTTAGAGTTTGGGCACATGCCAACACAGGCTCTTAGAAACACAGAAGAGTGCCCAGTAAATGGTCCACCAAAATCCTCAGCACCAAGCACATGATGCTCTTAATCCAGCCCTGGGTAGGGAGAGAATTCAAGTTTCAGCTTTCATTTTCTCTATCCAGCCACTGGTCTCCTTGGGCGCATGCCAACACAGGCTCTTAGAAACACAGAAGGGTGCCCCGTAAACGGTCCACCAAAATTCTCATTTGTCAGTACGGTCAAGTGCTTGTGCTGACCAATGAGCGCTTGCCATTAAGAGCATTACGATGGATACTCACTCCAGGGCTGTGTATTGCAGTGTACAGACCACTACACCAAGCAGCATGGGGCATCATGGACGGGGGTTCCAAAGGGGTGACCAGGATGTTTGCAGTTAGTTCACTTTTGTCAAAAGGTGATCTTTCCCTTTAAAATGGTATTAAACCCCAAAACAAAAATGAAATACATTACAGCTTACAGTGTTAGACGTTATTTATGTGAAACCTTTTTCTAAAAAAGGGAAAAAAACTGTTGCTGTAACTGCTTTTAAAAGTTTTAGTTGGAGTTTGGCTTTAATTTGTTAGCGTATCTAAAGGACCATACACACGATCGGACTTTTTGACAACAAACATGCAAATTAGCTGTTTTAAGGCAACATCCGACCGTGTGTACGCTCCATTGGACAAACTTTTTCGGTTTTCATCTGACAAATGTTGGCTGTGCGAACAGACAAGCTTGGCGGCAACAAAAGTCCTACGTTGGCAAGCCCGATCGTGTGTACACAAAACTATCGGACTTTAGTACAAAGCACAAAAACACATGCTCAGAACCAATGCAAAAGATCAGACAACAATATAGAAGTTGACCAAAGGGTGGCGTCGGAGAGAATTGAACGTCCTCTTTTGACATGTCGTCAGTACATTGAAACGTCATTACGTTCGTGTTTGTTGCCTAAAATGTCCTGCCGTGTGTATGCATACCAAGTTTACGGCCAACGCCCTTTGGACAGAAATCCACGGAAAAGTTTGTTTAAAGTCCGATCGTGTGTATGAGGCTTAACACTACCCTCCCCCCAAACTGACAATGCTGCTGTCCAAAGGTGTCGCCATTGCTTCTCCAGTGGAGAGGAGACACCCTAAGACAGGAAGTGTGTTACTGGCCAGTTGACCAGGTGACAGAAAAATAAAAAAAAACCTAATAAAAGAAAACCACCACATTTAAGAACTGATGAGCTGCAACACTGTATATTCAATTTTTGTTTTGGGGTTTATTCCAGTAATGTGCATTTCAGCCATTAACAGACAGTGGTTACAGAATATCACATCCCATCTAATAGGAGTTGAATCTTCAGCCCAGTCCGTCTTGTTCACAATTTATTTTCCTTGTATCCTGCTTCCACATACTATTGTGCATTTCACACCGCTGGTGGATGCAGCCTCGGTTTTTCCTTCCACCCTCACTCAGAGGGTTTTCACCATGCCACCAAAGAATAAAAAAAGGCCAATGCTTCACCTGTGCACTAAAAACATGCACCTTTATTAAAAGAAAAGAAAAACTGCCCACAAACACATGTAGTAATTAATATATAGAAGCACATGTTCCCCAGTGGTAAACATCTGTCTGAAGCTAGAACTCAAAATGAAGAACGCTAGGATGAAGTCCTTCAATGGCCATTGTTAGACTCCCACTACCATTCTTTCCAATGTGTTTTGTAGACTCCCACTTTCCTTATTGTGTTTGGAAGGATCTGTCATTCATCACTGCGCTCTCTCTTCCTTTGTACATTATCACTGGGGGAAAGCCAACAGAACTCTACTTCTTCACCATCTCTCTGAGTGGCATCCTGCTTCCACATACAGTTGTGCACTTCACACCTCTCTCTCTCTGGTGGATGAAACCTGCCAAGATGAAAGTCCCTCAATGGCCCATTATTATGCCGTGTACACACGGTCGGACTTTACGGCAGACTCTGCCCGGCGGACTTTTCAACGGACTTTATGATGGACTTTCTGAATGAACGGACTTGCCTACACACAATCCACCAAAGTCCGTCAAATTCGTACGTGATGACGTACGACCGGACTAAAACAAGGAAGTTCATAGCCAGTAGCCAATAGCTGCCCTAGCGTGGCTTTTTGTCCATCGAACTAGCATACAGACGAGCGGACTTTTCGACCGGACTCGATTTCGACGGATTGATTTAAAACATGTTTCAAATCTAAGTCCGTACAACTTTTGAGAAAACAAAGTCCGCTGGAGCCCACACACGATCGAATTGTCCGACGAAATCCCATCCGCCGGGCAAAGTCTGCCGTAAAGTCCGCTCGTGTGTACGTGGCATGAGACTCCCACTACTTTTCCACAATGCATTTCAAAGAATATGTCCATCTTCAGTGTGGGGAGAGCCAACAAAGCCCTACTTACTCATAATTCTTCTGCCTTGTATCTGCTTCCACATACTATTGTGCGTTTCATACCTCTAGATGCAGCCTCAGTCTTTCCTTCCACCCTCACTCAGAGGATTTTCATCATGCCACCAAAGTGTAAAAAAAAGCACAATACTTTACATGTGCACTAAAAACAGGCGCCATAATTGAAAAAAGGAAAAAACTACCCACAAACACATGTATTAATCAATATATAGAGGCGCATGTTCCCAAGTGGTAAACATCTGTCTGTGGCTAAACCCAAAATGAAGAATGCAAGGATGAAGTCCCTCAATGGCCACTGTTATGCCCTGTACACACGATCGGATTTTCCGACTGAAAATGTGTGATAGGACCTTGTTGTCGGAAATTCCGACCGTGTGTAGGCTCCATCACACATTTTCCATGGGATTTTCCGACACACAAAGTTTGAGAGCAGGCTATAACATTTTCCGACAACAAAATCCGTTGTCGAAAATTCCGATCGTGTTTACACAAATCCGACGGACAAAGTGCCACGCATGCTCAGAATAAATAAAGAGATGAAAGCTATTGGCCACTGCCCCGTTTATAGTCCTGACGTACGTGTTTTACGTCACCGCGTTCAGAATGATCAGATTTTCCGACAACTTTGTGTGACTGTGTGTATGCAAGACAAGTTTGAGCCAACATCCGTCGGAAAAAATCCTAGGATTTTGTTGTCGGAATGTCCGAACAAGGTCCGACCGTGTGTACGGGGCATTAGACTCCCACTGCAGTTCTTTCCAATGTGTTTTGCAGACTCCCACTATCCTTCTTTCCAATGTGTTTTGCAGACTCCCACTATCCTTCTTTCCAATGTGTTTAGAAGGATCTGTAATTCATCACTGGGGGAAAGCCAATAGAACCCTACTTCCTTACCATCTCTCTGCCTGGCATCCTGCTTCCACATACAATTGTGCATTTCACACCTCTCTGGTGGATGAAACCTGTTTTTCCTTCCAACTCCACCATGCCTTCAAAGAGCAAAAATGGCCTTTGGTTCTCCTTGTGCACTAAAAACAGATATACCCTTATTGAAAAGAGTAAAAACTACTCATAAACACATATAGTGAGCAGCATATAGATGGACACACTAACCAATGGTAAACATCAGTCTGAGGCTAGAACCCAAAATGAAGAAAACCAGGATAAAGTCCCTCAATGGCCACTGTTAGACTCCCGCTATCCTTCTTATCAGCGTGTTTGGAAGGATCTGACCTTCTTCATTGGGGAAAATCCAACAGAACCCTACTACCTTTGTTAGGGTTAAGTCTCCCACTATCCTCCACAATGCATTTGAAAAAACCCATCCTTCTTCACTGAGGGGAGAGCCAACAGAACCCAACTTACTCACAATTCTTCTGCCTGGTATCCTGCTTCCACATATTATTGTGCATTCCATACCTCCCTCTGGTAGACGCAATGTCTGCCTTTCCTTCCGCCTTCACTCAGAGGGTTTCTGCCATGCCTTCAAAAAACAAAAACGTATGCACTAAAAACATGTGGCACCTTGGTGGAGTTGCTCCTAAATGTACCTGCCAGATGTAGTTACCTTGGTCTATTGTTATAGATCAATTGATTTCACGCTGTCTTTACTTGCTGCACTTTTCTCTTCTGCCGTTAGGTGGCCGGGTACTTGGTGGCATTAGATATAAGAAGGGCACTGCAAGGTCAGATTATGGGTATATGGGGTATCTCAGCCAATGGGCAGGGGTTTTCTTAAATCCCTTGGCCCGCTGGGAGAGCCTATATATTTGGGTGGAGTCAGGTGATCTGCGTTCTGTGCTACCTGGACAGCTGTCTGGGTGGATGTGTGTTGTATTACCCAGGCTGCTAGGCCGGAGATTGGGCTTATCCTGTGCACATCTGGCTTCTAGGCTGTCTGAGGACCTATCCAGAAGTAAGAGAGCAGCGCAGGGTTGGGACTGGGGCTTGCAGTCCAACCAGAAGTGATAGTTCTGCCTTCCGGAGAACCTGACGTGGTTGGAGGTAGAGGGGAAGCTGTCGCCAGTAAGGGACTATCAGTGAGTAACTGAAGAAAGTACCGGAGCAGCATTCTCACTCACTGGGGACGGTGAAGAATCGGGAAACTTCAGTCGGTATCAAGCCAGGGACCCAGCCAGCGGAGGTGACGCTTGCAGAGCAGCCTTGTGTGTCAAGCTAGGGACCGAGCACTAGGGACGCACAAAGTTCCACGCATTCTCGGAATCAAGCAGAAGAGCCGCACTGGCTATTGAACTTAATTTTTCTCGGCTCGTCGTACATGTTGTACGTCAGCGCGTTCTTGACATTCAGAATTTCTGACAAGATTTGTGTGACCTTGTGTATGCAAGACAAGTTTGAGCCAACATCCGTTGGAAAAAAAAAACATGGATTTTGTTGCCGGAATATTCGATTCATTAAGGTTAAGCCTTTTCTATACAGACAGAGAGGATTAAACATTTCAAGTCCATTCCATTTCTCATACTCTCATGTGTAATAAATATGTAAAACCAACAAGATATGAATGCAAAGTAAACTCAAAACTCTAAAATATAGATAAAACATCACTCATAATAAATACCAGTATACGAGTCACAGACCTACTCTTAGACCCCCATTTAGGAGATTTGCCTCCCTTTTTACAATAGTGAAGATTGGAGGTCTGAAGAAAGAAAGAAAAAAATCTGGGCGCAAACCAGAGACTGTCGTGTTGAAAGGTACAGGCTGCTCACATGCATCACATGCAGAAGTCATGCCCTAAAGGGGCCTTACATAAAATGGAAAGCTGAATGTGGTACAGCAAACAGTGAGTGCTCTTCTCCAATCAGGAAGGGTAGCAACTTGATGGATGGACGAGTGGTGCTTAATCAATGATGCTTTATTTTTTTCTTGCAATCATAGGATATGGAGTAGACTACCCATCGTTTGTTGTAACACATAGGGGTTAATTTACTAAAACTGGAGATTGAGAAATCTGGTTGCAGCTGTGCATGGTAGCTGTGACGGACCCAATTGTGACTGGGGCTTATGGGCCCTGGCTTTTGAGGATGTCCTTTCTTTGAGAATAACACCAAAACTCACAGACTCTGAGAACTGGAGGACCCAGATACAGATTTGGGGTCTCTATGCCGAAACCAGCATTGACTGCTTCAACTCCCCCCCTTCCAGACTCAGAGACTCAGAGCCTCAAAGCAGATGTTAACATAATCAGCTCAAAACAACCTGATGATGCTGGGGTCTCCTGCTATAATCTGTTTCCTAAGGTGTCTTTCTCTCATGGCAGAATTTCCCCATTGTGTGCCACCTAGGTGTGAATTCCCATCATTGAGTCACCTATTGTTTGTTTCTGTCTGCCTGTTAATCCTCTTGGAAAGGTAACTTGTATTGTGTCCATTTTACTTTGTTACCCAACCTTTGTGGGATGTTTATGTGTTTGTGTTTATGATAATGTGTAATGTCCTTTGTGTATCCAGAGTTGTGCGCTTGTTGTCAGATAGCCTGGGCATTCCCTGACTAATCAAGGCTTTTATAAGTACTGTTGTTTATGTTGGCTGTTCCTTAGATGTGCTTATTGTCTAGGATAATGTGATCAAGCTCTTACCTGATCTTGCATGGTATACTGTATACGTTCTGGGTGAATTTACAATAAAGTCAGTTCCAGTTTGCACCTAAGCTATTGTTGTCTAGATCTTGGGTGCAATATTCCGCTATAATACCTGTTTCCTACTTCCGGCCTTTTGGCTAAGATCAAGTGAAGTATCTGTTCTTTTCAGTTGCCAGGAGGTGGAGCTTGCTTCCGTCCCTGATCTACGGCGAGGTGGTATCAGGGGTGGCGAAGGCTATGCAAAACCTGCTGGTGTAAAGGTAACCTGGAGCGGTTTTTTTTAGCCGAAAGGGAAGCCTTCTGATGGGGATGTCGAACCATTGGGTCTGGCCAGAGGGTCGGGTCCCTGGTCTTCTGGCCTAGATTGGGGTAGCTCTAGCTCCGGTCAGTTTTTCAGGAGAGAACACTGGCTCCCCTTTCCCACCGGGGGAGCGGTTAGTACTTCCCGAATGTAATTAGGTAGGAGGGATGGGAGCGACAGTGAGGCCTGATGGTAAAGGGCCAAGCTTCCAGAACTTCAGGCCTTCCTGTCTGGGGTGGGGGCTGCTGTGGTCTGGGTCGGGGGTCAGGGTTGCACGAAAAGCCAGTGGTGAATGTGCCCCTGAAGTGGCAGTTCAGGGGTGCCGTACAGTCACAGTGTTCAGGCACTTGATTTATGGCATCATGGTCACTTCACCACAACACACAATTTTCGCCCCTGCCTCTAGGGCCGAGCCTTTTGGCTAGGACCAGGGGAAATTTTTATTCCTGGCCGGAGGGCCAGCCATTGTATTACACAACAGTCAGTTTTCACTCTCCCACTTCCTTGTCCCCACTTTCTTTTTATTTATCCCTGTGTTTGTCACTTTTTTTGTATTTTTTGGTTGATGTTGTCACGTTTGTCACAGTGTGATGAGTAGGGTGTGGGTCCTCAGGGCTACTCTGAAAGTCTTGGGAGGGGGTGGACATAGGCCTTCTAGCTTGGTTCGCCCTCTCTCATGGGGTCTCCCTTCGGGGGAGTCCCACCTAGTACTTGGGTGGGTCTGTTTCAGCAGACCTTCCAGAGAACGGGGGTCCGTCTGGTTTCGGCCAGATGGACCCATGTGAAGTACCTCAGTCCCTGTCTGGAGCCTAACGCCCCCCGGGGGATCAAGGTAAGGTCCTTCCCTAGTGGAGGACAGTGCAACACCCGTTGCACGTTTTTGTGTTTCACTCTTTATGTGCATGCCCTTTTTTTGGCAGCGGGTGGAAGTTTTTGGGTGTGTTTTGCATGCCACTGGCTTTTCAAAAAAAAAAAAAACTGTTAATGAGAGCATTAATCAGAGAAGACAAGAGGTCCATGGTAACTCTGGAGGAGCTGCAGAGATCCACAGCTCAGGTGGGAGAATCTGTCCACAGGACAACTATTAGTCGTACACTCCACAAATCTGGTCTTCATGGAAGAGTGGCAAGATGAAAGCCATTGTTGAAAGAAAGTCATAAGAAGTCCTGTTTGCAGTTTGTGAGAAGCCATGTGGAGGACACAGCAAATATGTGGAAGAAGGTGCTCTGGTCAGATGAAACCGAAATTGAACTTTTTGGCCTAAAAGCAAAATATTATGTGTGGCAGAAAACTAACACTGCACATCACCCTGAACACACCCATTGTGAAACATGGTGGTGGCAGCATCATGTTGTGGGGATGCTTTTTTTCAGCAGGGACAGGGAAGCTGGTCAGAGTTGATGGGAAGATGGATGGAGCCAAATACAGGGCAATCTTAGAAGAAAACCTGTTAGAGTCTGCAAAAGACTTGAGACTGGGGCGGAGGATCACCTTCCAGCAGGACAACGACCCGAAACATACAGCTAGAGCTGCAATGGAATGGTTTAGATCAAAGCGTATTCATGTGTTAGAATAGCATACCTCCCAACCGTCCTGGATACGGCGGAACCATCCCGGAATATTAAGTGTCCCACGGATCTGGCCTTGAGTCCTTGAGGCCACTGCTGGCTCACTCAGAGGAAGTGAGCATCAATGGATGCAATTCATGCTCTCACACTGCCCCCATTGAGCATTCCTGCATGCCTGTGCTCTCTGCCTCTCCTGCTCGCCCTCCAATTCAATCCTTACTTGCAGTTATTTGTTGCTAGGACCGTCAGCGTCCTAGCAACTGATCATGTGCTTTGCAGGCACACACTAGGAAGAAACTACCTTCCTCCAAACTGCTTGCTCCACCCCCTGGCTGCAGCTCCCTCTTCGTGCCCTTCCAGAGGGGCAACACTCATCCCAGCTCTTCGCTCCCCAGTCACCCTTTCAGACGTTTAAGAACTGTAAGTCAACCTTATTGATCTACCTGTGCTCAGACAGCCGCCACCTCCCTGGACTCTGTCAGCCTCTCCACTGCCGCTCCCTGCACCCACCTCTGGTCCTCCTGTACGGGCCCCGGGCATAACAGCGAGGGCCCGGCAGCTATATTATTAGTTATAATATGCATGCAGTTTGTAATGCTGCACTGTGGCTCCTACCCTGTACAGTATAAAAAAGATTACATTTTTCCCGTGCCCCATCACTTCATTGTAGGGTCCAGGAAGCGGTAGCAGTGAAAGAACTTCTTTTTTTTTTCCTCTTATTTCTGCGTGCAGCTGGATGAACTCCCTCAGTAAGTTTAAGGCTCCATGCACACTGGAGCTCATAAACGCCTGTTTTTTGGAGTTTGGGCATTTTTTTTTTAACAACCCATTAACTCCACTCTACGTTATCCTATGTGTCCATGCACACATGGAACGTTTTTTTAGCTTTTATCAGCAGTGGAGTTTATGGGCTGTTCTCTGAACGCCATAAAATCGCGTTCAAAGTGCCATTTTTTTTACCACAAAAAAAAGCTAAAAAACGCTAAACGCTAAACGCCAATAAACGCTCATAAACGCGCGTTAATTAGCGTTCGGCGTTCTATTTTTTCAATGCATTGTGGATGTTTGGGAATGCATTGTGGGATTTTTGGAGTGTCCTCTGTGTATTTTTTATTAAAAACGCCCATAAACGCTAAGGCTAAAAAACGCTCATAAACGCGCATAAACGCTAGCACAAATTGCCGTTAAAAGCGCGTTTTTCAACCAGCGTTTTCTGCCAGCAATCTGGCGTCCAGGAAAAAGGCTTTTTTTGAGCTCCAGTGTGCATGGAGCCTTAATGGCAGTGTATGGCAGTACTGTAGCCTGCAGGCGGTGGTGACAATCTGTGAGGCATCAGCGAGGTGGAGGGACCAGCACAGGGATCCAGGCAGCGGGTAAGGGGTACAGGCAGGCAGGTAGTTGGAAGGATTTGGTGAGAAGGGGTAGTTGTAAGGGAAGGGGGAGAGGATTTGTGCTGGGAATGGAAATTTGGAGGGGGGGGGGATATGTGCTGGGAGAAAAAATTGAAGGGCAGGGTAGATTTTGGGGAGGGGGCTTGGTGGGGGGGGGGGGGGATTAGAGAGGAAGGGTATTTGTACTGGAAGCGGAATTTGGAGGGCTGGAAGTGTATCTTGTCGCCACAGTTCCCGGTTGCTATGCAGTCCCTGACTTTTTTAATGAACTTCTTTTTTAAGGTCGGCTCAGACAAAGTGTTAGCCCATTTTAGTCTATTTTCAGTGTGAGCAAAACCATATGTAATGGAAGCTTTTTTAAAATGATTTTGCTGAGGTTTATGTGTCTGTGAGGTTCTTGATTATGGTACAGCAATCAAAGTATATTTTGTAGGTACAAGGAAGTTTGGGTTTTGTTGTCCCTCCCACTGTTAACAGTGTGGCCACACCCACTTTCTGGCACGGAAGCTCGCCGGAGGTTAACTTCACCATCAAGTTCTAAAGTTGGGAGGTATGTCGTTAATGGCGGGAATGGTACCACTGGATTGGCATAGGGCCAATGTGGTGCCTATATATTTTATTTTTTTTGGAAATTCTTTTTTATTCATTTTAAAAGGCATACAAATAACAACAGGCCACATACGGCCGACAGCCACCGACTATAACACAATTGCCGGTGGACATTTACATGCAAAACCACATACATACGTTTAGAACTCCCCCCTCCCTCCCCCCTCCCTCCCCCCCAAACAACGGATCTTTTGCCCAGATACATACTGTCCAAGTTGGCCTCCAGATTGGAGGAAGGCACTAGCAGACACCGCACCCTCATTGTTTAACAACTTGAGTCTTAATGCTAATTACAGAAGGCATGACCCGGCCCCCCCCCCAGTACTAAGAATTTTGCATGGATAAGTAACTCTCCCCCCGTGGTGCCTATATTTAACCACTTTAATACAGGGCACTTATACACCTTCCTGCCCAGACAAATTTTCAGCTTTCAGCGCTGTCGCACTTTGAATGACAATTGCGCGGTCATGCTACACTGTACCCAAACTAAATTTTTATCATTTTGTTCCCACAAATAGAGCTTTCTTTTGGTGGTATTTTATCACCTCTGGGATTTTTATTTTCTGCTCATTTTCTATTCACTGACGGGCACTGATAAGGCGGCACTGATGGGCACCAATGAGGTGGCAGTGATGAGGTGGCATTGATGGGCACTGATGATGGGCACTAATATGTGGCACTGATGGGGCACTGATAGGTGGCACTGATATGCGGCACGGAGGGGCACTGATAGGCAGCACAGAAGGGCACGAATAGGCGTCACGGATGGGCACTAATAGGGGACACAGATGGGCACTGATAGGTGGCACAGATGGGCACTGATAGGTGGCACTGATGTACTGTAACATATGGTACTGATGGATGCCAATCAGTGCCAAACAATAATGCCTGCCAATCAGTGATGCCCTTTGTGGGCACTGATTGGCATCCATTGTGGGCACTGATTGGCATCCCTGGTGGTCTAGGGTGGCATACCTGGTGGTGACATCCCTGGTGGTCCAGTGTGGGCATCCTCGGGGGGGGGGGGGGCTGTGCTGATAATCGATCAGCACAAACCCCCCCCCATCAGAGGAGCAGCCTATCGGCTCCCCTCTACTCGCGCCTGACAGACGTGAGTGAGGAAAAGCCGATTACCAGCTCTTCCTGTTTACATTGTGATCAGCCGTGATTGGACACAACTGATCACGTGGTAAAAAGTCTCCGTCAGAGACTCTTTACCTAGATTGGAGTTGCGGTGTGTCAGACTGACACACCGCAACAATGGTCGCCGCGGCGCGTGCCCCCGGGGCCACACAGCGGCCTAATATCCTGATGACGTCTTATGACGTCCGGTCAGGATATTGAAACCCCTTTGCCGCCGTCATTTTGCTATATGGCCGGTGGCAAGTGGTTAAAAGGGGAGCAAAGTCTTTACCAAGTAACTATAGACCTGTTAGTTTAACTTCTATAATCGGGAAGATACTGGAGCGTTTAATAAAAGACCACATAGATGAGTTCTTGCTGGAAAAAAAGTATTTTAAGCAACAGACAGCCTGGATTCATGAAAGACAGAAGTTGTCAGACAAATCTGATTTCTTTTTATGAAGAGGTAAGCAAAACCTTGGACAGAGGGGTGGCTGTGGACGTGGTATACTTGGATTTTGCAAAAGCATTTGACACAGTTCCCCACACACGGCTCATGAGTAAGGTAAAGTCTACAGGCTTGGAAATATCAGTTTGTAAATGGATAGAAAACTGGCTAAAAGACAGAATTCAGAGAGTAGTGGTTAATGATTCTTACTCTGAATGGTCTAAGGCTATCAGTGGTGTACCCCAAGGTTCAGTGTTGGGACTCTTACTTTTTAATATCTTTGTAAACGATATTGGGTCTGGGATTAAAAGTAACATTTCAGTCTTTGCAGATGACACCAAGCTATGCAGTGGAATATCGTCCTTACAGGATGTCTCCAATTTACAAGCCAACCTCAATGCTCTGTCTAATTGGGTGACTATGTGGCAGATGAGGTTTAAAGATGATAAATGTAAAGTTATCCACTTGGGGGCTAAAAATATGCATCATACATACTAGGGGGAGTACAACTGGGGGAAGCAATAGTGGAGAAGGATCTGGGGGTTTTGGTAGATCATAAGCTCAATAATAACATGCAATGCCAAGCTGCGGTTTCCAAAGTGAGTAAAGTCTTTTCTTGTATTAGGAGAGGTATGGACTCCAGAGAGAGATATCATTTTGCTCCCCTGTACAAATCATTAATAAGAGCTCATCTGGAATATGCAGTTCAGTTTTGGGCACCAGTTCTCAAAAAGGATATCAGGGAACCGGAGAAAGTGCAGAGAAGGGCAACCAAACTGATAAGAGGCATGGAGGAGCTCAGCTATGAGGAAAGATTAGAGGAACTGAATTTATTCTCTTTTGAGAAGAGGAGATTAAGGGGGAATATGATCACCATGTACAAATACATAAGGGGTCCATATAGTGAACTTGGTGTTGAGTTATTCACTTTAAAGTCATTACAGAGGACAAGGACGCACTCTTTACGTCTAGAGGAAAAGAGATTTCATCTCCAAATACGGAAAGGTCTCTTCACAGTAAGAGCTGTGAAAATGTGGAATAGACTCCCTCCAGAGGTAGTTCAGGCCAGCTCAATCGATTGCTTTAAAAAAGGCCTGGATTCTTTCCTAAATGTACATAATATAACTGGGTACTGACATTTATAGGTAAAAGTTGATCCAGTGAAAATCCATTTGCCTCCCTGCGGATCAGGAAGGAATTTTTTCCCCTGCTGTAGCAAGTTGGATCATGCTTTGCTGGGGTTTTTTGCCTTCCTCTGGATCAACTGGGGGTGTAGGTTTGTGTATATGGGATTGTATTTTATTTTTTATTTTTTATTTTTTTGGTTAAACTGGATGGACTTATGTCTTTTTCCAACCTGACTATGTAAGAACAGGAGTGAACCCTAAGATCACAGTGCCCATATAGATCCGGCTTCCCCCTTAGATTGCCCAGAGCAGGAGTGGTCCGTCAGTGTGCCCAGAGCAGGAGAGTGTCCCCTTAGAGTGCCCAGAGCAGCAGTGACTCCTTCAGAGTGTCCAGAACAGGCAATACCAACTTAGAATGCCCAAAGCAAGAGTGCCCCCTCAAAGTGCCCAGGGCAGGAGAATACTCCCTCTGAGTGACCCAGAGCAGGAGTGTCCCCTTAGAGTGCCCCCTCAGAGTGTCCAGAACAGGGGAGTGCCACCTTAGAATGGCCAGAGCCAGAGTGCCCCCCCTTTATACTGCCCAGAGCAGCAGTGACCCCTTACAGTGCCCTGATTAGGAGAGCCT
The DNA here is from genome assembly GCA_037952835.1 of Lithobates septentrionalis. Classification (NCBI taxonomy): domain Eukaryota; kingdom Metazoa; phylum Chordata; class Amphibia; order Anura; family Ranidae; genus Lithobates; species Lithobates septentrionalis. Next base: position 177,282 of record JBBDGP010004384.1, on the reverse strand, counting down.
CTTTAGAGTGTGCAGAGCAGCAGTGACCCATACGATCATAGTGCCCATAACAATCAGGCTTTCTTCTTAGAGTGCCTAGATCACAGGATTCCCCTTATCCAGATCAGGCATACCCCTAGATCAGTGCCTCAGTGCCTGCCACCACCATAGAGGAGGACTGGAGTTTCAAAATTGTCGCTCTTTTTTTGTTTATAGCGCAAAAAATAAAAGTTGATCAAATACCACCAAAAGAAAGCTCTATTTGAGGGGAAAAAAAAGAACATCAGTTTTATTTGTGTAAAGTGTTGCACGACCGCGCAATTGTCAGTTAAAGTAACGCAGTGCCGTATCGCAAAAAATGGCCAGGTCATGAAGGGGGTAAAACCTTCCAGAGCTGAAGTGGTTAAAATAGAAATGAAAGGCAAACCGTTTCTGTATAGATATATAAAAAAAACATTATAAACACCTTTTTCCCCCACTTTTTTATAAGTGATCATATTCCCCTTGTTTTCAGCTGCATGAGAGCTGGGGGAGAAGAAGCAGCAGCACACTGATCTTCCCAGTGAGTGGCTGTGAGGGGGGACAGGTTAGGATAAGTCTGATGTTTGGAGAAGAGCAACTGAGTTCCCAGCATATCAGGAATATGAAATGTTGGGTATACATATACTTTAACTGGATCCAGTGGTTTACCAATAGCCATCAAAGCCCACACAGCTGCTACGGGTCATAGAGGTGGAGAAGGCCCCATTAGGGGTCATTTAGCAACTTGAGTCCTAGGGCTTTTACCCTCTAAATCCTCTTCAGTCGCAGAGTCTTTCCCATTCTGGAGATGTTGGGGCACCGAACATTTTACCTTTTAGCATTTGCGTAACATATTATACACAATGGCATCCCTATGGGGGGGGGGGGGGGGCAGAGGGGGCCCTGACCCCCCCAACATTATGCTGTGCCCCACCATTTTTTACAAAAAATTAATGTCTAAGAGGGAGAGAGTCCCCAGTCAGCTCCTGCGGGTGATTCCTCCCCTCTCCCTCTGCTCACTGACACTGCATAATGCGAGCGCTCACACAACCACGGCCGCCCGATCTGCTCCTTCCCCTGCATCCTCATTGGCAGGGAGAAAAACGAGTTGCAGGAAGAACTCCACCAGGACTCTCAGTTACTGAAAAAACAGACTGATTTCTCAGACCAGCGCTGTCAATAGCAGGGGCAGGACAGCAAGAGGAGGCTGGGGAACCCCACAGTGGCAGAACACCAGGGCGCGGTGGCAAGACAACCTTTGCAACCCTGATAGTTCTCCCACTGCTTTGGATCCTTATATTTTCTTGGTATGCTGGTGACATATATATTTTGTTTTTTGCCACCCTGGGGGGCCCCAATACAGTAGGAAGGGAACTCACTGCAGAACATGTGAAAGGGCCATTGTGGGGTCGTAGTAAAGGGCCCCCAGAGATATATATAATTGCATTTTATAGTTGCCCCCCTACTTTTGTTCATGTGCCCCCCCTAAATATGAAAGCTGGAGACGCTACTGATTATACATGCCAAAGGTATTGGGATGCCTGCCTTTACACACACATCAACTTTAATGGCATCCCAGTCTTAGTCCGTAGGGTTCGATATTGAGTTGTCAAACAAATACAAAATGATTTCCAAGCTCAAACTTACCAACCAGTTAGTGACCAACTGAATAGACCAGTCTAACAGCATGCATTAAGAACAGGGGTTAGTGTGCACACATTTGCAGATACATGTGTAAGCTACAGGCCCCGTCAAGGCACCCTGTTTTCTGTAGTCCCTAACCCTGACTTCTGGGTCTCCACGATGGGAGCCCATGCATTTTAATGGATAGGCCGAGGACAGGTGGACCTGTAGACTTGTGCACAATGGAAAATGTTGTTTAGTTTTGGTTCGTTGTCATTTGTAAAATATATAATTTCGTTCTGTTATATTCGTTATATTACGTTAATACGTTTTCAGATAATTCGTTATTTCTGTAGAGTGTTAATATTCGTTATACGGAATCTCGAATCATGTCGAATTCATTCATTATATGCACTATAATTTCATTCATATTCGTTGAAATTCTATATTTATGTATGTATATTGATTCCTGATAATCATTCGTAGTTTGGAAAGTTGTTTGTTTATTGAATTTATTAACACAATGACAATATCTCTTCTCCTCTGCTCAAATACAGTACAACACCCTTCTCACTCAGTTCTCAGGAATGCACTTTGCCAGTAATCCAACCTCCAGCACAAAATTAAACAGCTGTTCGGACTGTAAGATTTACTTTGATTTGACCTTTTGTTTCATTAGATGTTTAACGAATTATCGAATCATGTTGAGTTCATTCGTTATATCCGCTATAATTTTTTTCGTATTAGTTGAAATTCGTTATTTTTGTATTCGGACATTCGGATGCATCCGAATGTCCAAAAGATGCAAAATTCTGCCGAATTTTGATTCGTTACGAAACAAATTGCACAAGCCTATGGACCTGTTATAGCTGCAAAGGGGTGGGCCAACTCAATATAGAACCCTACGGACTAATGCCCCGTACACACGGTCAGATTTTCCGTAGGAAAATGCGTGATAGGACCTTGTTGTCGGAAATTCAGACCGTGTGTAGGCTCCATCACACATTTTCCATCGGATTTTCCGACACACAAAGTTTGAGAGCAGGCTATAAAATTTTCCGACAACAAAAACTGAAATTCCGATCGTGTGTACACAAATCCGACGGACAAAGTGCCACGCATGCTCAGAATAAATAAAGAGATGAAAGCTATTGGCTACTGCCCCGTTTATAGTCCCGACGTGCGTGTTTTACGTCACCGCGTCCAGAATGATCGGATTTTCCGACAACTTTGTGTGACCGTGTGTATGCAAGACAAGTTTGTGCCAACATCCGTCGGTAAAAATTCCTAGGATTTTGTTGTCGGAATGTCCGAACAAAGTCCGACCGTGTGTACGGGGCATTAGACTGGGATGCCATTAAAGTTCATGTGCGTGTAAAGGCAGGCGTCCCAATACTTATGGTAATATAGTGTAGTTTTTTTTTCAGGACAGATAGGGATTTAATTTGGTAGCAAATGATTTCCTTGGTTTTTAATTAGAATAAATAGTAAAAAATGGAAGAAAAAGCATTTTCCTACAATTTTTCTTAACACAGTGGTTACATAAGTCATGCACCCCTATATGTTTGCCACAAAAGATAATTCAATTCTTTATTATGATTTTTGAAAGGTTCGGGGTTACAAGGAATATATTGCACATCTTTTGGCAATGAAGATTAACATACTGTAGGTAGGCAAACAGTCCATTATTACAGATAGAAAAACGTGAAATTGTTTACAAGCTTAGATATTACATCTTGAATTACATAACCATGTAAACCACATAGACCAAGAACAGGGGTCTTCCAAACATTCTAAACAAAGGGCCAGTTTACTGTCCTTCAGACTTTAGGGGGGGGGGGGGGCTGGACTGTGGGAGTAGATAATGATCCAGCATCAGTGGGAGTAAAAAATGCCTCATCTTTAGTGTCAGTGTGAGGAATTGTGAAAAAGGAAATGTCACCAGCACACCAGGATCTCCAAAAATTTTTTGGAGATCCTGGCGTGCTGGTGACATTTCCTTTTTTCATGATTGCATTCGGTCCCAGCCGATGGTCATTTCAAGCACCCAATTCAAAATACAGCCGTTTGTGCAGGAACGTGTGCGTTGGGAATATTGCATTGGAGTGTGAGGAATTGAGCCCCATTGTTTGTGCCATTGGAAGAATTGTGCCTTATTGGTGTCATAGGTAGGAATTGTGCCCTATCATTGGTGTCATTTGGGCCCCATTGTTGGTGCCATTTATAGAGATTGTGCCCCACCGTTGGTGTCATTGGCGGGGATTGTGCCCCATCAATGGTGTAATTGGGAGGAATTAAGTCTCATCATTTGTGTCATTGGTAGGAATTGTGCCCCTTCATTGGTGTCAGTGAATGATATAGTGCCGCATGGCCTGGATAAAAGCAAGCTTCCCCAGTTTACTTTAATGCCCCGTACACACGGTCGGATTTTCCGACGGAAAATGTGTGATAGGACCTTGTTGTCGGAAATTCCAACCGTGTGTAGGCTCCATCACACATTTTCCATCGGATTTTCCGACACACAAAGTTTGAGAGCAGGCGATAAAATTTTCCGACAACAAAATCCGTTGTCGGAATTTCCGATCGTGTGTACACAAATCCGACGCACAAAGTGCCACGTATGCTCAGAATAAATAAAGAGATGAAAGCTATTGGCTACTGCCCCTTTTATAGTCCCGACGTACGTGTTTTACGTCACCGCGTTCAGAATGATCGGATTTTCCGACAACTTTGTGTGACCGTGTGTATGCAAGACAAGTTTGAGCCAACATCCGTCGGAAAAAATCCATGGATTTTGTTGTCGGAATGTCCAATCAATGTCCGACCGTGTGTACGGGGCATTAGACTTGTGATAATGAAATGTCTGCCCCCCCCCCCCCGAAATTAGAAACCATAGATTATAACTGGTAGGATAGCTTCACCTTGAGCAGCCTCTATTCCCTAGCAGGCAGTTGCCCTCAAGACTTAATACACAATGCTATATTTGCTGGCCAAGTGGCGTAAGAGGCTGGAAAAAGTTATAACAAAAGAAGTAATAAACAAAAAATGTGTAGCGCTATTAAGGCAAGATACTTTAAACTGATAAGTTAAAGAGGGCCTATACCAAAGTGTAATATACACCAATAAAGGTAGCACATATAAAATCAAACTGAAAAATAAAAAATGTGTCAAATGGACAGTCAGTGAGTTGGGGCTGGATGGGTCACTACCCAAAACGTGAAGTGAGGAGCGCCTTCACCAGCATACAGCAGAAAAAGTCTCAGAGGTTAATGTTCTGCAACCATTTAAAGTCTCATCAATAAATAGGATGTTCCATCTATGAACCACACTATTCACCACTGTGTCTTCAAAAACATGCAGTGCGCTTGGATGTAATAGATGGGGGCTTACCGGAGGGTTTGAACCCAAAAACAGCGTATACTGTTAGGGTCAAACCAACTTTTATTGCACCCTGGCAATGGTGAGAAGATCTTGGCAGCCTGGAGATATTGAACAGGGCTGTTCTAATGATGCATCTTCTCCATAGATATTACTGGATCTCTCCACGCAGGGTTCATATAGGGCACAAAAAGGGACTACATAGTGTGATACCGTAGACACCGTATTTATTAAATAAAAAGAAATACACTTACATGATGAAGTAGATAAAAAGCGCTTGTACGTAAAAAAGGGGCGGCAGTGGAGTCCTCCCGACGCGTTTCGTCTGAGTAGACTTCGTCCTGGGACCCCTATTACATCCAAGCGCACTGCATGTTTTTGAAGACACAGTGGTGAATAGTGTGGTTCATAGATGGAACATCCTATTTATTGATGAGACTTTAAATGGTTGCAGAACATTAACCTCTGAGACTTTTTCTGCTGTATGCTGGTGAAGGCGCTCCTCACTTCACGTTTTGGGTAGTGACCCATCCAGCCCCAACTCACTGACTGTCCATTTGACACATTTTTTATTTTTCAGTTTGATTTTATATGTGCTACCTTTATTGGTGTATATTACACTTTGGTATAGGCCCTCTTTAACTTATCAGTTTAAAGTATCTTGCCTTAATAGCGCTACACATTTTTTGTTTATTATTTATCTATGTGGCAACGATTCTAGTTGTGGTGTTAGCTGCTTATATCATTCTGACCATTCAGAGTAAGCGCAAATCTTTTGGTGTGAATTTTGATAACAAAAGAAGTACCCAATAGTCCTCAGGGTTGTCAAGCATGGACCAAGACAGGCTAGTGAGAAATGAAGGACAGAGCTATAGAATGTAGTGCTCATGTAGTAGGACCTATTACAGCCCTGGGCTTTTAATGTTTGAATAGAGTGCAACAGCACCACTAAACAATCAGGGCAGAGCAGGCAAGGCAGCATTTCTGAATCTTCTGGAGTCCAAACTGTGCTCTTGACCATTAAAACCAATGGCCATTGAGAAGAAACATTGGTGAAACATTGGTGTCTCGGTCAATAGCCAACTGGATTGATCTGTTTGTAAGAGGAGGGTTCGGTAGTACCTTTTTATCAGTGTAGATGGGTGTAGCCTACTATATTGTTATTCACTTGAGTCATGTCATTAATATTCATCACCTTTTCAATTATGTTTCAGGTTGTAGGCCCCCCAGTAAATCTAGTTTGGTGAATGCCCACACCCTGTGATTGGGATGAAGAATACGGTAATAAGGGGACAGTTGACTTTTATTAGGAATGGGGATTCAGGCCACAATAGTCAATGCAAGGCCATAAGGTTTTATCCTATTTTCCACAACCCCCCCCCCCCCCACCCCACCCTTGCAGGGAAGGAGGAGGAATGGATGAAGCCATTCTCATGGTTCTCTTGCATATATGATTTAATTGCTAGGATCTCAGGTTTAAAAAAAAAAGAACATTAAGTGCGTTGCATAAACATAATGTGCTTCAAAAAAAGTCCCAAAGTGTCTTGTGCTATGCTTTCAGGAATAAAACCAATTGCTCAGTGTCCTTAATCCTTCATTCCATGTGTTATTATGAAGAAATCTCCCATGTGTGATCACCTCCATATAAGAAACTCACCGGACGATCCTGAACTTTTTTTCTATTTATGGGTCATAGAGTGCTTCTCCCGTTTTAAGGGAGGGGATCCCCCCCAGACCGCTGCTGCTGTCTCTCCTCTCAATATACTCCACGCATAGGGATGGATACCACCATATAAAAAGAGAAAGGCCTTATAGTGTAAACCCTTCTTTTTATTAAAATCAATCCACTAAAAACAACAAATTTGCCACTCATATTATATTGTACATGACCTTGTACCAGGATTGTACCAGCTCTGCTGTTACAGGTCTCCTAACACAAGCTCTACTTACTCCCTCAGACTTCCAGGTGTACATAGCGGGATGACGTCACTTTCTGCATGCCCTCCCGACACATCGTTTCGTCGTGCTGACGTCTTTAGGGGGCATGCCCTGAAGCGATACAATCCTGGTGCAAGGTCATGCATAATATAAATGTAAGAGCCAAATTTGTTGTTCAAGTTGGGAAGAATTTTTTAGGGCTCTGCTGTGGTGTCTCATACCCTTTAGCTTGTAATAGTTCCCATCTGTCAGTGTTTTACATAATAACAGTCCTGTTCAGAGTCCCACCAATGGGTGACCCTCTTGAGTGTAAGGCTACATATCTCTGTGGTCTCTCTCCTTCGCATGACTAATCTCACAAGAAGAGCTAGAGGGATGACGTCACTTCCTGCATGCCCTCCCCGACGCAACGTTTTCATCGTGCTGACGTCTTCAGGGGGCGTGCCCTGAAGCAATACAATCCTGGTGCAAGGTCATGCATAATATAAATGTGAGAGCCAAATTTGTTATTCAAGTTGGGAAGAATTTTTTTTAGGGCTCTGCTGTGGTGTCTCATACCCTTTAGCTTGTAATAGTTCCCATCTGTCAGTGTTTCACATAATAACAGTCCTGTTCAGAGTCCCACCAATGGGTGACCCTCTTGAGTGTAACGCTACATATCTCTGTGGTCTCTCTCCTTCGCATGACTAATCTCCCAAGAAGAGCTATAAGAACGAACCCTTTATACTTAAATACCCCAACTATGGAACCCACAACAGGCTAAATGGCAGAAACACCACAGCAAGCTAACCCGTTACATTGCCACACAGTAACTTTGAATGAAAAGCATATATGACAGTATTTTCACCTGCCTACAATTATGTTTGTTTCAATCATCACAGAGGCAAAAAGCCCATGAACAACGCCAACAAGACGCAAGTAATTGTCTTTGAACTTTCGGGTCTAACTGATGACAGAGAATTTGCTCCATTCCTCTTCATCTTCTTTTTGCTTGTTTACATAATAACCATATGCGGAAATATTGGAATAATTGCTGTTGTTCAAATCTCGCCCAGCCTTCACACCCCGATGTACTACTTCTTGAGCTACCTCTCTGTGGTGGACCTACTCTATTCCTCAGTTGTTACCCCCAAAATGTTGTCCGATCTCCTGTATGACAAGAAACTCATCTCATTTATTGGTTGCGCCCTTCAGTTCTACTTCTATGTTGCTCTAGCCACTGTGGAGGTCTTTGTCCTTTCCATCATGGCGTATGACCGATATGTTGCCATTTGCCACCCTCTACACTATGTCTTAATAATAACCATGAAGAAATGTCTTGGTCTTGTCCTTCCCACCTTTTTTGTTGGGTTTTTGCAGTCATCGGCACAGACCAGTTGCATCTTCAGTCTCAAATACTGTCAATCAAACATTGTAGACCATTTTTTCTGCGATCTCTCTCCAGTGGTTAACTTGTCCTGTTCGGAAACCCGTACCTGCACCATCATCAGCCTTTTCTTTGTGTGTTTTTGTACCTTAACTTCAATGACAACCATCCTGGTCTCCTACACCCTCATCATTTCTTCTATCATACGGATAAAATCTACAGCTGGCAGGAGGAAAGCGTTCAGCACCTGCTCCTCCCATCTCATGTGTGTTACCATCTTCTATGTTACAGTTTTCTTCACCTATCTTCATCCATCCTCCGCTGCCCTCAAGAAACAAGACTTGGTGGCTTCTGTCTTCTACGCGGTGGTGACCCCAATGTTGAATCCTCTCATCTACAGCCTAAGGAACCAAGAGGTGAAAAAGGTCATCAAAAGACTGGTGAAGGAAAGTCCTAAAGAACCTATATGACAGTGTGATTCCTATCCATCTTAAGTGTACCTAGTTTAAGATGTGGACAATGGAAACCTGTGTTGAGAGACTTCTGACTTCACTGGCTGTATGCTTGTGGATCAATGACTGAAGCCAGAGAAAGACGGTCTAGAATGAGTTAGACCGTCAATGTATTTAGCCAGTGTATTTTTATACAGGATAGGTTTCCTGGAATATAAAATATAAAGTTGTATAGATATTTAAAGAAATAGGATCAGCTTATATTAGGTAATTTTGTGAGTGCACATTAAAGCTAATTTCCAAGCAATGTTTAAAAATGTAATCCCCTCTAATTAACCACCCCCCCCCCCCAATCCCATCCCTCCATCGCCCGTCCAGTTTAAAAAAAAAAAGAAATAACTTTTGAAACTCTTTTATAGTCATCGACATGCACTAGCAATATCAGTTACCACCGTCGCTTCTGGAAGTCATGACCAGTGGAATTAGTGCTGCAGTACATAAATCCTTCGTTCTGATGTTATCAGCTGCTGTGGTCTTCAGAGGACCTCTTGGATGAACAGCCAACACTAAGGCCCGGTTCACACTGGTGTGACAAACGCTCCGACTTTGAGAGCACAAGTTGCATTACATGTAAAAATAAATGTTTCCCTATGAGAGCCGTCTTAACTGGTGCGACTTTTGAAAAGGTTGCTGCACTACTTTGGTCCAACTTGGGTGCGATTTCAGCTCATAGAATATAATGGAAGTCGCACCCAAGTCGGATCAGCATCTTAACTGATCCGACTTGTGACATGCGCTCAGAGGCAATGTTAGCAAAGCAAAATTGATTGAAAAAAAAAAAAATCGGTGTGAGGTCCCACCAATATCCATACCACGCCCCTTGGGTCTCGTATGGATCTTGAGGGGAACCCCATGCCAAAAAAAACAAATGCTTGGACCCCCCCCCCTCTCAAATCCATACCAGACCCTTTATCCGAAGATGCAGTCTGACAGGCCAGGAAAGTGGGGCACGAGTGAGAGCCCCCACCCCCCCTCCTGAACCATACCAGGCCACATGCCTTCAACATGGGGGGCGGGTGCTTTGGGGCAGTGGGGACCCCTACCCATTCACCCAAAAAAGACAGTGTAGTGTAAGAAAAACAGGAGGCAGTTTTTGACAAGTCCTTTAATAAAAATGAATAATGTCCCACGTGGTAGCTCCAACGTCAATTACGATGGCCATCGCCGCTGTGGCCAACCCCATAAAAGGCTCCCGCCGGTGTCTGACTGTTCTTATATGAATATGGGGTGTGGCCGTGTGGTGACGTCCCCCGAAGAACGCATCCCTTTTTTACGTCACCGCCCTGGGCATTATGGGTCCGTATTTTGGCGTGGGGTTCCCCTCAAGACCATAGTTACATAGTTACATAGTAGGTGAGGTTGAAAAAAGACACAAGTCCATCAAGTCCAACCTATGTGTGTGATTATGTGTCAGTATTGCATTGTATATCCCTGTATGTTGTGGTCATTCAGGTGCTTATCTAATAGTTTCTTGAAGCTATCAATGCTCCCTGCTGAGACCACCACCTGTGGAAGGGAATTCCACATCCTTGCCGCTCTTACAGTAAAGAACCCTCTACGTAGTTTAAGGTTAAACTTCTTTTCTTCTAATTTTAATGAGTGGCCACGAGTCTTGGTAAACTCTCTTCTGCGAAAAAGTTTTATCCCTATTGTGGGGTCACCAGTACGGTATTTGTAAATTGAAATCATATCCCCTCTCAAGCGTCTCTTCTCCAGAGAGAATAAGTTCAGTGCTTGCAACCTTTCCTCATAACTAAGATCCTCCAGACCCTTTATTAGCTTTGTTGCCCTTCTTTGTACTCGCTCCATTTCCAGTACATCCTTCCTGAGGACTGGTGCCCAGAACTGGACAGCATACTCCAGGTGCGGCCGGACCAGAGTCTTGTAGAGCGGGAGAATTATCGTTTTATCTCTGGAGTAGATCCCCCTTTTAATGCATTCCAATATTCTGTTTGCTTTGTTAGCAGCAGCTTGGCATTGCCTGCCATTGCTGAGCCTATCATCTACTAGGACCCCCAGGTCCTTTTCCATCCTAGATTCCCCCAGAGGTTCTCCCCCCAGTGTATAGATTGCATTCATATTTTTGCCACCCAAATGCATTATTTTACATTTTTCTACATTGAACCTCATTTGCCATGTAGTCGCCCACCCCATTAATTTGTTCAGGTCTTTTTGCAAGGTTTCCACGTCCTGCGGAGAAGTTATTGCCCTGCTTAGCTTAGTATCGTCTGCAAATACAGAGATTGAACTGTTTATCCCATCCTCCAGGTCGTTTATGAACAAATTAAATAGGATTGGTCCCAGCACAGAACCCTGGGGAACCCCACTACCCACCCCTGACCATTCTGAGTACTCCCCATTTATCACCACCCTCTGAACTCGCCCTTGTAGCCAGTTTTCAATCCATGTACTCACCCTATGGTCCATGCCAACGGACCTTATTTTGTACAGTAAACGTTTATGGGGAACTGTGTCAAATGCTTTTGCAAAATCCAGATACACCACGTCTACAGGCCTTCCTTTATCTAGATGGCAGCTCACCTCCTCATAGAAGGTTAATAGATTGGTTTGGCAAGAACGATTCTTCATGAATCCATGCTGATTACTGCTAATGATATCGTTCGTATTACTAAAATCCTGTATATAGTCCCTTATCATCCCCTCCAAGAGTTTACATACTATCGATGTTAGGCTAACTGGTCTGTAATTCCCAGGGATGTGTTTTGGGCCCTTTTTAAATATAGGTGCTACATTGGCTTTTCTCCAATCAGCTGGTACCATTCCAGTCAGTAGACTATCTGTAAAAATTAGGAACAACGGTCTGGCAATCACTTGACTGAGTTCCCTAAGTACCCTTGGATGCAAGCCATCTGGTCCCGGTGATTGATTAATGTTAAGTTTCTCAAGTCTAATTTTAATTCTGTCCTCTGTTAACCATGGGGGTGCTTCCTGTGTTGTGTCATGAGGATAAACACTGCAGTTTTGGTTACTGAAGCCCCCGATTCACTCGTGAAGACTGAGGAGAAGAATAAATTCAATACCTTCGCCATCTCCCCATCCTTTGTAACCAGATGTCCTTCCTCATTCTTTATGGGGCCAATATGGTCTGTCCTCCCTTTTTTACTGTTTACATACTTAAAGAATTTCTTGGGATTTTTTTGCTCTCCTCCGCTATGTGTCTTTCATGTTCTATCTTAGCTGTACTAATTGCGCCCTTACATTTCCTGTTGCATTCTTTATAAAGTCTGAATGCTGAGGATGATCCCTCAGCACTCATCTCAAAGTCAGATCAAAAATGGGTCCAGTTTCTGTGTCTATTATGTTTACTAGCTCCATCTAGTGGCCATAATGCGGTATTCTCCTGATTGAGGTTTTTCAGGAAAATAGTACATTATGGCCACTGTCTTTGAGATCTTATGTCCCATCAATATTTATATATATGTAAAAAAAGAGAAAATTAGGTTATCATACCTCTGAAACCTAAAAGCATTTCCTTGAAGTCTTCCAGCAGTGCCCACTTAAATGGAGTACATTTCTGCAACATGTGGTCAGATTCAAGCTGACGTTTTTGGACTTGGTTTGTTAAGTTTCAGATTTCCATGCACAGTACCAAAGTGAAAAAAAAATGGAATATGTGACATGTGGTCACCCTGTACCCTAATTTGGGACATTTCTATGCACAGTACTGGAGGTAGATATATGAGATCACTTTGTTCCCCTTCCTTAGAAGGTTTGTACCTACCTTTTAAGGAGACCTCTAAGGAACATATTTAGAGGGACTTCCTTTTTTTTGGGGGGGGGGGGGGGGTTCTGGAGCTGCTGGGGTTTCTTTTTTTCAAATAATTGGCCAATTATGATTTTAATTGTGGCTTTATATTGAGGTAGTTGCTTGTTTTCTATTTTGGATATGGATAAAGGATATGTTTACATAAGAATACAGGGCCAAGTTGTCTCCCAGGTCCAACATATTATATAATTCCTTAAAGCGGAGTTCCACACAAAAATGGAACTTCCGCTTTTCGGAACCCTCCCCCCCTCCGGTGTCACATTTGGCACCTTTCAGGGAGGAGGGGGGTGCAGATACCTGTCTAAGACAGGTATTTGCACCCACTTCCGGCATAGACTTCCATGGGAGTCTATGCCTCTTCCCGTCCCCACCGCGCTGTCTGCTGGGAACACACAGCTCCCAGGAGAGAGCGGGGACCACTAGGGACGCGCAGCGCGACTCGTGCATGCGCAGTAGGGAACCGGGAAGTGAAGCCGCAACGCTTCACTTTCTGATTCCCTCACCTGGGATGGCGGCGGCAGCTTCCGAGAACCTAGCGGGTTCTCGGCATCCCCTGCCGACATCGCTGGACCCTGGGACAGGTAAGTGGCCATGTATTAAAAGTCAGCAGCTGCAGTATTTGTAGCTGCTGGCTTTTAATATTTATTTTTTTTGGCGGTGTGGGTGAACCCCCGCTTTAATTATTAGAGCCTTAGTCAGGTTTTTATCTTTTCCCTTTTTTACATTATGACCACTAGATGGAGCTGATGATCATAAAAAATAAACCTAATAGACACATTACTGTCGTTATTAGTAGGCATTCGCATAGCGATTGTTTTTTTGACCCCTAAGTGTCCACATCACACAGGTAGCGACATGGACACAATACCGATACAAGGTTTGTCATTTTTTTTGCTGGAATGCCCACATGGCAAACAGTATATAGCAGAACAACGAGAAAATTGAAGGAGAGAATCAAAGACCATGTAAGAAATATATATACAGTGCCTTGCGAAAGTATTCGGCCCCCTTGAACTTTTCAACCTTTTGCCACATTTCAGGCTTCAAACATAAAGATATAAAATTTAAATTTTTTGTGAAGAATCACCAACAAGTGGGACACAATTGTGAAGTGGAACGAAATCTATTGGATATTTTAAACTTTTTTAGCAATTAAAAAACTGAAAAGTGGTGCGTGCAAAATTATTCGGCCCCTTTACTTTCAGTGCAGAAAACTCACTCCAGAAGTTCAGCGAGGATCTCTGAATGATCCAATGTTGTCCTAAATGACTGATGGTGATAAATAGAATCCACCTGTGTGTAATCAAGTCTCTGTATAAATGCACCTGCTCTGTGATAGTCTCAGGGTTCTGTTGAAAGCACAGAGAGCATCATGAAGACCAAGGAACACACCAGGCAGGTCCGTAATACTGTTGTGGAGAAGTTTAAAGCTGGATTTGGATACAAAAAGATTTCCCAAGCTTTAAACATCCCAAGGAGCACTGTGCAAGCGATCATTTTGAAATGGAAGGAGTATCAGACCACTGCAAATCTACCAAGACCTGGCTGTCCCTCTAAACTTTCAGCTCAGACAAGGAGAAGACTGATCAGAGATGCAGCCAAGAGGCCCATGATCACTCTGGATGAACTGCAGAGAACTACAGCTGAGGTGGGAGAGTCTGTCCATAGGACAACAATCAGTCGTACACTGCACAAATCTGGCCTTTATGGAAGAGTGGCAAGAAGAAAGCCATTTCTCAAAGATATCCATAAAAAGTCTCGTCTAAAGTTTGCCACAAGCCACCTGGGAGACACACCAAACATGTGGAAGAAGGTGCTCTGGTCCGATGAAACCAAAATCCAACTTTTTGGCCACAATGCAAAACGATATGTTTGGCGTAAAAACAACACAGCTCATCACCCTCAACACACCATCCCCACCGTGAAACATGGTGGTGGCAGCATCATGGTTTGGGCCTGCTTTTCTTCAGCAGGGACAGGGAAGATGGTTAAAATTGAGGGGAAGATGGATGCAGCCAAATACAGGACCATTCTGGATGAAAACCTGTTGGAGTCTGCAAAAGACCTGAAACTGGGACGGAAATTTATCTTCCAACAAGACAATGATCCCAAACATACAGCAAAATCTACAAAGGAATGGTTCACAAATAAACGTATCCAGGTGTTAGAATGGCCAAGTCAAAGTCCAGACCTGAATCCAATCGAGAATCTGTGGAAAAAGCTGAAAACTGCTGTTCACAAACGCTCTCCATCCAACCTCACTGAGCTCAAGCTGTTTTGCAAGGAAGAATGGGCAAGAATTTCAGTCTCTCGATGTGCAAAACTGATAGAGACATACCCCAAGCGACTTGCAGCTGTAATCGCAGCAAAAGGTGGCTCTACAAAGTATTAACGCAAGGGGGCCGAATAATTTTGCACGCCCCACTTTTCATTTTTTTATTATTTAAAAAAGTTTCAACAATCCAATAGATTTCGTTCCACTTCACAATTGTGTCCCACTTGTTGGTGATTCTTCACAAAAAATAAAAGTTTTATATCTTTATGTTTGAAGCCTGAAATGTGGCAAAAGGTTGAAAAGTTCAAGGGGGCCGAATACTTTCGCAAGGCACTGTAAAATTCGACCATGATTTATCAGCTCATTTCACTAAATATCTTTAAGGGGCTCCCAGATAGTTTAATCTGGTCAGTAAGTAAACTTACTGGAAACTGAAAAGAAATAAACATGAAAAAAGGAATATCCAGGAAAGAAATAGAACTGATTTATATATGTAATACATAGACACCCAAGGGTCTAAATACTAAAATCAATTTAAACTGTTTAACTCTCAAAAAGTGAAAAAAATGGGACTAAGAAGAAGGTGAGTGAGGGTTAATAAAAAGAATTTAAGGTTTAAGAGCAGTGACTACGAATTGGGTATTAGAGGAAGGAAACATATAAAAAGACTAGGGATGGGCCGAACACCCCCCTGCTCCGTTCGCAGCAAAACTCCCGAATGGTGAATCCCATTGAAGTCTATGGGAGCCAAACAGGAAAAATCAAAAGTGCCCATTTTGAAGGCTTATATGCAAGTAATTGGCCAGAAAAGGGGTATGGGGGTCTGGGTACTGCCCTGGGGGACATGTATCAATATAAAAATAAATTAATTAATTAAAACAATAATTTTTCAGGAGCAGTGATTTTAATTACCCTTAAAGTGCAACAATAAAAATGAAAAATATAGGGCCTGGGGTCCCCTTAATGTGCCTGTAAAGTGGCATATCTGTAGCATAGACAGAGCATGCTACAGCAAAACTGACATTTATAAAGAAAAAAAAAAAACAAGTCAAATCCCATTTTGAATGACTCGCAGTTACAATTGACGGCACCCAGCTATTGAAATAATAAAGAAAAAACTGAGTGGGCCCCCCAGTCCGTAGCAGGCCCTTCGGGTCTGGTATAGATTTGGAGGGGAACCCCATGCCAAAGTTTAAAAATATAACAGCATGGGGCCCCCCCAAAATTCATACCGGACCCTTATCTGGGCATGCAGCCTGGCAGGTCAGGAAAGGGGGGGGGTGAGCACCCCCCCATCCTCCTGAACCATACCAGGCCACATGCCCTCAACATAGGGGGGTGGGTGCTTTGGGGCAGGGGGGCCTATTTCCGACAACCCTGGGCTGTGGTTTTTGGGATCTGTGGGTGGGGGGCTTATTGGAATCTGGAAGCCCCCTTTAACAAGGGGGCCCCCAGATCCCCCCCCCCATGTGAATGGGTATTGCGTACATAGTACCCCTACCCATTCACCAAAAAAGTGTATAAAAGTAATAAACACAATAAACTGTTTTTGACAAGTCTTTTATTAAAAATTTAAAAAATAGTGTCCCTATAATCCATCGTCAATCACGACGCCCGCCAGACACAAAAATAGAAAAAAATAAAAATGCTCCTGCTTCCTGGGAGGCCTCCCGCCGTGTGCCCGCTCTGCGCTTTGACATTTCTTATATAGGTAAGGGGCGAGGGCCACCTGGCTACGTCACTCGGTGGCTTCTGACATCACGTGACGGGAGGGGAGGGAAGGTGTAATGGTGAATTGGGGAGGAATGAAGAAGGGATATTGTGGGGGGAGGAGGAATAAGGGAAAAGGGAGCAGGAAAGCCAGCAGGCAAAGGGGATGGGCCATGTCATGGATCAGGGGTTTATCCACTTGATATAAAGTTTACAGTGCCGTGAGCAAAGTGGGGTCCATGGAACCCAATTCCCACCAGAACTCCAGCAATTGCACTTAAAACCCTACTCTTAACTCCGTTTTCCATAGTCTTCTGGCCAGTCATCTTGATATTCTGGGTTCCATTTCCTCTTCTCCTGGCATCGGCCGTGGGCAGTGTTTAATATTGCAGAAAGCTGCACCAGGTTGATGCCAATGCCACTTTCTTAAAGTATAACTAAAGGCAAAACTTTTTATTTTTATTTTGGATAGAGTGGAGAGGGATTAGAACACCTATCAGGTTTATTGCTGTCTGCCCCCACACTAGGGAGATTCACCCTCTCTATATGTCCTGTTTACTATTATCATTGAAAGTGAAGTTTTAAAGAAAATCCTACATTTTGGGTTGTTCCCAGAAAAGTAATAGAGGGAAAATCTTCCAATGGGGAAACTAGTTCTAGTGACTTTGGGGTTCCCAAGGAATTTCTATAATTTGCGGGGATTTCCTCCTACTTGGCTATGGTACAGGAACTGAAGGTAAATCTCTGCAATGGAAGATGGTGAAAAAAAAATCTGACAGGGGTTATAACCCTCCCTTACTCTATCCAAAAAAAAAACAAAAAAAAAAACGCTTTGCTTATAGTTCTACTTCAACTGCTTCTCACCAGCTTCATTGTAAAATGACGGACGGGCGGGAACCCTATTGTTCTGGGAGGACATCATATGACGTGCCTCACTCATTTGGTGGAGGGGGGATTATGGTGTGGGGTTGTTTTTCAGGGGTTGGGCTTGGCCCCATAGATCCAGTGAAGGGAACTCTTAAGGTGTCAGCATACCAAGACATTTTGGACAATTTCATGCTGCCAACTTTGTGGGAACAGTTTGGGGATGGCCCCTTCCTGTTCCAACATGACTGCGCACCACTGCACAAAGCAAGGTCCATAAAGACTTGGCTGAGCGAGTCCTGACCTCAACCCAATAGAACACCTTTGGGATGAATTAGAGGGGAGACTGCGAGCCAGGCCTTCTTGTTCAAAATCAGTGCCTGACCTCACAAATGCGCTTCTGGAAGAATGGTCAAACATTCCCATAGACACACTCCTAAAGCTTGTGGACGGCCTTCCCAAAAGAGTTGAAGATGTTATAGCTGCAAAGGGTGGACCAACTCAATATTGAACCCTACGGACTAAGACTGGGTAATATAATTTATATATATATATACTAAAAGGGCCATATAACCCCTTTGTCTGTGGTTCTATAGGGCCAGGGCATGCAATTTTATATCAGCATGCAGTTAATTGCTTGTACTATCAGAAGCAATTATCTCTCAGGAACAAATACTTTCTATCATATGAGGGATAAAACATATTCCTTCTGATCTAAGAAAATGGTGGTGATCACAGACTGGGTGTTGTCAGTGCACTGGTCCAAATCATTTGGTGGAGGGGGGATTATGGTGTGGGGCTTCTTTTTCAGGGGTTGGGCTTGGCCCCCTAGTTCCAGTGAAGGGAACTCCTAAGGTTTCAGCATACCAAGACATGTTTCACAATTTCATGCTCCCAACTTTGTGGTTTATTTGGGGATGGCCCCTTCCTGTTCAAATATGACTGGTGCACCAGCGCACAAAGCAAGGTCCATAAACACATGGATGAGTGAGTTTGGGGTGGAGGAACTTGACTGGCTTGCACAGAGTCCTGACCTCAACCCGATCGAACACCTTTGGGATGAATTAGAGCAGAGACTGCGAGCCAACATCAGTGTCTGACCTCACAAATGTTCTTCTGGAAGAATGGTCAAACATTCCCATAGACATACTCCTGAACCTTGTGGACGGCCTTCCCAGAAGAGTTGAAGCTGTTATAGCTACAAAGGGCGGGCCAACTCAGTATTGAACCCTATGGACTAAGACTGGGATACCATTAAAGTTCATGTGCGTTCTAAAGGCAGGCGTCTCAATACTTTTGACAATAAACTGTATATTAGATCAGCTAATTGGCAGGGCCTTTTTCCAATTAAAGTGTATCTAAACCCAAGGACATAAATATAATATATTGCAGACTGCCCATTCTTGGATTTGGTGGTGGCATTAGTTTTATTTAGGCTTTTCTTTTCTTTTTGATTCTGCCAGTAACACACTTCCTCTCCTAGCATATCTATGGAGGAGCAGCATTCTCACCCCAGGACAGTACTACAGAACACCACCACTCTTTTGTTATATCCATAACATGGTGAGAGTGTTCTGTAGTCAACAGAAACCGCAGGAAACAATGTAATTGATAAAAGCCAGCACAGGCGTGGGGCACAGGAAGTTATCAGCTGGCATGGTTTCTGGCAGGATCAATGGCTCTTTTTCACACTTCTGGAACAGATATAACAAAGAGCTTTCTATGGTATATTTAACAGACCCAAAGAGAGAAAATAAGAGAAGTTCAGCGTTGGGGTCTGCATACATTATAACATCACCCGTGACATAATGATACCAAGGGACGTATGTAGTAATTGGTTTCTTTGTGATTAATAATAATGATGGTCCCTGGAGAAGAAGGCAATTATTTTCTCGGATAATTGGGTTTATGATATAAACAGCTCCATGCAGACAGAAATTGGAAGATATTTAGATCCTACATGTCAATGATATCTCAGTCAGGTAAGAGACCAAAACAGAACCCCAAACCCCGATTCCTCATTGTAGATGAATGTATTGGAGGGCATTCATATATATTTATTTTAAAAGTTGAGATTATATATACTAAAAATGTGCTTTACTATTAAAACATCAAAGCATTAGATAGCACCTATATACACATGTTCTGGTTATGTCCTAGACTCTCCCGATATTGGGCCGCTATCTTTGAATTTATTAATGTGCGTCTCCAGTTGGAGATGCCCCTAACGGCAGAGTTGGCCCTACTGGGTATACAAGAGGATGACCAGAGACCTCGGTATACTAAACTTTTGCTTTCATTGCTGCTCTTTTATGCCAAAAAAGAGATCCTGCTTTAAGTGGACTTCCCCCCTGCCACCTACGATGAGGTCATGGGAAAATCCAGTTAATGCTATTCTACCAATGTATAAACTAACCTATATGAGTAGAGGCTGTCCTCAGAAATTTGTGAAGGTCTGGCAGCCATGGACTGACCCCTTGTGATTTGTAATGTCCTTCTTGGTACCCTTGCCTTATCTGTTTATGCTGTACTGTATATGACTGGGCTCTGTGCTTCGGCATCCCCTCCCTTATGACACTAGATGATGGATAACTTCTTATGTACCTGCCCTGTGTAATGTCTGCCTACAATGTCCTATTGTTATTAGGCATGTGCAATTCGTTTCGTTTCGAATTCGTTTTTTAACGAATTTCGACAAATTCGTTAATTCGGGAATATCCGAATTAACGAAAACTTGTTTAAAGAATTTTTTCTGAATATTCGCAAATTCGATAAAATTGGACATTCGTAAATTCAGGCATTCATACATTCGCAATTTACGAATGTACATTCGTACATTAGTAAATTGGTGAATTCGTAAATTTGTAAATACGAAAATTCAGAAATCTGAAATAATAGTTAACTAATAATAACTTAACTATTAGTAATTACTAGTAACTTTTAAATTATAGGTATTGTAATTTCCTTTAAAATTTGGCTGTTAGTGAACGTAACACATACAAATTTATCCAAAGTTATGAATGATCCGGAAAAATGGAATGGAACCTAATGAATTAATAATAATAAATAACAACAATAATAATAATAACAACGTTTTATTATAATTATTTATTATTAATTTGTTCCGTTCCATTCGTTTAGATGCAGCATTTGTTTTGGATAACTTCGAATTTACAAATTTCCGAATTTACAAATTTCCGAATTTACAAATTTCCGAATTTACAAATTTCCGAATTTTCTAATTTACAAATGTACGATTTTACGAATTTACGAATTTACAAATGAACAAATGTAAAAATGTACGAATGTTCGAATTTACGAATGTACGAATGTACGAACTAACGCATTTACGAATTTACGAATGAACGAATTTACGAATCGTGATCATAACGAATGACCCGAAAAACGAAAAAAAAAAATAAACTAATGAAACGAAAACGAAAATGAACAAATTTTTTGGCTGTGCACATGTCTAATTGTTATATTGCATACTGAGTATTGCATATATATTGTTCTTCCATTGATGTATCCACTGCAATAATTTTTATGTCTTATAATGTATTGTGATCCATTTTTTTCAATAAAGACCAACCTTGTTGTTAAAAAAAAACAAAACGTCAAAGCATTTGTTGTGAATGAGATTGATAACGAAATAATGTTATGATTTGCTAATGTTTTACTGGATCACCATCCACTTCTTCATAGGAAAATACTCATATATAACATACTCATATATTTAAATCTGAGCTTCATTACCAATTATCCCAAGGAACAACCAGCTATTACCTCCCAAATGGGTGAAGCCCAACCTGGTAAAGTCACTTTATAGATCAACTAGGGTTCCTCCTGAGGTTTCTAGGGATTCCTTGAGCAATGAGTAATTCTGCCTCTCAGATAAGTAACTACTATCAACAATTATCTTTTTAGCTATCTTCTGTAAGGGGGGGGGGGGGGGGATTTTCCCAATGCCCACAAAAGTGAAGAGCATTCCTCTAAGTCAGGGGTCTCCAAACTTTCTAAACAAAGGGCCAGTCTACTGTTCTTCAGACTTTATGGGGACCTGGACTGTGGTAAGTGGGGATAGAAAATGTCCAAGCATCAGTGGCAGGAGGCAATGTCTCAGACTTGGTGGTCAGTGGGAGTAAAAAAGTTACATAGTGCATTAGTGGGAGGTATAGTGTCCTATCAGTGTCATTGGGAGGAATAGTTCCCTTCATTGGTGTCAGTAGGGGGAATAGTTCCCTTTATTGGCATCAGTGGGAGGAATTAGTTCCCTATCCTTGGTGTCAATAGGAGGAATGGTGCCCGATCATTGGTGTCATTGGGAGGAATAGTGGCTCATTATTGGTGTCAATGGGAGGAATATTGCCTCGTCATTGATATTAGGGGAAGGAATAGTGCCCCATCATTGGTATTGAAGGGAATGAATTGTGGCTCATCATTAGTATCTGTGGGAGGAGTAGTGCCCCATCCTAGGTGTCAGTGGGTGAAATAGTGCCTTATCAGTGATGTCAGTGGAAGGAATAGTGCCTCATCAATGGTGTCAGTGGGAAGAAATAGTGTCCATCTTTAGTAGCAGTGATAGGAATAGTATCTCATCATTGGTGTCAGTTAGAGGAATAATGCCCCATCATTAATGTCAGTGGAAAGAATAATGCCCTATCATTTATATCAGTCAGAGGAATAGTGCTCCATCGTTGGTGTCAGTAGGAGGAACGGTGCTCCATTGTTGATGTCAATGGGAGGAATAGTGCCCCATCATTGGTATCAGTGGAAGGAATAGTGTCCATCATTGGTGTCAGTGGGAGGAATAGTGTCCATCATTGGTGTCAGTGGAAGGAATAGTGTCCATCATTGGTGATTGGTGTCAGTGGGAGGAATAGTGTCCATCACTGGTGATTGGTGTCAGTGGGAGGAATAGTGTCCATCATTGGTGATTGGTGTCAGTGGGAGGAATAGTGTCCATCATTGGTGTCAATGAGAGGTATATTAGCCAAATATTAATATTATTAATAATAAAAGCCCCATTTCAATGGTTCCTCCGTGTTAAGAAGGTTGAGAAAGGCTGCTATAGGTGGACCCCATGATCTTAGGGATCCTGGTGCTCAGTGACCAACGTAGGAGAGGGGGTCACTGGGCATTGGGACCCATCAGATCCTGAAAATGCTGAATTTAGTAAATGTTAGAAACTTGCAAACTGACATCATCATCAACTTATATAATGTGTGGAATAAGGGTGCTCTGCGTTGTAAGGGTCTCGATGTTGATGTCACAGCACATATTTTTAAATATAATATCTCAACTTCAAAAGTAGTATACATGGATCTCCTCTAATACTAATATCCAAAATTGGAAATTATATCTTTTTAAAATTTGTTTTTATTCATAATAAATAAATTATTGAATATTTTGTAAAAGTTTTTTGTTTTTTTTATTGATGATAGAATTTTACATCTACACCTATAGATCTATACCTTTATAGTCTTATTTATGAGTTTTGCTGGATTCATAAGAATTTACTAAATGATTTCAAAGGGTATCGCACATTAAAGACAAAACCATTACTAAAAGGACAGAGAATAGAATTGCTCATTAGGCAAAACTATTGATGTTAAATATGTGAGAGGTGTAAACCAAAGCAACCCAAATGGCAAATTTGCGCTTACTCCCGAATAATATTAAGCCGCTAACACAGCACTAGAAAATTGCACATATATCAAATGGAAAACGAAACGTGTAGCGCTAAAAAGGAACGAAAGGAGAATAAGACACCTACACACTGATAGGGTATGGAGCCAGTATCCTGCAAACAACTAAACTCAAATACAGTTGAATTTTTTCACATTATATATGAATCCAAATACAGTACAGAGTCCATGGGTAAGAGATAAATGGAATACTGCTTGTGAGTGATATGTGAACCACCTTCACCAGCATGAGGTCCTATAGTCTCTGAATGGATGCTAAACACCAGATAAAATTCAAGTTCCAGATTGGATGATGTATGGATGAATCAGCTCTAGAACATCACACCACAGTGTCTTCACACACGTGCAAATCACTCAAACGGTAAAGTTGGTAAAATTGGAGGCTTACCGGAGGGTTTGAACCCAAAACAGTGTATACTGTGAGGGTCAAACCAGCTTTTATTGCATAATGGCAATGGTGGGAAGACCTTGACAGCGTGAAGGGATCACAAGGGGTTCATAAAGATGTATCTTCTCCAATCATAACATAGGATCTCCCTGTTGTTAATCTCGGCAACACCAAAGCTGCTTACCCTCTGGTAAGCCTCCAATTTTACCAACTTTACCGTTTGAGTGATTTGCACGTGTGTGAAGACACTGTGGTGTGACGTTCTAGAGCTGATTCATCCATACATCATCCAATCTGGAACTTGAATTTTATCTGGTGTTTAGCATCCATTCAGAGACTATAGGACCTCATGCTGGTGAAGGTGGTTCACATATCACTCACAAGCAGTATTCCATTTATCTCTTACCCATGGACTCTGTACTGTATTTGGATTCATATATAATGTGAAAAAATTCAACTGTATTTGAGTTTAGTTGTTTGCAGGATACTGGCTCCATACCCTATCAGTGTGTAGGTGTCTTATTCTCCTTTCGTTCCTTTTTAGCGCTACACGTTTTTTTTCCATTAAATATGTGAGAGGTGCCATCTTGTTTTTTGCATTGGTGCAGCTCCTAACTGTCCATCCTTTGGAAGGACTCTTCATCTGTTGGTCCCCAAGTCAGTTTTCCCCCTCTTTCTGCACCCTTCTTTATACTGATATAAAGATCTGTATGAATTTATGTATTATTTACTTATTGCTTACATTCTCCATAAGTTTATGTAGGAAGGCATCAAGCAAATGATTGCATATATTATTTTATTGTAGCCAAATTAGTGCATTTGTAGCAACACACTTAAATGCTGTCTGTGATACTTTTTTTTTTTTGCAAACTGATTGGCTGTGAGGGGAAAGGGAGAGTTGTTTTCGAGGTCTTTACAATGTCCTTGCATTTTAGGGCCTCAAGTAATGCAAAAGGCAGTTAGCCCATCAGAGGTGATACATTTAAAATATACAGTACATATGATAGTTTGTAGACTTTAACACAGATGAAATAATATGCTCTGAGTTTTTTTGGGTAGCAGAATACATTTGGCCTAAAATTATAAAGAAAGATTGCTTGCAACATTTTATAACAGGAAGTAGGGGAAGTTTATAAAGCAAAAAGAAATCTGTGGTTCACTAAATACTACAAAAAGAAGGCTGATATATGGAGCACAGGTTCCAGCTGACATGTTTCGTCATTTATGACGCGTCGGGTGGAGCCTGTGCTTGTGACGTCACTGTGTATTTGGACCTAGGAGACATGTTTAGTCATTTATGACGCATCGGGTGGAGCCTGTGCTCGTGACGTCACTGTGTATTTGGACCTAGGATATTGGTTTACATGGCTCCCGGAAAGGATGTTTTTGATGAGAACTGTTAATTATTTTTTATTTTTATTTTTTTAAGTACTTCTTCTTTTAATAGATGTTATTTGGAGGTTTTAAACTATGTGGTCATGTTTGATATTTCCCTACATATGACAACTAAATGGAATCCTGACTGATGACCGCCTTAAATTCTTAATTGGAACCTAAATGTAAGTAAGATCCTTCGCGCTATCAAAGTGAATATATGCTAATCTGATAAGTTGCAGCTAGATCTAAAGTGTATATGTGCAGTTAAATGGTATAAAGTAAATAATGATCAGTGCAGCTTGATGATATATAGAAAATATTAACAACAAGCGATAAAGATGTGCAAAATCGCTGTTGCTTCAGTTATTTTGCACATCATCATTAGCAATTTGCATAATCGCAATTAGCGATTTTGCACATCTTTATCGCTTATTGTTAATACTTTATATATATCATCTAGCTGCTCTGATCATTATTTACTTTATACTTAATTGGAACCTGCCATGGAGTGATTGACCTTATGAGCGGGGGGCTAACCCATTGGAAGGTGGTTTGCAGCCACACAGGGCTATTTAACTCTGTACCTAGTGTATGGCAGTCCACTTGCTCTGGTAAGCGTGCATGGTTTTTATATGGTGGTGGATCACGGAGTGACTTCATAGATCATGGGCTGTTATTCTTGAATACACCAAGATTTTTTCAGTGATTTCTGGATTGACCTTTGGACTCTTATGCCCCGTACACACGGTCGGATTTTCCGATGGAAAATATCCGATCGGAGCGCGTTGTCGGAAATTCCGACCGTGTGTGGACTCCATCAGACATTTTCCATCGGATTTTCCGACACACAAAGTTTGAGAGCAGGATATAAAATTTTCCGACAACAAAATCCGTTGTCGGAAATTCCGATCGTGTGTACACAAATCCGACGGACAAAGTGCTACGCATGCTCAGAATAAATAAAGAGATGAAAGCTATTGGCCCCGTTTATAGTCCCGACGTACGTGTTTTACGTCACCGCGTTTAGAACGATCGGATTTTCCGATAACTTTGTGTGACCGTGTGTATGCAAGACAAGTTTGAGCCAACATCCGTCGGAAAAAATCCTAGGATTTTGTTGTCGGAATATCCAAACAAAGTCCGACCGTGTGTACGGGGCATAACCGTGTTTTTTTATGCATATCTATTTTGGACTTTTTTTTATCACTAAGGACAAGGAGGTCGAGCATACCTTTTTTTTGTCTGCTTTGACTTGAACCTACATGGCTCAGATAAAATATTTAATCCAAACCATCACTCAGACAACTCTTAGAAAACCTTATCTATTCTTGCACTAAAAGTAGAAAAGGCCTTCAACAATGTCTCTTGGTCTTCCATGTCAGTAAACCTTTGATATATTAGGAAGTTTCATCCACACCCTACAAGCCCTCTAGCATATTTGAAATTACTCAGTTCTCAGCCAGCCCCCCAAAACTATTTAGCAGGGAACGAGGCAAGGTTGTTCGTTCTTGCCATCGCCTTTAGCATTTTTAATTGAATGCTTGGTACTTTATATTTGAAGAACTACTGATATAAAAGGAGTCAAGGTTGCCCAACAAAAAGTATATTACTACTAACAGATCTCAATGTATCTACAGTGCCTTGAAAAAGTATTTATACCCCTTGAAATTTTCCAAATTTTGTCACGTTACAACCAAAAAAGTAAATGTTTTTTTATTGGGATTTTATGTGATAGACCAACACAAAGTGGCACATAATTGTGAAGTGGAAGGAAAATGATAAATGGTTTTCAAAGTTTTTACAAATATCTGAAAAGTGTGGTGTGCATTTGTTTTCAGCCCCCCTGAGTCAATACTTTGTAGAACCTCCTTTCACTGCAATTTCAGCTGCAAGTCTTTTTGGGGATGTCTCAGCTTTGTACATCTAGAGAGGGACATTTTCTGTATTCTTAGTTACAAAATAGCTCAAGCTCTGTCAGATTGGATGGAGAGCGTCTGTGAACAGCAATTTTCAAGTCTTGCCACAGATTCTCAATTGGATTTAGGTCTGGACTTTGACTGGTCCATTCTAACACTTGAATATGTTTTGATCTAAACCATTCCATTGTAGCTCTGGCTGTATGTTTAGGGTTATTGTCCTGCTGGAAGGTGAACCTCCACCCCAGTCTGAAGTCTTTTTCAGACTCTAATGCCGCGTACACACGGTCGGTCTTTTTGTCTACAAAAGTCCGACGGACGCCGACCGACTAAAGCTGGCTGACAATCCGATCGTGTGTGGGCTTCCCCGGACTTTCCGCGGACTTTTCCAGCCTCAAATCTGACGGACTTTAGATTTGAAACATGCTTCAAATCTTTACGTCGTAACTACGCCGGACCCAGAAATCCGCTCATCTGTGTGCTAGTCCAACGGACAAAAACCCACGCTAGGGCAGCTATTGGCTACTGGCTATCAACTTCCTTATTTTAGTCCGGTGTACGTCATCACGTACGAATCCGTCGGACTTTTGTGTGATTGTATGTAGGCAAGTCCGTTCGTAAGAAAGTCTGCCGCAAGTCCGCCAAAAGTCCGCCAAAAGTCTGACAAAAGTCCGTCGAAAGTCTGTCGGACAGGCTGTCGGACTTTTGTAGCCGAAAAGTCTGACCGTGTGTACGCAGCATTATAGGTTTTCTTTTAAGATTGCCCTGTATTTGGCTCCATCCATCTTCCCATCAATTCTGACCAGCTTCCCTGTCCCTGCTGAAGAAAAGCATCCCCACAATATGATGCTGCCACCACCATGTTTCACGGTGGGGATGGTGTGTTCAGGGTGATGTGCAGTGTTAGCTTTCCGCCACACATAGCGTTTTGCTTTTAGACCAAAAAGTTCAATTTTGGTCTCATCTGACCAGAGCACCTTATTCCACATGTTTGCTGTGTTCCCCACATGGCTTCTTGCAAACTACAAACGGAACTTCTTATGGCTTTCTTTCAACAATGGATTTCTTCTTGCCAATCTTCCATAAAGGCCAGTGTAGCAGAATCTCTGACCTCTTCCAGTCTAATGAGAACCTTCAAGGCCAAAGATAGCTGACATCATTTAATATGTGATGGCTTGTGAGGCATAGTGGGTGCAAAGGTGGTAAAAGTCATTGGGCGCCAGACACTTCTTGGAAATAAACAAGGTTTTATTTCTAGGAAAAGGGAAAGAGGGTTAGGGCCAAGACATTTAAAGTGAGGTCCTTCGCGCTACTAATTAAGTGAATATATGATATAAACCAATGTGAAGTCAGTGAAATTGCTGCAAGATCTAAAGTGTACACTTAAACACAAAAAGGATAAACAACAATAAAAGTGATCCGCGCAGACTTCTAACACCTTAATACTGAGGTGTTCAAATCATTGGTAAAAAAATAAACACAGTAATTGAAATCCAAAATGAGTGTGTATACATCAAAAAAAGTCCAAATCAAAGTGATAAATTAATGACAATAATCATGAGTGTCCATAATCCTGGTGAATCTTCTAAATAGACAATTATGTTGTTTGATTGATGTTAATCTTCGTGACTAGATAGTCAAGTCACGTAATGCTCCCAGAGCTTTTACCTCCAGATGGAGAACAATAAACTTTAGATCTGTATCCTGAGATGGGATCACCTGTATATCGTCCGTGTTTTCAACCGATGTCCGTGTGGATGGTTATGGAGGTGGTTCGCGATCTGCTGAATAAACCTTCTCCCTACTGACAGCTTGGTTAGCCCTTTAGGATCTCGTGGTTCTGTTATGGACGTTCAATATTCGCCATTAAAAGAAATAAAAGAAAACAGGCCTTCCATAATGTAATATGTAAAGATAATACAGTTAGAAATGCCAAGTTGCCTCTTACATTTAAAAAGATAAAAACAAGCTTATCTGTGTGTATCCATGTGTCAAACACGCTCCTTGCATCACTTCCTGTCTCTCAGACCTCCGGTCAATCCCTACGCACGTTTTATCACAACACGTGACTTCATCAATTGCGAATATTGAACTTTTTCCGGCGGACTTTTCGACAGACTTTACAACGGACTTTCTAATGAACGGACTTGCCTACACACGATCAACCAAAGTCCGATGGATTTGTACGTGATGACGTACGACCGGACTAAAACAAGGAATTTCAAAGCCAGTAGCCAATAGCTGTCCTAGCGTCAGTTTTTATTTGTCGGACTAGCATACAGACGAGCGGACTTTTCGACCGGACTTGAGTCCGTCGGAAAGATTTGAAACATTATTAATTTCTAGGTCCGTCGAACTTTTGGGCAAAAAAAGTCCGCTGGATCCCACACACAAACGAATTGTCTGACGGACTCTGGTCCACCGGACCAAGTATGCTGTAAAGTCCGGTCGTGTGTAGGTGGCATGAGGCTAACCTATCCCTAGCTTGGCACTTCGGATACCTTCAAGCTTAACCCCCCGTGACCGGCTCGGTCCCTAGCTTGGCACACAAGCCTGCTTTGCAAGCGTCACCTCCGCTGGTTGGGTCCCTGACTTGATCACCGCCTGAAGTTTCCAGATTCTCCACCGTGCCCGTTCGGTGAGAATACTGCTCCCGTACTTTCTTCAGTTACTCACTGTGGTCCCTGGTAAAGGTGATTGGTCCCTTAGTGGCCACAGCTTCCCTTCTACCTCTGACCATGACAGGTTCTCCAGCCAGCAGAACCGTAACTTTTGGTTGGACTGCAAGCTGCAGTCCCAACCCTGCGCTCTTACTCTGGATAGGCCCTCACATAGCCTGGCAGCCTGATGCCCCCGGGATAGGTCCAATCTCTGGCCTAGCAGCCCGGGGCAAATGACACCCATCCACCCAGATGGTGGTCTGGGTGGCACACCAGAACCTGAATCACCTGACCTCACCCGAAGATATAGGCTCTCAGAGCAGGCCAAGGGATTCAACAAAATCCCTGCCAATTGGCTGAGATTACCCATAACCTGACCTTGAGTTGTCCTTCTCAATCTAATACCTCCAAGTGCCCAGCCACCTGGTGGTAGAAGAGAAATGTATAACCAGGCCAACTTATGGAGAAGTCAATGGATCCCTAATAATTAACTACAGTAGCTACTTCTGACAAGGAATGTGGCGAGGAGCTCCCTGACTAAACCCCAGGACGCTACGCCAGATTTGTGGAGTGCACAACCAATAGTTGTCCTGTAGACAGATTCCGCCCCTGAGCTGTGGATTTCTGCAGCTCCTCCAGAGTTACCATGGACCTCTTGGCTGCTTCTCTGATGAATGCTCTCCTTGCCCGGCCTGTCAGTTTAGGTGGACGGCCATGTCTTGGTAGGTTTGCAGTTGTGCCATACTCTTTCCATTTTTTGGATGATAAATTGAACAGTGCTCTGTGAGATGTTCAAAGCTTGGGATATTTTTTTATAACCTAGCCCTGGTTTAAATTTCTCCACAACTTTATCCCTAAACTGTCTGGTGTGTTCTTTGGCCTTCACAATGCTGTTTGTTCAATAAGGTTCTCTAACAAACCTTGTAGGGCTTGACAGAACAGCTGTATTTATACTGAGATTAAATTACACACAGGTGGACTCTATATACTTATTAGGTGACTCGGTGAAGGCAATTGGTTCCACTAGATTTAAGTTAGGGTTATCAGATTAAAGGGGGCTGAATACAAATGAGATAAAAAAACATGCAGCGCTCAAAAGGTGCATATAAATCAATGATTTATATCTATGAAGGAGTGTTAAAGGGAGAAGCTATACTCATAAAGTGAAAATCGAATGTGTACCAAATTATAAACAAAGTCCATAGGTGTACAATAAGTCATCTGTTAGTCCTAAACACACATGAGGGTTCATGGGCGTAACTGGTGTCGTGCGTCCACGCACAGTGGGAGTCGAGGAGGACTCTGTATGGGGAGACACTCTGCACGTAGGTCTTCTAATTACACAATGGACACTGTAATTGGTAGAAATGGATATCCTTACCGGAAAAGGTGGACACAGTCACCGTATAGTGAAGTGTCAAACAGGCTTGGGGGATACACCGATCCCAGAGATATCCAGCTGCAGGGGTCCTGACAAGGAGTCGCATCCAGGATCCGAATCGTTGGACGGTGGTATGGGGGTTCCCGGTCTCTCAGGGTCTCTCTTTCAGATGGAAGGGGTTTGGAGATAGAAGTGGTTGGGGCTCAGCAAGGTCCCATTCATGAAGGGAGATAAGAAAAAAACCTCCACATAGGGCATGAATCCGTTTAAAAAGAGAAGCTTTATTTGAAAGCTGGGAAAAAAGTGCTAAACAGTGCACTTCGTTGAATAAAATGTGATCACAAAAGGTAAAATAAAATCGCGTGGTAACAGGTCATTTAATGGCGTGAGCAACCCCTGAATACAAATGCACGCCACACTTTTCAGATATTTTTTTGTAAAAAAAATTTGAAAACCATTTATAATTTTCCTTCCACTTCACAAATATGTGAAACTTTGTGTTGGTCTATCACATAAAATTCAAATAAAATACATTTATGTTTTTGGTTGTAACATGACAAAATGTGGGAAATTTCAAGGAGTATGAATACCTTTTAAAGGCACTGTATTTTGAGCTTTCTTCAGTTATTGAAAATGTTTGTTCTTGGGTTTAGGTACGCTTTGTGGTAACAAATTGTTTCCCTCATTGTATGCATTGATGATTTGAGGAGTTGGGATTTCCCCAGTGGTTCTCGGGTTGGAAGAATATGTGCAATTAAGATGACTTTTATCGCCAGAATTCTTTACTTCTTTTGAGTTCCCCCCAATTCCTGTGCCATGGACTGAAGCATCAGGTATCAAATTTTTGGTGTAGGTAAGTGTTAGCTTCTGAGGATTTTTCAAGGAGCTCTATTTCTTCAATAAAGAAAAGATCAGTGAGCAGGGGGCAGGAGAGGTGGGTATGACTTGTCTCCTTTGCAGGGAGCACTAACAACTTTACAGGGGCTCAGAAAAAGAAAAACTGTTGTGTTTATGCTACTACTGAGCGGCTGCATATTTTATACATCAGAGGACTGGATGAAGCTTTAATGGAACGGAAGAGGCATGGGGGAGCAAAGGAGGCATTGTGGGAACTAAGACGACAATGAAGTCTTTAATAAAGAAGACAAATGACAGTGAAAGACAGTGGAAGGGCATGCATACCCATATTTTTTATGAATGGCAGCATTTAGTGGCCTGTCAGCCGCTGATAATGGCCATTTATGGATTGGCAGAGTCTTTGCTATAGCTGTAGCCTAATGCTGCTCATACACAAAAAACTTTAAAGATTCCTCCATCCAAACAAACAAGGTTGATGAGGGATGAGGGATAAGGAAATCCCCCCTCCCCCCCCGAATGGGGACATTGTATGTGGCCATATTTAGGCAATGATGTAAGATCCCATTCCCTGCCAATTTGCTTATGTGTCCAGGGATTCTGAGCCATGTCAGTGAAAGAGCCAGGTGACGACAGTGGTTTGTTAGGAAGTAACAGGTGCAAGCAGCCTCTGCTTTTACAACTATTGACAGCTGGATAAGTGAGGACATCATTGCCCAAATATGGCCATGTGGCCATATTTAGGCAATGCTGTAAGGCTTCATTCCCCGCTCATTTGCTTAACTGGCCAGGGATTCCCAGCCATGTAAGTGAATTGGCCGGTTGACATCAGTGGTAGGTAAGGACACAGCGGATGCTGCTTCCTTAGCAACCATTGACAGCTGTAAGCTATCACACTAGTCAAGGCCAGACCCCTAAACGAACATCCTAGCAGCCAGTGTCTGGTCCAAACTGATGTTCGGACTGAACACTAAGCTCATTCATATTCATGACCAGTGGCGGAACTACCGCCATAGCGACACACGCG
Organism: Lithobates septentrionalis; assembly: GCA_037952835.1. Classification (NCBI taxonomy): domain Eukaryota; kingdom Metazoa; phylum Chordata; class Amphibia; order Anura; family Ranidae; genus Lithobates; species Lithobates septentrionalis. Next base: position 144,517 of record JBBDGP010004384.1, on the reverse strand, counting down.
GCCGCTATGGGGCCCGCAGCTGTTAGGGGCCCCCCGGACCGGTGACAGGCGGCTCCGCGGGTGACAGCGGGTGGCTTTGCGGGCCCGCGGGTGAGAGCGGGCGGCTCCGCGGGTGACAGCGGGCGGCTTTGCGGGCCCGCGGGTGAGAGCGGGCGGCTCCGCGGGTGACAGCGGGCGGCTTTGCGGGCCCGCGGGTGACAGCGGGCGGCTCCGCGGGTGACAGCGGGCGGCTTTGCGGGCCCCCGGGTGAGAGTGGGCGGCTCTGCGGGTCCGCGGTGAGAGCGTGGGCGGCTCCGAGGGCTGTCAGGCGGTGAGTCAGCTGGGCGGCTCGGCTCGTGTATGAGCAGGCTGGCCAATCAGGGAGCTGGCAGCCGGGGGTGCATAGAGATGACATCATCTCTCACCGCCCGGCGCCCTCCCTGCATCCCTGCAGTGCAGTGCAGTTTTCCCCCCTCACTGTGCAGGCAGCCTCGGGAAGCAGAGAGATGACCTTATCTCCCTGCTGCCTGACTCTGGGACACAGCATGAAAGTGACACAGGCAGCAAGTGACAAGGTGAAGTGGCAAGTGACAATCCGGGACGTGGCAGCAAGTGACAATCCGTAATGTGTGGCAAGTGACAATCCGGGACGTGGCAAGTGACAATCCGTAATGTGTGGCAGGTGACGTGGCAAGTGACTATCCGTAATGTGTGGCAGGTGACGTGGCAAGTGACTATCCGTAATGTGTGGCAGGTGACGTGGCAAGTGACTATCCGTAATGTGTGGCAGGTGACGTGGCAAGTGACTATCCGTAATGTGTGGCAGGTGAGGTGGCAAGTGACAATCTGTAATGTATGGCAGGTGACGTGGCAAGTGACAACCTGTAACATGTGGCAGGCGACGTGGCAAGTGACAATCCGTAATGTGTGGCAAGTGACAATCCGGGACGTGGCAAGTGACAATCTGTAATGTGTGGCAGGTGACGTAGCAAGTGACAATCCGTAATGTGTGGCAAGTGACAATCCGGGACGTGGCAAGTGACAATCCGTAATGTGTGGCAGGTGACGTGGCAAGTGACAATCCATAACATGTGGCAGGCGACGTGGCAAGTGACAATCCGTAATGTGTAGCAAGTGACAATCCAGAAAGTGGCAAGTGACAATCCGTAATGTGTGGCAGGTGACGTGGCAAGTGACAATCTAATGTGTGGCAAGTGACAATCTGGGACGTGGCAAGTGACAATCAGTAATGTGTGGCAGGTGATGTGGCAAGTGACAATCCGGGACGTGGCAAGTGACAATCCGTAATGTGTAGCAAGTGACAATCCAGAAAGTGGCAAGTGACAATCCGTAATGTGTGGCAGGTGACGTGGCAAGTGACAATCTAATGTGTGGCAAGTGACAATCTGGGATGTGGCAAGTGACAATCAGTAATGTGTGGCAGGTGACGTGGCAAGTGACAATCCAGGACGTGGCAAGTGGACAATCGGCAACATGTGGCAGGTGACATTCTGCAACGTGTGACAAGTGACAATCTACATCTGGTGGCAGGCGACGTGGCAAGTGGACAATCCGCAATGTGTGGCGGGTGATGTGACATTCCGTGACAAGTTGCATCTGGTGGCAGGCGACGGTGTCAAGTGACACGCTCAGGGCTCCCACTGATTCAGCATTATGGTGAGTTGAACTAGTTCATTTTATATAACAGAACAGAAATTGGTTAGAAGGCATGGAGGTCAGCAATGTGTGTCCTTTAGGGGCTGCATACAGTATACTGCATACTTTGTTGTTCATAATTAATATAAGCTGTTGCCTGGGTACTGTGCCACATGGGTGCGGTAATCTGTTGTTCAATGGCATTAGTTCTTTTTTTTTGTGGAGGGGGTGGTTTGCAGGGGGGGGGGGCGGTTTGCAGGGGGGGGGGGGGCCCATACAACATTTTGCTATGGGGCCCTGTGATTTCTAGTTACGCCCCTGTTCATGACACTGACCCTATACTCCCGAGCTGACGTCAGATGTAGAAAAGGAGGCTTCAGAACAGTTGTTGCTAGCCACATACCTTTTTCAGACCATGTAGTAAGAGGAATTTGTTTGGTTGCCATAGCATGGCAGATTTCTTGCCCTCAGAGCTTCTGGTTATCTTGGCCAGCACTGAAATTGCCCTGTATACCTAAAACAGTCCCCAGGCTGTGAAATCTCAGTGGTCCCAAGTAATGTACTGACTTTTTTGACAGCTCTTCTGCTCCCTTTCCTGGACTTAGACATACTTATGCCGCGTACACACGAGCGGACTTTACGGCAGACTTTGCCCGGCGTACGGGATTTCGTCGGACAATTCGATCGTGTGTGGGCTCCAGCGGACTTTGTTTTCTCAAAAGTTGGACGCACTTAGATTTGAAACATGTTTTAAATCAATCCGTCGAACTCGAGTCCGGTCAAAAAGTCCACTCGTCTGTATGCTAGTTCGACGGAAAAAAAGCCACGCTAGGGCAGCTATTGGCTACTGGCTATGAACTTCCTTGTTTTAGTCCGGTCGTACGTCATCACGTACGAATTCGATGGACTTTGGTGGATTGTGTGTAGGCAAGTCCGTTCATTCAGAAAGTCCGTCATAAAGTCCGTCGAAAAGTCCGCCGGGCAAAGTCTGCTGTAAAGTCCGCTCGTGTGTACGCGGCATAAGGATAAATAACAATAGGGAGTTTGCTGAGGGGCCCCATCAAAATTTTGGTAAAGGATCCTATGATCTGTAGCTATGCCCTTGACTAGATGTCCTGTAGGACAAACATATCCAGTTTGTGTAACTTGTCGGTAGATCACAACTAATGTGTTTATTTCAGTCGTCACAGAGCAAAAAGCCTATGAACAACGCCAACAAGACACAAGTGATGGTGTTTGAACTTTCTGGTCTAACTGATGACAGAGAAATTGCCCCGTACCTCTTCATCTTTTTTTTGCTTGTCTACATGATTACCATATGCGGAAACATTGGAATGGTTGCAGTTGTACAAATTTCGCCCAGCCTTCACACCCCGATGTACTACTTCTTGAGCTATCTCTCTATGGTGGACCTCTTCTACTCCTCAGTTGTAACTCCCAAAATGTTTTTTGATCTCCTGTCTGACAAGAAATTCATCTCATTCATTGGTTGTGCCCTTCAATTCTACTTTTATGTTGCTCTGGCTAGTATAGAGGTCTTTGTCCTTTCTATCATGGCGTATGACCGATATGTCGCTATCTGCCACCCGTTACACTACATCCTAATAATGACAATGAAGAAATGTCTTGGTCTTGTCCTTCTTACTGTTTCTGTTGGCTTTGGGCACTCATCAGCACAGACCGGTTGCCTCTTCAGTCTCGAATACTGTCAATCAAACCTTGTAGACCATTTTTACTGTGATATCTCTCCAGTGGTCAGGTTGTCCTGTTCTGAACCCCAAACCTGCACCTACATTACTCTATTCTTTGTGTGTTTTTTTACTTTAAGTTCTCTTACAACCATTCTGGTCTCTTACACTCTCATTATATCTTCCATCTTACGGATAAAGTCTTCGGCTGGCAGGAAGAAAGCGTTTAGCACCTGCTCCTCACATCTTATGTGTGCTACCATCTTCTATGTTACAGTTTTCTGTACTTATCTTCATCCATCCTCCAGTGGCCAGGAGAAACAAGACAAAGTGGCTTCTGTCTTCTATGCGGTGGTCACACCAATGCTGAATCCTCTTATTTACAGCTTAAGGAATCAAGAGGTGAAAAGGGTCATCATAAGATTGGTGCAGAAAAGTCCCAATAAACGTATCTGACAGCATGACTCCTATCCAGCTTCAACGTACCTAGTTCAAGATGTGGTCAACAGAAACCTGTGTTGTAAGAAAGTTGTGACTTCACCGGCTGCATGCTTGTTGGTCAGTGACTCAAAGTTTTGAAGTCCTAGAAAACCAGAAAACTAGAATGAGCTGGACAGACCATGTATTTTTCTTAACATAAGTTTCCTGGAATACAAAATAAAAAATTGTATAGATATTCATATGTAGCAATAACTCTCGGTGGAGCTGCTGGTTTAAAGCGGGCTTGTTACCTTCACTCTCGATACCTCTGTTTCACCGAAACCGGGTCTAGGGTTCCGTTGAGTTTACCTTTGGATGATATAAGCGCCAAACACTTGAGTAGGTTTTCCAATGCTTTAATGTACAAATAAAGGAAGTAGCAGGAAAGAGGCAGAAGGAAAGCTGCAGGGAAGCTCAAATACCTTTCTTTAGTATTCTTTAGAGCACTCTTTGGAATTGTACACTTTTAGTTGAATAGTCTCCCCCTTGTGGGACTTGCCTAGCAGCTAGTACGTAGCACGAACAAAAGTCTCTGCCACAGACTTGTTTGAAATAAAATAGTGTATAATAGGGGGCGCTAGAAACCTAACAAACATATGCTTCTGCCAATAGGTGCACACACTAACCAAATCAACCTCAGTGAACTGAATAGTGCTGATTGTGCTAAACTAAAAATATCACAAACACATAATTTATGCTGCAAATAAAAATACAAAATACAGTGAAAAAAATATTAAATAAAGAATCCAGTGAAAAAAATTATACGAAATTCTTAGTGCAAGTGAAATAAATGAATCGTGATGTCTGGTATTCCCAATCCATTGAAGAGATCAGAGAAAAACAGTTGAAACCAACATCACAGCAGACACATGGATCCTCACAGATGCAACAATTTATGCGTTGATATAAAGATTCCGTCACCCAAGAGGAAAAAACACCTGAAGGTAGTAGATATCTGCTTACCAGATACCAATGACTTCTTTAACTAAAAAGAAAGTCATTAGTGCTTGTACAGGATTGTGCCTGTTCACATGAAGGCTGGAAGGCTGGATGGTACTTTAGGCATTGAACCCTCCCGTCCCATTCATTCAGGATAGGAAATATGAGAAACAAAAGGGAATCTTCATAGCGTAAAACCGTTTAATATAAAAAATTAGAGAACAATAAAATAGCCAATTGGCCTCTTACATTGATCGGTGCCTACCCGGCACTGGGACTGCTCGCATGTCAGGGTGAGTAGAGTCAGGAACCCTTCGCATCACATCGCACATGCGGCGTGCGTTCCACTCCGTGCGTCTAGCTAACCAGCTAATCCGGAAGTAGGTGGGACGATTCTGGACATGTGACCACGTACCGCTCCGACGTACGTTTCGTTTGTAAACGTCTTTCGTTTTCGTTTGTAAACGTCTTCAGGGAAGCTTCCCTGAAGACGTTTACAAACGAAACGTACGTCGGAGCGGTACGTGGTCACATGTCCAGAATCGTCCCACCTACTTCCGGATTAGCTGGTTAGCTAGACGCACGGAGTGGAACGCACGCCGCATGTGCGATGTGATGCGAAGGGTTCCTGACTCTACTCACCCTGACATGCGAGCAGTCCCAGTGCCGGGTAGGCACCGATCAATGTAAGAGGCCAATTGGCTATTTTATTGTTCTCTAATTTTTTATATTAAACGGTTTTACGCTATGAAGATTCCCTTTTGTTTCTCATATTTCCTATCCTGAATGAATGGGACGGGAGGGTTCAATGCCTAAAGTACCATCCAGCCTTCCAGCCTTCATGTGAACAGGCACAATCCTGTACAAGCACTAATGACTTTCTTTTTAGTTAAAGAAGTCATTGGTATCTGGTAAGCAGATATCTACTACCTTCAGGTGTTTTTTCCTCTTGGGTGACGGAATCTTTATATCAACGCATAAATTGTTGCATCTGTGAGGATCCATGTGTCTGCTGTGATGTTGGTTTCAACTGTTTTTCTCTGATCTCTTCAATGGATTGGGACTACCAGACATCACGATTCATTTATTTCACTTGCACTAAGAATTTCGTATAATTTTTTTCACTGGATTCTTTATTTAATATTTTTTTCACTGTATTTTGTATTTTTATTTGCAGCATAAATTATGTGTTTGTGATATTTTTAGTTTAGCACAATCAGCACTATTCAGTTCACTGAGGTTGATTTGGTTAGTGTGTGCACCTATTGGCAGAAGCATATGTTTGTTAGGTTTCTAGCGCCCCCTATTATACACTATTGCTTGTTTGATTGTTCCATTCAAATTAAGGGGAGCAGCTTGTATTTACGTTTTTTTTGAGTGTGTGGTTTTACACTTATCAATTTATTTTTTATTTTTTACCAAAGGCGCGGAAGTATTGTCTATTTATTGTTTGAAATAAAACACGTACGATCCCCTGCCACAGGATGTATTGGTTTGCGATGAATGTCAGACACAGTACTTGAACCTTTAAGCCAACCCGGCAGTACTATGCAGTAAGATTACTTCAGGATACGTCCTCCAACCGAGTCACCAGGCCCCTCTCCAGACCAGCACTCTGCATGATCCTTCCATGACGGGTCCTCCCCTGGGATCTTCTCGGTTGTCCAGCTTCTTCACTCTGGATAGACAGCTCAGGACCATTCCTCTGCTGCTGTGGTAGGCCCCAGACAGGCTTCTGGGCCCACCCACACGCCGCAGCGACGTGGGCCTCCGTCGGCTGTCGGCCAGGAGGGCCAGCAGGTGGCTGAAAACGAACCCTAGAACATGGCGTCTGTCCCATAAATACCCTCTCCCAGAATGCAACTCGGAGGACCACCTCCACCGAGTTATCTCCGGGACAGAGGCGCACTCATAAGCTTCAACACGTTGCTTTTCCAGCACTGGCCCATGGCGACAACGACACCCACCTGCACAGCGTGGAACTACACGCAACGTCAGCCAAGCTGGAACAGAGGCAAATATAACTTCCTTTAATAAGTGACCCACTAGATTTACCTATCAGCGGTAGATTAAAATCTACCAGCGCTACACATATGAATGGGATCAGCTTATTTTGGGCAATCCTATGAGTGCGCGTTAAAGCCTATCTTCTAGCAAACCCAAAAAGGGTAATGAGCTTTGCCTCTAGCCTCATTGTTTTATAGAGGAGGGGGGGGGGGGGGGGGGTTCACAGAGACAGAGAAAAAGTGAAAAGTAAAATAAGATCTACAAAACAGTACATTCAAGGAATTTTTTCAGCAGGAACACAGAGAAACGCAGTTCCAGCACCACCAGCAAAGAATGTATGTACTGGTAAAGGGGGCTGGGGTATGCTGGAGGGTCTATTGATGCTGACTGCTGGGGATATATTGTAGCTGGGGGTTGTACTGTTGCTGGGGGAGTCAATTGTTGCTGGAGAGATCTACCATTGCACGTTATCTATTGTTGCCGATGTGGGATCTTTTGTTTTGGGGTCCTTCTGTTGTTGGGGGGATCCACTGTTGAGGGGGGAGGGTCTATTGATGCTGGCTGCTGGGGATCTATTGTAGCTGGGGTTGCAGTGTTGCTGGGGAAGTCGATTGTTGCTGGGGGGATCTACTATTGCAGGCGATCTATTGTTCCCAGTGGGGAAATGTTTGTTCTGGGGTTGGTATGTTGTTAGGGGAATCCGCTGTTGAGGGGGGAAGGGTCTATTAATGCTGCATGCTGGGGATCTGTTGTAGCTGGGAAGTGCAGTGTTGCAGGGGATCTATGGTTTCAGATGGGGGGTCATTTGTTCTTGGGTTTCTTGTATTGTTGGGGGGGGGGGTCTATTGATGCTGCCTGCTGGGGGATCTATAACTGCCAGCAGGGGTCTTATGTCGCTGGGGCAGATTTATTGTTGCTGGCGGGGATGTATTGTTGCTGGGGGGTGTATTTTGTTCCTGGGGGGAGGGTCTATTGTTGCTGGGGGGGTCTATTATTATTAACCAATTTCATACAAACGATTTAACACCACAAAATGATACTTGGCTCTGTATTCTCTAAAATGAGTGGTACTAAGAGGTGGATGGGGGCAGAGACAAGGGACGCTGCTCAGAGGTAAGTCGGTCGAAGAGAGTACCTGCACCTGTTCTAGGTACACCAATAGTGTCCAAATACACACAAAAAAAGAGAAAAAAAAATACAAAGAATGAAATCAAGTAAACTACCTTCAATACGCCTCCACAAAAAAAATATAAATTAATAAAAAAATGTAAATTTTTTTTTTGTTTGGAAAATTTCACCTACAGAATGGAGCTAAAGAAAAAATTGTGAATGGTGGTAGACCTTAAGCTAAGTAACAGTCTTATGGGGTTTATTTACTAAAGCTAAAGAGTGCAAAATCAGTCACACCTCTGCATGGAAATCAATCAGCTTCCAGGTTTTATTGCCAAAGCTTACTAGAACAAGCTGAGGTTAGAAGCTGATTGGTTTCTCTGCAAAAGTGTGACTAATCCTGCACTTTAGCAAATAAACCCCCTATGGTATAAAAGTGCTCAAAGCCAAGTGGCAGCTGCAAAGCAATATATAGTGCATCCGGAAAGTATTCACAGTGCTTCACTTTTTCCACATTTTGTTATGTTACAGTCTTATTCCAAAATGTATTAAATTAATTATTTTCCTCAAAATTCTACAAATAATAATATGACAATGTGAAAGAAGTTTGTTTGAAATCTTTGCAAATGTATTAAAAATAAAAAACGAAAAAATCCCATGTACATAAGTATTTACAGCCTTTGCCATGACACTCAAAATTGAGCTCAGGTGCCTCCTGTTTCCACTGATCATCTTTGAGATGTTTCTACAACTTGATCGGAGTCCACCTGTGGTAAATTCAGTTGATTGGATATTGTTTGGAAAAGCACACATCGGTCTATATAAAGTCCCACAGTGCATGTCAGAGCACAAACCAAGCCATGAAGTCCAAGGAATTGTCTGTAGACCTCCGAGACAGGATTGTATGGAGGCTCAAATCTGGGGAGGGGTACAGAAAAATTTCTGCAGCATTGAAGGTCCCAATGCTCTAAGTGGCCTCCATCATCCGTAAATGAAAGAAGTTTGGAACCACCAGGACTCTTCCTAGAGCGGGCCACTGGGCCAAACTGAGCGATCGGGGGAGAAGGGCCTTAGTCAGGGAGGTGGCCAGAAAAACCCAATGGTCCCTCTTACAGAGCTCCAGCGTTTCTCTGTGGATAGAGGAGAACCTTCCAGAAGAACAACCATCTCTGCAGCACTCCACCAATCAGACCTGTATGGTAGATGGGACAGACGGAAACCACTCCTCAGTAAAAGGCACATGACAGCCCACCTGGAGTTTGCCAAAAGGCACCTGAAGGACTCTCAGACAATGTGAAACAATCCTCTGGTTTGATGAAACATAGATTGAACTCTTTGACCTCAATGGCAAGCGTCATGTCTGGAGGAAACCAGGCACCGCTCATCACCTGGCCAATACCATCCCTACAGTGAAGCATGGTGGTGGCAGCATCATGCTGTGGGGATGTTTGTCAGCGGCAGGAACTGGGAGACTAGTCAGAATCGAGGGAAAGATGAATGCAGCAATGTACAGAGACATCCTTGATGAAAACCTGCTCCAGAGAGCTCTGGACCTCAGACTGGGGCGAAGGTTCATCTTCCATAAGGACAACGGTCCTAAGCACACAGCCAAGATAAGAAAGGAGTGGCTACGGCACAACTCTGTGAATGTCCTTGAGTGGCCCAGCCAGAGCCCAGACTTGAACCCGATTGAACATCTCTGGAGAGATCCGAAAATGGCTGTGCACCGACGCTCCCCATCCAACCTGAGCTTGAGAAGTCCTGCAAAGAAGAATGAGAGAAACTGCCCAAAAATAGGTGTGCCAAGCTTGTAGCATCATACTCAAAAAGACTTGAGGCTGTAATTGGTGCCAAAGGTGCTTCACCAAAGTATTGAGCAAAGGCTGTGAATACTTTATGTACATGGGATTTTTTTCATTTTTTATATTTAATAAATTTGCAAAGATTTCAAACAAACTTCTTTCGCGTTGTCATTATGGGGTATTGTTTGTAGAATTTTGAGGAAAAAAATGAATGTAATCCATTTTGGAATAAGGCTGCAACATAACAAAATGTGGAAAAAGTGAAGCGCTGTGAATACTTCTGGATGCACCGTATTGATACAGTATATATATATATATATATATATATATATATATATATATTATATTACCAAAAGTATCGGGACGCCTGCCTTTACACGCACATGAACTTTAATGGCATCCCAGTCTTAGTCCGTAGGGTTCAATATTGGGTTGTCCCACCCTTTGCAGCTATAACAGCTTCAACTCTTCTGGGAAGGCTGTCCACAAGGTTTAGGAGTGTGTCTATGGGAATGTTTGACCATTCTTCCAGAAGCGCATTTGTGAGGTCAGGCACTGATGTTGGACGGGAAGGCCTGGCCCGCAGTCTCCGCTCTAATTCATCCCAAAGGTGTTCTACCGGGTTGAGGTCTCTCTGCAGGCCAGTCAAGTTCCTCCACCCCAAAATCGCTTATCCATGTCTTTATGGACCTTGCTTTGTGCACTGGTGCGCAGTCATGTTGGAACAGGAAGGGGCCATCCCCAAACTGTTCCCACAAAGTTGGGAGCATGAAATTGTAAATTTCTTGGTATGCTGACACCTTTCCCTTCACTGGAACTAAGGGGCCAAGCCCAACCCCTGAAAAAGAAGCCCCACACCATAATCCCCCCTCCACCAAATGATTTGGACCAGTGCACTGACAACACCCCGTCTGTGATCACCACCATTTTCTTAGATCAGAAGGAATATGATTTATCCCTCATATGATAGAAAATATTTGTTCCTAAGAGATAATAGCTTCTGATAGTACAAGCAATTAACTGTATGCTGATATAAAATTGCATGCCCTGGCCCTATAGAACCACAGACTAAGGGGTTATATGGCCCCTGTAATGTAGTGTTTGGACTCGCTGTATTGGGATGATAAGCTGGTGTCAGAAATCCTGATCCTACTTTCAGAACTGGGCGATTCATATATAGTGGCCTACAGCCACTTTAGAGGAAAAATACCTTCCCCACACCCAGCAGGGTACCACTTTGGTGACCAAGGGGCCTTCCCACATTGCTACCCCTAAAAATTAGGTAGCATGACATTGAACAGTGTAATTGGCCTGAAGCTTGTTCAAAAACAATATATCTTTATTGCCCAAAGTTGAAATGAAATAAAAAAAAAATCAGGGATATTACTTACAGCCAGTAGGATGTGCCCCTTGTGTGCTGCTGGTTTCTGTATCAGCAGAAATCCTCCTCCATTGACCCGCCTCCTCCTCTGATGCAGTAATATTCTGGTGCTTGAGGGTTAATAGCAATGCAAAAGTAAAACATTGACTTTTGAGGCAATATATTAATTTGTTAAAAGACTATGGTACAAAACACAATGTGATAGAACCACTGATACAGTTATTTAGAAATATTACAATGTCCAAGATATTAATATCATAGAGGCTGCAAACTTACCGTACGTCATATAGTCCAGTTCTACCCTACGCGTTTCAAAAACATAGAAGCTCCTTCTTCAGGGGTTTAAGGATATCAATTCACATCTCTAGAATACAATCAAGATCATGTTGCATGTCATATGAATAGATATATACCTGTATATGTATACATTTACACAGATACTCAATATTCATGACTCACAGCTGAATAGACAACAAGATTCGTAAAAGAAAACAGCGGTAAATTTAAAAGCATATGCAATTGTCATTCTCTACCCCATCGGCCACATGGAGTCTGGGTCTTCAATCCTGCCAAATCCCACTGACACCAATGCTGGAGCAATGCTTTCCAATTCCCACTGACACCAATGCTAGGGGAAGCTTTCCAAATCACACTGACACCAATACTGGGGAGCTTTTACTGACCCACTGACACCAATGCTGGTTTTTTTTTTTTTTATTACTAAACTCACCGATACTAATGATGATACTAATACTGGTCACTAGTACTAGCTACAATGCTGGTGGTCTTTTATAACTTCCATAGACACCAATGTAGGGGAGCTTTTAATGCCTCCACTGGTACTAATGCAGGGGGGCATTTACTAACCACGCTGACACTAGTGCTGGTGGGCTTTTACTATTCTCACAGACACTAAAACTGTGGGGATTTCTGAATCCCACTGACACCAATTTTGGGAGGAGGCTTTTATTACCCCCACCGAGGGAAATGCTGTCCTCTATGATGGGGCACCATTCCTCCCACTGATCACTGATGCCAGAGCAATTTATACTCTCACTGACTGCAGGGATATTAATTATTCCCACTCAACATGGGGCATTTTTTCCCTCTTATTGGCCACAGTCCAGCCCCCAAAGAGAACTGGCTCTTTGTTTTTAAAGTTTAGGGACTGCTGCTTTAAACATTTTATAGGTGTAGCACCCTGGTCCTAAACAGGGCTGCTTATAAATCTAATTGTGCTAGGTGGTAACTAGCCTGGCTGATTGATATTTTGATCCACTGATTTCTGTCCCAAGTCTGAGTTTAATTGGTAGTCTCTCTCTTCTGTCAATAGGTGGCACTGCCGGATGACGGATTACAGTGAAGTTAGGTGATGGGTAATTAAGTTGTTTCAGCCAATCAGCAGGAGTCTCTTTGGCCACTGTGCATGCTGGGATAGGCTATTTATTCGGGAGGAGTCAGGTGATTTGGGTTCTTCCTGCCCGGGGCCGAGGCCTGGGTGGGTGTGTGTCGAGTAACTCCTGGTTGCTAGGCCTGAAGCCTGAGGCCCATCCAGGAGTCATACTGGCTGTTAGGTCTACGTAAGGCCTATCCAGTAGTTTGGGGTTCCGCAAAGGAGGAGCAGCAAAGGTTAAGTCCGAAGCCTGGGGCGGAACCACTTGTGTTAGAGGCTCAGCCCAAGGGGAGCCTGAACGTTGCCAGAGGTAAAGGAGAAGCAGTTGCCACAAAGGGACAACCACTCCTGTTACCAGAGGCAAGTTTGGAAGGGATGAAGTTCTGAAGGAGTACCAGAGCAGACACTTCACTTGCCGGGGACGGTGAAGTAAGTGGAAAAGCTTCAGTGGAGACTCATCCAGGAAGACAGCAGGGTAGTTGTAAAAAAAATCTTGAAGACGTACGGCGGGTAGCTGTAAGTAGAGTTTGAAGATAAGTACAGCTGTTACAGTTTAGCTGTGGGTGAAGCTCCAGGAATCCAGCAGATAGCCGAGAGTCCAAGAAGTCTAGTGAGAGACGGTGAGCTGAGCTTGAGGATCTATAGTGGGATACTGTGAGTTAAACTGGAAGATCTACAGTAGGATACTGTGAGAGAAGTTGTAGCTATAGGAAACAGCAGTTGGTTCAAGACACAGATTGCTGCATTCAGCTTAAAGGCCCTTTATCTGTATTGATGTCTGCCTAATTCTATTTTTGTCTACAGAGTTTGCCTTTATTGCTATTGCATTTGCCTAAGGGTGTCCTGTGCCCTCTTCCTGTCTCCCACTGTCCCTGTTAAGAGAAATAAAATCTCTTTGTTCATTTTCACAAAAAGTGACTGGCGCCCAATCTTTCCATCTTGCACCACACCCACTATGCCTAGTAACCTGCAACCTGAGGAGAAATATCAGCTCTCCCTGGCTCTGGGGCTCACCATCAGGCCTTTGGAAGTCGGGGAGACCGCTACATAGTATTAAAAAAAGGTTCAAGCATTATTTTGATCTGATTTTCAAAGGCTCTCTAAATAACACAGCGAAGGTAAGCGTTCCTTGCCATTAATGGTAGAAGATGAAGGCATGGACATTTTTAATACATAATGAGACTTCAAGCAGGCAGCACATTGTTATTATAAAAGATACAGTAATAACCTCAAATGCATCACTGCTTTCAGAGGGAGTAGATTAGGGGTCTCCAAACTTTCTAAGCAAAGGGCCAGTTTACATTCCTTCAGACTTTAGTAGGGCCGGCTGTGGCCATTGGAAGTAGAAATTGTCCTGGCATCAGTGAGAGTTAACAATGCATCTTTGGCATTAGGGGGAGGAATAGTGCGCCATCATTGGTGTCAGTGGTATAAATAGTGGCCTATTGTTGGTGTCAATGGGAGAACTAGTGCCCCGTTGTTGATGCCAGTAACAGGAATTATGACCCATTGTTGGTGTCAGTGGGAGGAATAGTGTCTTGCATCAGTGGAAGGAAAGTGTCCTAAGGGCCGGATAAAGACAAGCAAAGGGCCACATCTGCCCCCCCAGGCTGCAGTTTGGAGACCACTGGAGTAGATGAAGACTACTGTAGATGAATGCTGCCATAGTGCTATATGCTGGGTGTCCAGTACGCCCCTGTGCCTTTAAGGAGGGGTGGGCTTCCTCTAGACTCACTTGCCCTCTTCCTATCCATTACAATGCATGTGCTTCTACTATAGAGGCTCTAAAAAAATGTATAGACTGCCAATAATTTTGGGGTTGGCTCTATAGCTTACGCATGTATTTGCAAATGTATGCAAATTAAACCCGTGTTTTTAAATGCACACTGTTAGAAAGGGAAAATCAGTTGGTTGCAGGCTGGTCGGTAAGTTGAGCAGGAAATTTTCATTGGTTTTGTTTCACATGCGTCACCCTTCCATGTGCTCCTTGCTGCGAAGGCCAGTGGATAGACCAAATCCACAATGGGATTCTAATGCACAAAAAAGGAAAAAAAATAGTTCTGCAAAAACTCATGCAGAAATGGCAGTACAATACCTGGTTAAAAAATGAACCCTTTGTTATATCTTGATTTAAATGTGTAGCACCCTCGGGTGTACTCGGGTGTACTAGAAGGATAGTACAGTGTTTTTTTTTTGAGAGTAGGCAAATTTCCAGGCTTGGCTGGCAGCCAAGTCTGGGTGTGTATTGTGATCTGGGTTGGGAGTGACCTAGAATAGAGCTGGGTGACTCACAGGTGGTGTCACTAGGACCTCCCACTTCTTTCCATAATCTTCTAGTGCTTTCTTCAAAGATAGGTAGAGAGGAGAGGTGGAGGCACTTGGGATATTCTGAGGAGCCCTGACCAATCCCCAGGGGGTAGGCCTCCTGAAATACTCAGGGTCAGCCCAGCTGGGGAGAAGTAAATCGGGTGGAAGATGGAGATGGAGTGTTAGGCTGTCGGGGCCTTTAAGGGAGCCCCCCAGTCTGGGAGGTGACCTTGGGTCTGGGCTCGGGTGCGGACGGGACCCTCTTACAACCCACAGAGGTGTCCCGACCAGAAGGCACAGGAGGAGCAAGAGAGGACAGCGGGAGAACACTGCCGGGCAAGTCCACAGAGACAGCAAAGAGGGCTGGCGAGTGGTCACACAGTTGGGAGGACTGGGAGGTACGCCTGAGAAGACTGAGATGCAGCAGTCTGGGATGGGTGCAGGGCCATTCTGGTGGATTGTGGTGGCACAGGCAGAGGAAAGGGGCAGCTGCAGCCAGGGGGGCTGGCAGTGCCTGAAGAGGTGGTGCTGGGAGCAGTAGCCACAGGGACAGCTAGCACTGGAACTTTCTATTTTTGGTACACCATAGGGGCCCACGGTCCCTGCCTGTAAAGGGCATCTGCTGTAGGCCTGGCTGAGCCAGGGTCAAGCCTACAGTGCTAGCTAGTCCAGGAAACACAGCAAGTGATGTGCTGGAGGAGTGTGGAGTGATAATTATTATAATTATTATTATTATTATACGAGATTTATATAGCGCCAACAGTTTACGCAGTGCTTTACAATGTATAAGGGGGACAGCACAATTACAGTATAGTTCAATACAAAAGGTACAGGAGGGCCTTGCTCGTAGAGCTTACATTCTAAAGGGAGGGGGTGGTGGTACAAAAGGTAATAGCTGCAGAGAATGATTTGATGGGGGTGGCTCAGGGACAGTTATGTTGGTGTGGGATAGGCTTCCCTGAATAAATGAGTTTTCAGGGATCTCCTAAAGGTGGACAGGGTAGGGGCCGATCGGACATACTGGGAGTTCCAAAGGATGGGAGAGGCTCTGGAGAAGTCCTGAAGGCGAGCATGGGAGGAGGTAACAAGGGAGCTAGAGAGCAGGAGGTCCTGGGAGGAGCGGAGGGGGCGATTTGGGCGATATCTGCAGATGAGGTTGGTGATGTAGATGGGGGTGATGTTGTGGATGGCCTTGTATGTTATGGTTAGCATTTTGAATTTTACACGGTGGGGTAGGGGAAGCCAGTAAAGGGATTGGCAGAGAGGGGCGACAGTCACGGATCGATTAGTGAGGTGTATTAGTCTAGCAGCAGCATTCATAATAGACTGAAGGGAGGATAGCCTGCTTAAGGGTAGGCCATTAAGGAGAGAGTTGCAGTAGTCTAGGCGGGAAATAATCAAGGAGTGAATAAGTTGTTTTGTGGTGTCATTAGTCAGGAAGGGTCGAATTCTGGAGATGTTGCGGAGGTTAAGGCGGCAGGATTTAGCCAGTGATTGGAGGAGGAGTGTGGAGTGATAATCTGCAAGCAAGTAATGTGCAGGAGGAGAAGAGGGGATTGTATATACAGAGGTGTATATAGTTGGTCCCAATATTGACTTTCGATTACCTGCGCATCTCATAAGTTCCCCATCCCTATCCAAGTTTAATTCCCCTCAATAAAACATAAAAAAACAAGTCTAAGGACTGCTTTATTGTCTCTGAGCGACTGAAAAGCGTGTGCCTGGCTGGGCAGGGTGACAGACAGACTACTACACTCAGCAGCCCCTACGGGGGTACCGCTACATAAGCATGTACTATACCAGTGATCTCCAAACTGTGGCCTGGGGGCCAGATGTGGCCCTTTGCTTGCCTTTATCTGGCCCATATCTGAACACTATGCTTCCCATTGATAAACAATGAGGCACTATTCCTCCCATTAAAACCAATGATGGGGCACTAATGCTAGGGCATTTTCTACTCCCACTGGCCACAGTCCGGCCCCCCTAAAGCCTGTAAACTGGCCCTTTGCTTGGACAGTTTGGAGACCCCTATACTATACCATGCTTACTAAGTGTGCTATAACATTATCTGTGGATTTGTCTGTGCCTAACCTGTGTATAAAAGATGTGTATACTTACCTACCTTTAGCCTCCTGCGGTCTGGTCATGTGATCCCCTGTGTCAGTAAGCAGCCGCTGCAGGGGAGAAGGGGGAGCATTCAACAATGGCTCGGGATTCTGGGAGCATTGACATCACCCATAGTCTCCCATGTCCCAGCCGTTGTCGGCGCTCTCTCCTCTCCCCTGCAGCCACGGCTCACTGACAGGAGAGCTGGAGCTGCAAATCACGTGACTGCACTAAAAATAGGTAAGTACACACATCCTTTTTACACAGGTTAGGCAGCGTAGACAGCATAAGGGGGGAGAGAAAATTTTCAAATATAGTGCTAGGCAGGAATTCCACTTTAACCAGTTTGTGCCCGGCCTATAGTCAAATGACGGCTGGGCAGGACCACTCTAGATCCAGGTGGACGTTGTGATAGACTCACCTGGGACAGAGGCTTTTGGAGGGGACTGAATGCTAGCCTCTTGCCTACTATGGGCCCTGGCTTTTAAGGGAACACTACTCTTTGTGAGGCGTATGCCTGGGGACACTTGGAGTGGTGTTACTTTGGATTCAAGTCCATGTCTCCCCAAGACACTCTGGAATCCATGTTAAGGACCTCTATGCCACATTTAATGTGACAGAACGTCCCACACTCCGTCTGAGTGCTTCCGTCAGTATATCGCTTCCTAAGCTCTGGAACAGGAGACCAGTGGACCTGGCTATAGTTACCCCAAGAACTAGGCAACACCAGTTTTAGAGTAAACCAGAATAAGAACTGCTTATTTGAACAAGAATACAGGCTTTTATACACTTGAGAAGGAGGTCACTCACCACCATGGGCGTCCACAGGTAGGGGCAAGGGGGGGCTAGTGCCCCCCCCTGGAGCAAGGTGTCCGCACATGGACACTCAGGGGCCAGGCTGATCCTGGGTGGGTGCAGAGCCGGCGCCAGCATGAGGGAGGAAATGTGGAAAGGGTGGAAAGCCTTAAGGTACCAGGAGAGGGAGGGCACTAAAGCTACGGGTCCCTCAAGAAAAGCTGATGCTGACGCTGGCCCCGCTCACACCTTTACCCAGCGAATGGGGTCATATGCTGCGGAAGGCCTGGGCGGTGCATGTGCGAAGGCTGTTCCTGGAGTCCCGTTCCGCCTCCTTATTTGTGCCGCCGCCATAGTCTCCTCCTCTCCATCTGACCGCGCCGGATCCGGATCTGGAACTGGGACGTCATCTGGCAATCGGCAATGTGGCAGACTGATCCATAAAAAAGCAGGTGAGTCGTCTCAGAGAAGGGACGGAGCAGCCGCCAGCCAGCGAGCAGTTAGGGAGAGTCACACTGCCTACATCTATGCATTCATTTCAGCCAGCGAGCAAACTTGCAGCATGCCTGACAGTGTAGTGGGGTGGGCAGTGTAGTGTTAGTGGGGTAGCCAGTGTAGTGTTAGTGGGGTGGGCAGTGTAGTGTTAGTGCGGTGGCCAGTGTAGTGTTAGTGGGATGGGCAGTGTAGTGTTAGTGGGGTGGCCAGTGTAGTGTTAGTGGGGTGGGCAGTGTAGTGTTAGTGGGGTGGGCAGTGTAGTGTTAGTGGGGTGGGCAGTGTAGTGTTAGTGGGGTGGGCAGTGTAGTGTTAGTGGGGTGGGCATTGTTGTAGTGTTAGTGGGGTGGGCAGTGTAATGTTAGTGGGGTGGGCATTGTAGTGTAGTGGGGTGGGCAGTGTAGTGTTAGTGGGGTGGGCAGTGTAGTGTTAGTGGGATGGGCAGTGTAGTGTTAGTGGGATGGGCAGTGTAGTGTTAGTGGGGTGGCCAGTGTAGTGTTAGTGGGGTGGGCAGTGTAGTGTTAGTGGGGTGGGCAGTGTAGTGTTAGTGGGGTGGGCAGTGTAGTGTTAGTGGGGTGGGCAGTGTAGTGTTAGTGGGGTGGGCAGTGTAGTGTTAGTGGGGTGGGCATTGTTGTAGTGTTAGTGGGGTGGGCAGTGTAATGTTAGTGGGGTGGGCATTGTAGTGTTAGTGGGGTGGGCAGTGTAGTGTTAGTGGGGTGGGCAGTGTAGTGTTAGTGGGGTGGGCAGTGTAGTGTTAGTGGGGTGGGCAGTGTAGTGTTAGTGGGGTGGGCATTGTTGTAGTGTTAGTGGGGTGGGCAGTGTAATGTTAGTGGGGTGGGCATTGTAGTGTAGTGGGGTGGGCAGTGTAGTGTTAGTGGGGTGGACATTGTAGTGTTAGTGGGGTGGGCAGTATAGTGTTAGTGGGGTGGGCAGTGTAGTGTTAGTGGGGTGGGCATTGTAGTGTTAGTGGGGTGGACATTGTAGTGTAGTGTAGTGGGTGGGCAGTGTAGTGCGGTGGGCATTGTAGTGTTAGTGGGGTGGGCATTGTTGTAGTATTAGTGGGGTGGGCAGTGTAATGTTAGTGGGGTGGGTAGTGTCGTGTTAGTGGGGTGGGCATTGTAGTGTAGTGGGGTGGGCAGTGTAGTGTTAGTGGGGTGGGCATTGTAGTGTTAGTGGGGTGGGCAGTATAGTGTTAGTGGGGTGGGCAGTGTAGTGTTAGTGGGGTGGGCATTGTAGTGTTAGTGGGGTGGGCATTGTAGTGTAGTGGGTGGGCAGTGTAGTGCGGTGGGCATTGTAGTGTTAGTGGGGTGGGCATTGTTGTAGTGTTAGTGGGGTGGGCATTGTAGTGTAGTGGGGTGGGCAGTGTAGTGTTAGTGGGGTGGGCAGTGTAGTGTTAGTGGGGTGGGCAGTGTAGTGTTAGTGGGGTGGGCATTGTAGTGTAGTGGGGTGGGCAGTGTAGTGCGGTGGGCATTGTAGTGTTAGTGGGGTGGGCATTGTTGTAGTGTTAGTGGGGTGGGCATTGTAGTGTTAGTGGGGTGGGCAGTGTAGTGTTAGTGGGGTGGGCAGGGTAGTGTTAATGGGGTGGGCAGTGTAGTGTTAGTGGGGTGGGCAGTGTAGTGTAGTGGGGTGGGCAGTGTAGTGTGGTTGGCATTGTAGTGTTAGTGGGGTGGGCATTGTTGTAGTGTTAGTGGGGTGGGCATTGTAGTGTAGTGGGGTGGGCAGTGTAGTGTTAGTGGGGTGGGCAGTGTAGTGTTAGTGGGGTGGGCAGTGTAGTGTTAGTGGGGTGGGCAGTGTAGTGTAGTGGGGTGGGCAGTGTAGTGGGGTGGGCATTGTAGTGTTAGTGGGGTGGGCATTGTTGTAGTGTTAGGGGGGTGGGCAGTGTAGTGTTAGTGGGGTGGGCAGTGTAGTGTTAGTGGGGTGGGTAGTGTTAATGGGGTGGGCAGGGCAGTGTAGTGTTAGTGGGGTGGGCATTGTAGTGTTAGTGGGGTGGGCAGTGTAGTGGGGTGGGCAGTGTAGTGTTATTGGGGTGGGCAGTGTAGTGTTATTGGGGTGGGCAGTGTAGTGTTATTGGGGTGGGCAGTGTAGTGTTAGTGGGGTGGGCAGTGTAGTGTTAGTGGGGTGGGCAGTGTAGTGTAGTTGGGTGGGCAGTGTAGTGGGGTGGGCATTGTTGTAGTGTTAGTGGGGTGGGCATTGTTGTAGTGTTAGTGGGGTGGGCAGTGTAGTGTTAGTGGGGTGGGCATTGTAGTGTAGTGGTGTGGGCAGTGTAGTGTTAGTGGGGTGGGCAGTGTAGTGTTAGTTGGGTGGGCAGTGTAGTGTTAGTGGGGTGGGCAGTGTAGTGTTAGTGGGGTGGGCAGTGTAGTGGGGTGGGCATTGTTGTAGTGTTAGTGGGGTGGGCAGTGTAGTGTTAGTGGGGTGGGTAGTGTAGTGTTAGTGGGGTGGGTAGTGTAGTGTTAGTGGGGTGGGCAGTGTAGTGTTAGTGGGGTGGGCAGTGTAGTGTTAGTGGGGTGGGCAGTGTAGTGTTAGTGGGGTGGGCAGTGTAGTGTTAGTGGGGTGGGCAGTGTAGTGTAGTGGGGTGTGCAGTGTAGTGCGGTGGGCATGGTAGTGTTAGTGGGGTGGGCATTGTTGTGTGCAATAATTTTAATTCTAAATTGATGACCAACTGGGGCGAGATAGAGAGATGTACATCCAGCTGGCGCGGCACTGCCCACTCAAGCCCCTCCCCTCTATGATGTTGACAAAAAGGGCGGAGCATGGGTGACCTTAAAATGATGCCCCCCCCTGAAAAAATTTCTGCGGACGCCCATGCTCACCACATTAACAATGTGCAAATATTTGCCCAAAACATCACACAATGGTTTAGCTGATGAGGCACAGCTGACTCATGGTGAATCCCGTCACAGAGGATCCTTAATTAACCACTTGGATGACTCAGATGTCTCAATGCAGGTCAGACTTGCCGACTCCAAGCTCAGAAGGTACAATACACATTATCATGAGTATAAACACAGAACACCTTCAGACAATAGCTGAGTTGATTAGCACAAATAACAATGGGTGAAAGACCCTTAGGAGGCACACTAGATCTACTCGCAATAAACATATATTGCAAGTTATAGCATATTATAGCAGACAACCCCAGACAGGTGGCTTGCTGATGACATCAGCATCTGCTATGAGTCCCACACCTTGCTGGAAATGTAGCATATAGGCCCTTAACGTAGATCTCAGAGTCTGTGTGTCTTGGGAAGACATGGACTTGAATCCAAAGTAACATTACTCCAAGGGCCCCCAGGCATACAAAGAGTAGTGTCCCCTTAAAATCAGGGCCCATAGTCAGTAGACAAGAGGCTAGCATTCCCCTCCAAAAGCCTCTGTCCCGGGTGAGTCTGTCACAGACGTCATATGATGTCCTCCCCAGAACTCACCTTGCCCGCGCCCCATGGGCCACATGGTGGCGCGATCTGTCACCCGTTGGCTCACCAGACACATCGGATGGCAGATTAGTGTACCGGCTCGCTGCCTATTCCATGTGATTGCTGTGACCAATCACAGCAGATCACTTGACAACTGTACACAATGGATGGCTTCTATTCATTGTGTATGATTCTGTTGATCTCTGTGATTGGTCACAGTGATTACATAGTACAGACAGGGCCAATCACAGCCCATCTGTACCATGTGATTATCTGTGGTCAATCACAGCTTCACAATAGTATACACTGGGTAAATCGATTTCATTCAGTAAAAACAGTTGTTTATAACTGATATTTACTGCTATAAGCAATTATGTGCAAAAAAAAAAAAATTAAAAATCCTTATCACCCCTCCAGATTTTTTACAGAGTTACTATCGTAACACTGTATTGCTCTGGTCAAAGTATGCAAAAAACAATCATAAAAAAATATATAATAAATAAATAAATAATTAAATAAAATAATATAATATAATAAATATAATAAAAATATTTAAAAAATGAAATAAAATGATTTATTTATTTATTTTTATATACTGTCACCTATTTTTTTTTTTATTTCTTCATTTTCCGAAAAATTATGACAAAAACTTAAAAAAAATTACCATTGCCTCTTACTAAATACCTTGGACTGTCTACTTTCTAAAAAGTAATCATTTGGTGGGTATTTATACTGTTCTGGCATTTTCGGACCTCAAGAAATTAGGTCATCAGTACATCAGGATTGATCGATTTTCAGATATACAGTATATAACATAGTTTGTGGACTCTATAACTTTCCTACAGACTAAATAATATACACCGATTTGGGTTATTTTCACCAAAGAAATGTAGCAGAATACACTTTGGCCTAAATTTATGAAGAAAGATTATTTATGTTCAAGCTTTTAAAACAGAAACAAAGAAAAACACATTTTTAAAAAAATTTTTTTTTTGTATTTTTCATTTATTTAGCAGAAAATAAAAAACCCCAGTGGTGATAAAATACCACAAAAAGAAAGCTCTTTTCTGTGAAAAAAATGATAAAACTGTCATATGGATACAGTGTTGGATGACTGAGCAATTGTCATTCAAAGTGCGACAGCGCTGTAAGCTGAGAATTGGGCTGGGCGGGAAGGGGGTAAAAGTGCCCGGCATTGAAGTGGTTAATAATGACTGTTTTATTAATGCTAATGTTTTTACAATGTGTACAATTTAGAATCACATATGTACATTGGATCAGTCACACTTTATGTAGTGGGCAGGGGAATAAAGAATATACAAAATACCTAAAGGGTATGTAAACCCTGACCCTGAGAAAGAATTTATTGTATTTTATCTCTTCTGGTCTGTTCGATATACCTTTGAAAGTTTTTTTTGTGATATTTGATTAGTGAAAAAAAATATGTTGATATAACTTTGGTCAGCTTATATACGCCTGTGTTCTCTGCCTGCATTGCATTCTTATCAGTTACATTGTTCCCAGTTCTCTGAAGTGAAGAGGAGAGGAGGAGATATCTGTCCCAGAGTGACAACACTGCTCCTCCATAGATACAGTATGGTGAGTGGACGACATCTAGTGACGAAACGCGTAAGGCGGGACTTGGTACACGTCAACGTCATTTCCAGTTCTCTGGTTACGGTCTGTGGAACGCACGCCGCCCAGACCTAGGAACTTGTCCGCAAGCTTTTTACTAAATCGGGGGTATTGGAGCCCTACATTTTTATGCTTATGGAAAGTCCTCTTCTATATTCTTTTATTTGTGTCAAATAAATCATCTTTTTATTGATTATTTGTTTTTTTGGCACCACTTTGTGGCGTCTTTGTTTGGGGAGGCTGCAGCTATACTTATACCAGAATTTTTTGTTTAACCACTTGAGGTCCTCGCTATAGCCGAATGACGGCCACAGCGCAGACCTGAATTTCCGGGAAGCCGTCATAGGACGTCATCCCCTTTGCGTGCACCCCTCACACCCCCTGCAGGGTGCGCACAGCGCGCGCTGTGATCACTGAGTCACCGAGACTCGAGTGATCACCGATCCTAGTAAGGGGCTAATCCCGCCCCGTTACCACGTGATCAGCTGTCAGACAATGACAGCTGATCACGTGTGTAAACAAAAGCTCGGTAATCGTTTTTTTTCTCCTTGCGCTGACAGCGTGAGGAGAAAAAAAAAGATCACCGGCTTATGCTCAAGGGACATCGGTCCCGAAGAGGAAGGAGGCACATCTGCCTTATCCTCTGTGCCTGCCAGTGCCACTTGTCATTCCAACCTGCCGGTGCCCACAGTGCCCACCAGTGCCACCTATTAATGCCCATGAGTGCCACCTATCAATGCCCACAAGTACCACCTAACAATGCCCACAAGTGCCACCTATCAATACCCACCAATGGTGCTAATCAGTGCCTCATCAGTGCCCCCTAGCAGTGTTGCCTTTCAGTGTAACCCATCAGTGCCCATCACTGCCACCCATTAGTGCCCATCACTGCCACCTATCAGTGCCCATCACTGCCAGCTATCAGTGCCACCTATCAGTGCCACCTATTAGTGCCACTTCTCAGTGCCCACCAATGCCACCTATCTATGCCCTTCACTGCCACCCATCAGTGTCAGAATATAGCCATCTACCAAAATTTGAATTTAGAAAAGAATAGAAGAGAATAAAACAGAATAGAATAGAAAAGAATAGGACAGAAAAGAAAAAAAATAGAATAGATAATATAGGAATAGAATATAATAGAATGGAAAAAATAGAATAGATTAGAATAGAATAAAATAGAAAAATATAGCCATCTACCAAAATTTGAATTTCGAAAAGAATAGAAGAGAATAAAACAGAATAGAATAGAAAAGAATAGGACAGAAAAGAAAAAAAATAGAATAGATAATATAGGAATAAAATATAATAGAATGGAAAAATAGAATAGATTAGAAAATAATAGAATAAAATAGAAAGAATATAGCCATCTACCAAAATTTGAATTTCGAAAAGAATAGAAGAGAATAAAACAGAATAGAATAGAAAAGAATAGGACAGAAAAGAAAAAAAATAGAATAGATAACATAGGAATAGAATATAATAGAATGGAAAAAATAGAATAGATTAGAATAGAATAGAATAAAATAGAAAGAATATAGCCATCTACCGAAATTTGAATTTCGAAAAGTATAGAAGAGAATAAAACAGAATAGAATAGAAAAGAATAGGACAGAAAAGAAAACAGAATAGATAATATAGGAATAGAATAAAATAGAATGGAAAAAATAGATTAGAATAGAATAGAATAAAATAGAAAGAATATAGCCATCTACTGAAATTTGAATTTCGAAAAGAATAGAAGAGAATAAAACAGAATAGAATAGAAAAGAATAGGACAGAAAAGAAAAAAAAATAGAATAGATAATATAGGAATAGAATATAATAGAATGGAAAAAATAGAATAGATTAGAATAGAATAGAATAAAATAGAAAGAATATAGCCATCTACCGAAATTTGAATTTCGAAAAGAATAGAATAGAATAAAACAGAATAGAATAGAAAAGAATAGGACAGAAAAGAGAAAAAAAGAATAGATAATATAGGAATAGAATATAAAAAAATAGAATAGAAAAGAATAAAATAGACTAGAAAATAAAGAAATAGAATATATTTGAATAGAATAGTAAATAAAAAAATAGAATAGATTTGAATAGAATAGAAAATAAAAGAATAGAATAGAATATAAAAGAATAGAATAGATTCAAATAGAATAGAATAAATATAATATAATAATATAATATAACTATCTTCCAAAAAAAACTGTTTAATTGCAGCTCATAGTGTTTTAGCATATAAATATTTGCAATCTGCAATTAAGATATTTTTTTTCATTTTTTTATTTTTTATTTTTTAGTTCTACTTTAATGGATACAATTGTATTGCTTAATCATGTTTTGACAAATGTTACATTTATCTTATTTTTCATTCATAGAAATGAATCATTAATCCTCTGGTATCCCACAGAGGATTCATCTTGTTTGTATCTTGTTCCCCCAAGTAATAGAGTTTAGTATAAATCTGGGTCCTCGTGGAGATGAAATGCTTTGAAGATAATTTGATATATCAGACAGGAAGGAGAGGAACAAAACTGCATCTCTCAGCTGCCCACAGAATATGCTAAAATAAGGTACAGAATCATCATATACTTGGAACATTTTTACAAAACATTTCATTAAAACAAAGTCAATGCACTGCTTCTAAGATAGAGATGTTCACTTTTTGTATTTTATTTTTTACTATAAAAAGGCTCTCTGTTTTTTAAAAAAAAAATTTATTGTTGTTTATTTATTTATTTTGTACCGTGTTGGCCATCAATGGAAGCAAAAGATTTAGAATTGCAGTGATAACATTTATTGGCTGACTTAATAGCCAGAAAATGCAAACTTTGAAAACACATTCAATTTCAGGAATTGACTGGTGAATGGTATCATTTGAACTTCCTAGCATGCGTGTTTATTTTTTTTTTAACCAATGAGGGTGTATATATTTATATGCGAGGGCTCTACCGAAAGCAACACAAAAGTGGGCATACCGTTTTTTTATTAACTTACGTAAGTCATTTAAATTTCAATTTGGAAGAGTAACTCCTTCTTCTGTAGTAATTCTTCTTCTTTTTCATTGCAGGTAAATGATGGAGTCCCAGCAGAAGCAATATGTTGTCATTGAGTTATTGATGAAGGAGGGCAGCAGGCTTTCTGACATCCAGAGAAGGCTACAGAATTTTATACCTCACCTAGGTCATTTACATTTCACATATTTATAATGTAACTCTTCCTCTATAAAGTATTTTTTTTTTCACTGCGGGTAAATAATGGATTTGAAGTGGAATGTCGTCATTGAGGGGGTGCTGTTTGTCGGGGGGTGTCACCTCTGTAAACATTCTGTAGCCTCTTGTAGGTGTCTTCAGTGGACAGACTGCACCCCTCCTTCATCAAGAACTCAATGACGGCACATTGCTTCTGCTTGGAATCCAATTACCTGCAATGAAAGAGATAAAGAAGAAGAAAAAGAGTTACTATAAAGCAGGGGTCTCCAAACTGTGGCCTAGGGGCCAGATGCAGCCCTTTGCCTTTATCTGTCCCCTGGGGCACTATTTCTCTCACTGATACAAGACACTATTCCCCTACTCACACCAATGATGGGGCACTATTTCTCACACTGATACCAACACTGGGGCACTATTCCTCCCACTGATACCACTGATGGGGGCACTATTCCCCCACTGATACCAATAATGGGGGCACTATTCCCCCACTGATACCAATGATGGGGGCACTATTCCCCCACTGATACCAATGATGGGGGCACTATTCCCGCACTGATACCAATGATGGAGCACTATTCCTCCCACTGATACCAATGATGGGTCACTAATCCTCCCACTGATACCAATGATGGGGGCACTATTCCCCCACTGATACCAATGATGGGACACTATTCCTCCCACTGATACCAATGATGGGGCACTATTCCTCCCACTGATACCAATGATGGGACACTATTCCTCCCACTGATACCAATGATGGAGCACTATTCCTTCCACTGATACCAATGATGGGACACTATTCCTCCCACTGATACCAATGATGGAGCACTATTCCCCCACTGATACCAATGATGGGGCACTATTCCTCCCACTGATACCAATGATGGAGCACTATTCCCCCACTGATACCAATGATGGAGCACTATTCCCCCACTGATACCAATGATGGGGGCACTATTCCTCCCACTGATACCAATGATGGGACACTATTCCTCCGACTGATACCAATGATGGAGCACTATTCCTCCCACTGATACCAATGATGGAGCACTATTCCTCCCACTGATACCAATGATGGGTCTCTAATCCTCCCACTGACACCAATGATGGGGGCACTATTCCCCCACTGATACCAATGATGGGACACTATTCCTCCCACTGATACCAATGATGGGGCACTATTCCTCCCACTGATACCAATGATGGGGCACTATTCCTCCCACTGATACCAATGATGGGACACTATTCCTCCCACTGATACCAATGATGGAGCACTATTCCTCCCACTGACACCAGTGATGGGGCACTATTCCTCCCACTGATACCGATGATGGGGCACTATTCCTCCCACTGATACCAATGATGGGTCACTATTTCTCCCACTGATACCAATGATGGGGGCACTATTCCCCCACTGATACCAATGATGGAGCACTATTCCTCCCACTGATACCAATGGTGGGACACTATTCCTCCCACTGATACCAATGATGGAGCACTATTCCTCCTACTGACACCAATGATGGAACACTATTCCTCCCACTGATACCAATGATGGGGGCACTATTCCCCCACTGATACCAATGATGGGACACTATTCCTCCCACTGATACCAATGATGGAGCACTATTCCTCCCACTGACACCAGTGATGGGGCACTATTCCTCCTACTACACCAATGATGGGGCACTATTCCTCCCACTGATACCGATGATGGGACACTATTCCTCCCAATTATACCAACACTGGGGTACTATTCCTCCCACTGATACCAACGCTGGGGCACTATTCCTCCCACTGATACCAACGCTGGGGCACTATTCCTCCTACTGATACCAATGCTGGGGCACTATTCTTCCCACTCACACCAATGATGGGACACTATTCCTCCTACTACACCAATGATGGGGCACTATTCCTCCCACTGAGACCAGTGATGGGGCATTATTCCTCCCATTGATACCAATGATGGGGCACTATTCCTCCCACTGAGACCAATGATGGGGCACTATTCCTCCCAATAATGCCAACACTGGTATTTAGCTGTTAGTGATTGCAACAAATACAAATGTATCCAATGTTACGAATTATCAGAAATAATGAATGCTGCATCTAAGCGAATGGAATGTAAAAAAATAATAATAATAAATAATAATAATAAAAACTTTTCATTATTATTAATTAATTCCGTTCCATTTGTTTAGATGCGGCATTCGTTATTGCGGATAATTCGTAAACTTCAGATAAATTCGTATTCGTTACGTTTACTAACAGCCTAATTTGAAAGGAAATTCCAATACCTATAATTTAATAGTTAGTTATTAGTTATTTAATTACCTATTAATTAGAATTTTCCTTCTTTTGAATTTTCTGATTTTCTTTCTTATTTTCAGATTTTCGAATTTACGAATTTTTGACTTTGCAAATTCACGAATTTTCTAATTTACGAATTTACGAATTTTCTAATTTATGAATTTACGAGTTTCGGAATTTACGAATTGCAATCATAACGAATGACCCAAAAAACTAAAAAAAACACATAAAATGAAAACTAACAAATTTTTCGGCAGTGCACATGTCTAATATGGCACTATATAAGCATCAAATAGACCGTCAAATGTCAAAAATTTTCATAAAATTGAAAAGAAAGAGAAAGGTAGATTGTTGATTGTCAGTCTAGTTTAAAAACAAGATGATTAATAAATCAGTAAAGAAAAAGTACATTTCAATGCGTCTGGAGAACAACCTTGTACTGTAAGTATCACATAAGAACTGATAAATGGTAAAGGGTCATGAAAAAGGAGTAAGAGGATAGAAGAAGTAAATAACAGGGAAAAAATACAGTGGGAGTAAAGGGTAAATTTGATAGAGATGAAAGGGTAAGTGAAGTATTATTACCATGGCAATAGTAAAGTGTCATCAAAGTCTTGAAGTAAACAATGTTTAACCCAAAGTAATCAAAGTTTTTCAAATTTGCAGATCCGATCACTCTCAATTGCTTCCATTTTAGCATGGACAAGGGCTCTATTGGTTCTGTAAATGGTTTCGGCTACAATCAGATTTTGAGTTTTCCATGCCTTAGCTATGGTTTGTTTTGCGGCTGTTAAGAGCTGTAAAAGAAGGCGAAATTGATTTTGCGTAATTCCATTTTTGGTTTTAGATTCAAAAGAGCTATAGCAGGATTAGGTTGCATGGAAGTTTCAAACATTTTAGAAGCTAAATCAAAAACTGCCTTCCAAAAATGTTGGCATGTCCTGGAATTTTCAACAGGAAGATCTCCCACTATAATTCCAGATTGTTCAGTGATTCGGAATTCTGTGTTGCCTTCTCTATAATATATAAAACATTAAAAAACAGGTAATGAAGGAACCCATCATAATTGGTGCAGAACGTGTGCAGACCAAGGAACTCAGCACGAAGATCTCACCAACAGAGTCCCTGTGATACTGTACATCAGAAGCTGACAGATGATTTAACTCCCTAGCATCTACCAAACATGGAAATATCACTGTTGGGTGTACTAATGCCTCGTATACACGAGCGGAATTTCCGTCGGAAAAATCTTGGATGGTTTTTCAGACGGAATGCCGCTCAAGCTTGGCTTGCATACACACGGTCACACAAAAGTTCTCTGAACTTTCGACTGCCGAGGACGCGGTGACGTACAACACTACGACGAGCCAAGAAAATGAAGTTCAATGCTTCCGAGCATGCGTCGAATTGTTTCTTGGTTTTTTGCGTGTCGGAATTGCATACAGACGAACACATTTTCGGTTAGGAACTTTTTCCGACTGAAAAATAGAGAACCTGCTCTCAATTTTTTGCTGGCGGGAATTCCATTAGCAAAAGTCCAATGGAGTATACACACGGTCGCAATTTCTGACCAAAAGCTCTCATCAGAGTTTTGCTGGAGGGGCATTAGAATTAAAAGTCAGCTCCCCAAAAGTGTGACCCCTTCCACAGGATATAGTCAACTGTAAAGTCTGATTCAACAGACAAAGGCCTGCTATAGAGCCTACTAATAAAAAAGCCTTACCTATAATCTAAAAAACATAAAATAAATCAAATAGTTCAAAATTAGAAAAAGTTGTTAAAAAAAATCGAACCAGAATTTGTAACTCTAGGTAAGTTCTGCTCTCCTACATTCTCTGTATCTGTTTCCGAATGATCTTCCCACATGGGTGACATGACCTAATTTCATAGCAAAACAAGGGTTTAGATGCTAAGATCTGCCAAAACCCAATAAGTAGTTGAGATTTGAGGTTGAGATTTTTTTTTAGTCTGACATTTATTTTTGGACATGATGCCAAGTAAAACCTAGATTGGACCTACAGAGGCTTATAAAAACAGACTGACGATTGCTTGTGACTGTAGGATCATACAAAATGTGGTATATATAGCTTTTCCAGTCATTAGAAGTGAATGATTCTGTATGAAAGATGTTACCAACATTCTGGAAAACCTTTGTAAGCAGTAACCAATATTTTCCTTCCTGTAGAGAAAAGCTAAAGACTTCACCATCTATCCACCATCCATGTTTGGTAAAAGATTGTGTTACATTCCAGTGGTCCATGCATCTACAACCAGCGTTAACCTATCCAAACTATTCTCTACACGGGACCTGTTCACTTTGTTACAGACTGGCTCTGCATTTGGTGCCAATGGATGGATAGATACTAGTTGGTCCTATCCATAAAGGAAAGTTTTGCGTGTTAATAAACTATTCCTTGAATCCTTTCCATCTGGAAACACCAACATTTGTCACCTTAGCTAACCACATTAGATTACCTTTGTGTAAAACAAAGGAATTAAGGACCCAATGAGCCACCTAAACAAAACAAAAGTGATCATGTTTGTGTTCTCTGGACTAACACATAATGAACAGCTTGCCCCATTTCTTTTTACTTTTTTCTTGAATGTTTACCTTGTTTGCGTGGTGTTTAACTTTGGCATGATGTTCATAGTCCTTAAAGCCTCCAACCTCCACACTCCAATGTACTATTTCCTTAGTTACCTCTCTTTGGTGGACCTTTTCTACTCCTCAGTTATAGCTCCTAAAATGTTGGCTGACCTTATGTCCAAGATAAAGTTAATATCCTTTTATGGCTGTGCGGTCCAGTTCTTTTGCTTTGATGTTCTAGTCGTCACAGAAGCATTTTTACTTTCGTGCATGGCCTATGACCGATATGTTGCTATCTGCTGCCCACTGCTTTATGTCTCAGTTATGACCAACAAAAAGTGCTGGAGTCTCGTTTTTCTTAGTTTTTCTATTGGTTTCTTGCCAGCCGTAGTACAAACCAGCTGTGTGTTCAGTCTTGAGTTCTGTGGCCCAAACCTCATAGACCATTTCTACTGTGACGCACCACCACTGCTTAAACTGGCCTGCTCCAGCACTCTGTGGTGTGATTCAATAACGTTCTTCTTTGTAGTTGTTTGTGGTGCAGGCTCATTGATGCCTATCTTGGTGTCATACACTTTTATTGTTTCTTCCATTCTACAGATTAAATCCAGCAAGGGGAAACAGAAGGCATTTGGTACTTGTTCCTCACATCTCATGTGCGTCTCTATTTTCTACGGAGCTGTTTTTTTCATTTACCTACATCCTCCTAACAGTGCCCTGCAGATTCAAGATAAGTTGGCTTCTGTGTTTTACACAGTCATGATACCAATGCTGAACCCTCTTATATATAGCATGAGAAACCAAGAGGTGAAAAGGGTTATCAAGAAATCACTTCACATACATCACTGATATAGAGAGTTTGTGGTTGTAAGTTTTTAGAGTCTCTTAAGGTGGCCAAATCCAACCAAATCCCAAACCTTATTTGAAAAGACAATATAATGTTTAAGAAAGGATATGGCCAGTTTATTATATGCTCGTTTTGCCACGCTGGGGATCTGCAAATGTGTGGCAGGCCCAATCCTGACTTCTTCTCTTTGAGAAGAGGGAGGAAGTCGCCGGTCAAGAGGGACAGAGGTCTATCCTGCCATCATTCTTATGAAGACATCTTTCCATACATGGCTAGCCTTTGTCTTCAAGAAAGTCAAAGTTTTAAAAAAGAACCCTGGGGATAACACAACTTACAGTGTAGTGGCTAAGTCCAATTCCTTGTTTATGGGTGCCGTTTCCACCAGGGATACTATCTGTATGTTGGTTTTATGTTCTATGTGTTTTTATGGGTTACATCCCAAATTCCTAATAGTATGTTAATTAGCCTCCATCAAATTGCTCCTACTAGTGTAGCTATATAAATGCAGGAACATTACAGTGTAAGACAGTGGCGGCCCGTAATGCAGGGTGCATGGATTCCAATGGGGTCTTCTTTTTGTTTTTTTGAAGCACGTGAGTAGAGCCGGAGGCTCACTTTTGTTGCCAGTGGTTTAGTGTACTCACTTTTGTTGCCAGCGGTTTAGACATTAATGGCTGTGTGTTGAGTTATTTTGAGGGGACAGCAAATTTACAGTTTCAACATACAAGCTGTGCACTCACTACTTTACATTGTAGCAAAGTGTCATTTCTTCAGCGTTGTCACATGAAAAGATATAATAAAATTATTACAAAAATGTGAGGGGTGTATTCACTTTTGTGAGATACTTTATATATTTGACTTGTGTTGAGTGTCATTTAAAGGTGCCTGCAAAAAGATGTCTGAACCCAGAGTGCCAGGTGGGTTGGAGTATTCACAAGGTCAGGGCGATGCAGATGAACAGGTAAATCAAAGCAGCCCTCTAGGGGGCTGTGCTACATAAAAAAGTTCATCCAGTTCCTCAGCTGATTAAACCGTACCGACTCATCCATCAAGGTGCACTATAGTGGAACCAGTATTTTAACATAGATATTGACTTCGAGAAGTGATTGGAGTGCAAGGTATGAATACAATTGGAGACTCAGTGAGCTTGGTTAGAGCATCCATTGAGGCTAATCCATTCCTTTGTCTCATGCTTCAAAGCGATGTGAGTAGAGATGCCAGTCCTCCAGTCTTAAAGACATGCTGCTGCTAACACTTGTTTCATCCACCTCTACTCCGACTCAGTGGTTCACACATGCATAGTTGATGTTCAGCTGTTATACACATGCGACGGAATCGGCATTTATTGAACCTCACTGTGTGTTTTTAAGGCGACCTGGGTAACCCGCGTGGTGGACCCCATGGTTAACGCGTTTTGCGCGCTCCTAATTGTGGTGGGCTTCATCAGAACCTGTAGGGGGGCGCAATCGGTGGCTCAATTTATAGATATCCAATGCGTAATACCATCATCAGCCACAAAGGGTACCTCATCAAGGGAACACATTAACCATTAAAATTAACAAAGATAGAGGCTGGCGAATGTATTCCCTGCATTAAAATCCCTCAAAATTGTATGTGTGTAACTATACATACTCCTACTGGTTCCCTATTATATGGGGAAAGGGAAAAGAGAAAGACCGAGAGAAGGGAAGGAAAGGAATAGGGAGGAAAAGAAAAATGTGAGAGAGAAGAGAGGAAAGGGAAAAGGAAGGAAAATAAAAGGGGGGAGAAGGACTTGGGAAGTGGAAGGGGAAGAGGAAGGGAGAGGATTTAAACTTCCTCAAACATATTGTGGAAGGTCAAGGAAAAAGGAAAAAAGGGTAAAAAAGGGAAAAAGAAGTACAGGTCAGTATTAGATCAAGGTACACTATAAACAGATAGGGTCATAATTTTTTCACTTTGACATACCTTTGGGGTCGCTTTATACCTACTTTATTTTGGGGTACTTTCCCCCTACTTTTTTGTTGTGCTTGGTCTGGGTACGCTGACCCACACCTTACAATGGTGCAATAATGGATGCTCAATTTGTCTTCCCTCTCCAGGTGCCATTTGATTTTAATGGCACCACCACACCTCTATATTTTTGTTTCTATTGTTGGTTTTTTTTACCCTTTCTTTGCTGGGAGTAGACAACTGTGGACAGTATAACGAAACCTCCACCTCTCATTTTTTGTTTTTATTGTGTTTGTGGTTACAGACTGGCGACTGTATATCATGGCATTTAAACTTGGGCAGGAGATTGAAGCTGAAATTAAAATGGCCTTTTCAAGGGAAAATAAACAACCTCCCAAGTGAGATAGTGGACACTATTAGAGAAAAATGTAAAAACCATAAAAAACTCACTATCAGATATCTGAATGTTAACATTACATTGAACATCAGATGATACAAAAAGGTCTTAGGGAGAGAGTTGTCCCACCTGAGCACTTGCATACAGATAGGTTCCCAGAAAAATGGAAGGCGGCATGTCTCAGGAGAGAAACTGAGGTCATGCAACTAATTATTGAGGAGGAGAAAGTACAACTAGGAGAAATCAACAAATTGACTGAGGAAAGTGTAAGCCAACTTGACCCCTTCAAAGATGAACCAGAATTCAATAGACTAAATGAATTGCTAAGGAAAGTGGATAAAACGAAAAAAAGGGCCACAAAACAGACCGAATTCAGGAGGGATCTAGAGGATTGGAGTCAGGGCACACTTTTTGATTTAAATGTAAATAGAGGAAGGAGAAGATCCCGTCGGAGACACTTTACTCTAGCTAGGGACAAGGCCTCTTCCTTGGGGAGTGAGGAAGGCACATCCTTTAAAATAGTCTCTTTTTAAGAGAAATAGGGAGCCAGTGCCAAGGACTGCACTATGAAATAGAAGCCCCCCACCCAAGTAGACCAGGTAGGAAAAGAACAAGGAGAAGGAAAAAACACACAAAAAGGGAGAACAACAAGATTAACCAGAAACAGGAGGAAATAATGATAGACTTTAGTCATAGGAGAGAAGTAGGGAAAAGTGACCTAAAGGTGATCAACCTCTCCAACTTTGACCTACAAGAGAGGCATATTAACCTCTTCAAAAAGGGGTTGTGTTTTTCTCCCACAAGTGCAATGACTGAATTTGAGGTCCTTAAGGACTTAAATCTTTTCTAAGAAAGGTAAATTACAGAACCTTTTTTGAGAAGTCTGATACTAGTGAGGCAATTGTTATCAATCATGCTAAAAAGCAGGAGCAATTGACCTTAGAAAATCTAGTGAGTCTACTGGAGGAAAATATGGACAGACAAGTCAGGAAGAAATAAGTCAGAAGTGGAAAAGGCAGGCTAATCTTAGGATTAGATCAACGAAAATGCCTACAATAGGTAGCAATAAGTGGATAAGCCTTTTTCTTGATCTAGTGCGGGCTGATCTGAAAGAGATTGATTGGGATAAACAACTAAGTGACAATCTGACCAAAGAGGAATGTAGAGCCCTTAAAGAACTAAAAAATGCCCCAAATATAGTGATCAAGAGTAGCGACAAAGGGGGCAATGTGGTCGTTATGGACGATGATGATTACATTGCTGAAGTAGAGCAGCAATTAAGAGATGTGTCAACTTATCTAAGTTGACGAATAACCCCTTTCCCAATTCAACATTTCAAATTAACTGCAAGCTATCCTTGGCGATGGAAGCAGGACTGTCAAAAAAGGAACTGGGCTATCTGAAAGCAGAGATCTATAACATTCCAGTGTTCTACATGGTTCCTAAGATTCACAAGAACCCCCTAAAACCACCTGGAAGGCCCAAAGTGTCAATGGTTGGAGATCCACTGGAAAAAGTGGGCAAATACCTCGACTTGTTGATTAAAGAAATTATGTATTTACTCCCCTTGTACGTAAAGGACACGGCAGATATACTCAGGAAGTTACAATATCTGGTGATTCCTGAGGGGGCCCGACTTGTGGGAATTTATGTTGAATTGTTATATACGTCAATACCCATGAGTGGGACTACAAGGCCATCTCTCACTTTTTGGAACAGCACCATCCCAAAATGGGGGCTCAAAACGAATTCATTTGTGAACTCTTGGACTTGGTTTTAAGGTATAATTTCTTTACATTTTTCGTAAATTGTTTCCAACAAATTAGAGGGACATCGATGGGTGCACCATGGGCACCGGCATATGTTTGTTTACATCTGGAGCTTTGGGAAGAACAAGTGGTGTACCACTAGCCACTGTATTGTGCCCATGCTGCTACCTGGGCACACTACATTGATGATGTGCTGGAGGTCTGGATGGGGACAGTTGAGGAACTTGAAGAGTTCATGATGGAACTTAATAGCAATGATAGGAATATTTGCCTCACCTATAACTTCCATTACTCTAAGATCTCGTTCCTTGATCTGTCTATTTCAGTTGATCAGGGACGACTCAGTACATGTACTTTTAGAAAGAAAATGCAGCCGACACTCTCTTGTATGCAACAAATAACCACCCTGACTCCCTTTTTCAAGGGATACCGACTGGTCAATTCCTCAGAATAAGAAGGAACTGTTCAGATTTTGACCAGTTCAAGAAGGAATCCTCCTCTCTCTATAAGCGTGTTAGATAGAGAGGATATTCACATGAGGTGCTCACAAAGGCCACAAAGAGCTCCAACTATGAAAAGACGAGAGTTACTTTCAGTAGCTAACCTGGGTGACACTGGGACGAAGGAGGAAATGGATTAGGTGTATCACAAAATTTGGAGCTCTATGGGAGAAAGCCAAGAAAGTCCTTTATCGTCATTGGCATAGTCTTACTTCTAATCCCCAGTTGGCATGGATAGTGGGACCTCATCCCCAGGTGGTAGCCAGATGGGCCAACAATCTAAGGGACCTTTTGGTCCGTTCTGAGTTTTCTAGAGCCCACCTAAAAGCCGGTTACCAAGGACAACTGGGATGTACCCTAGTAGGCACTGCAACATATTCCCACTCATGGAGAAAACAAAGGTGTTTACCAATGTGGAAAGATCAAAGAGTTATCAGAAAAAAAGTTTAATCAACAAGTAGGGTTATCTATATGTTGGAGTGCCCATGCCAGAAGTTTTACATCGGTAAAACAAAGAGACCCCTTCAAGTAAGAATTGGGGAACATTTCCGCATGATTAAAAAGAAAAAGCTAACATCAGAGAATGAACACGAGAAACTGAACCCCATGGTGCAACATTTCAGAGAAATACATGGTGGTAGAGTTGACGGCCTACGAGTAAAGGGTATAGTGGCTCTTATGTTACCATAAAGAAAGGGTGATTTTGAAAAGGTTGAAAAAATAAGTGGATACAGTATAAAACCTTGCTACACTATTTCCGGCTGGTATAAATCGCGAACTGAACTTTGGGGTATTTTTGGATAAATGATGACCCTATCTGTTTGGTATAACACTGACCTTGCACTTCTTTTTCCCTTTTTTCCTCCTTTTTTTCCTTTTTTCCTTGTCCTTCCATAATATGTTTGAAAAAATTTAAAGTGTTAGTAAACCCAGGAGTCTGCATTCACTATATCTGGTCTCCCACAGTACACAGAACATGTAAATTATTTTAGTAAATAAAAACTGCTAAATCACTTTTCTCATCAGCAGTATATAGCAGTCTTGTGACTTCTATCAGTGTCTGGTTAAAGCTTGTAGGAGGAGTTTTCACTCTCATGTGACTGTCCTATAAGGCTGCTTTCTGGACAGTGCTGATTGGCCCTGTGCTGATCACATGCACTCTCCCAAGAAAAACAAAACTCACTAGAAATACACACCAAACTGAGCATGTGCAGCTCGTCCCCTAGCCTCCCCTAGCCTGTTCTATCAGAAGATGAATTGGGGACAGTGGAAGAAGGGGAGGATCAGAGAAGACATAATCAAACAGCCTTTTTTACACAATGCAGAGGATTAACCCCTTAGGTTCCACAGTGGGTATAACAAGCTTGCTTTACTGGATATACAGACTGATTTTACTGTTGTGGGTTTAGTAACACTTTAAACCCTCTCCCTTCCCCTTCCCAGTCCTTCTCCCCCCTTTTCTTTACCTTAATTTTCCCTTTCCTCTCTTTTCTCTCCCTTTTTTTGTTCCTCTTTTTCCTTTCCTCCCCTTCTCTCTGTTTTTCAATTGTATTCCTACCTTGCACTTCAATCACTTCTCGGGTCACTCTATATTACAATACTGGTTCCACTATAGTGCACCCTGACGGATGAGTCGGTACGGCTTAACCAGCTGAGGAACTGGATGAACTTTTTTACATAGCGGGCATGATCCTAAGTTAAAATTGAAAAAAAAAATATACTAAATATATATACTCGCGCTAATGGTGTGACAAAAATAAATCGGTGAAAATAGAAAAATTGCAGCTGCTATACACAAAGTGCTAATCACTTGGAAAACATTAAAAATCTAAACATAGCGCTCGCAAACACAATATATAAGTGAAATAGAAACTGAATATTAAAACAACACAAAGTCCAAAAAAAGGTGATTCAAGGTGCTCCAAACCAAAGGGAAGGGAAGAAAGGTGCTTCAGAAGATTGAGGTGCACAACACCCCCTTATGTGTCCCCACTCACCAGATCCACATGATCCCCAGCTTTTCAGTCTGGTGGGTCACTTAAGGCTTGGTATGGATGTCTTTAAGATGGTGAATAAGACATCAGCTCATCAAATTCAGGGTTCCTTGGTGAAGGTCCATGATGATGCCCCATGGGAGGGCGAAACGTTGACGCTATTTCCGGGATTACTGACGTCACTTCCGGTCGTTTGGAACGCACATTTGGAACGCACGTTTGGAACGCATGCCAGAAACGGACGTTTTATACGATCTACTCCATGCTTGATGCTTGTTTTAATCCTATGTTTTGTTTAATCCTATCCTTTGTTTAAATAAACCCTTTTTCTATGGTACTTCACTATTAGTTCCATTTTTTAACTTCTGGGTACGTGTTTGTCTGGCTGAAACCCTTCACCAAGGAACCCTGAATCTGATGACCTGACATCTTATTCACCATCTCAAAGACATCCATACCAAGCCTTAAGTGACCCACCAGACTGAAAAGCTGGGGGTCATGTGGATCTGGTGAGTGGGGACACATAAGGGGGTGTTGTGCACCTGAATCTTCTGAAGCACCTTTCTTCCCTTCCCTTTGGATTGGAGTACCTTGAGTCACCCTTTTTTGGACTTTGTGTTGTTTTAATATTCAGTTTCTATTTCACTTATATATTGTGTTTGCGAGCGCTATATTTATATTTTTCATGACCCCAAGTTATCCCAACTCAAAACCTGCGCTTGGAAAACCGTGGATGACAGTGAAAAAATATGAATAATGCAAACCAAAAATTTGAATATTGAGATATTTTCACAGATTGAAACCAATAAATTAAGAAAAAGAGCAGCGCTATAATCAAGTGATTAAATATATATAATCAAAACATTCTAAATCTCAGTATCGACATAAACAACTTGTGAACAATTGTATAACACCCGTGTGCATCAAAGTCCAAGTCCAAGTAAATAACACCCGTGTGCATCAAAGTCCAAGTCCAAACACCCTGGCCAGGGTATTCCTAGGACTCTCCCACAAGATCACCTTATAACCCCTTCTTTGGGGTTAAAAGCGCCCGCTAGCGGTTGAAAAGCACCACTTAAACAGCGGTAAAGTGCTGCTAAAAAAAGCGACGCTTTACCGCGAATATGCCCGTGGCTCCAGTATGAAAGGGGTCTTCCAAGTGTTTATTTTGGGTCAGTTGTGATTGATTGAATGGCTTCCTGACTCCTTATATTAGAAGCCCCAGTCTGTGTCTCTGCCACTCCCGCAAAGCTATAGTAAAAGTGTATAGCTCTTTCTTTCTCTCCCTTCTGGCTGGAAATTGTAAAAAATAAATATTAATATGCAATATTTCATAAATAAGATTATTTTTTGTAAAATATAACATCCCATGACTGATATGTGATACTGCAGATACAATTGAAGTATAGATATTGGACACTCTTTTTTGAATGTGTAATTTACTTTTTTGTTTATGTAAATTAATGAAATGTTTGCAAAAAAAAAAAAAAAAGAATTAAAAAAATATATATATTTTTTGACCTGAAGATAATAAATATATGTAAATAAATAATTTCTATTTTGAGAGGGCAGGGATAGTAAATCCTTAGCACCACATCCCTAATCCCTAATGGATATATATATATAAATAGAGGGATATGGGGTAAATTTACCCCTGGGACTTTTAAGGTGCTTATAGTATCAGATCAAATCAAAAAAATCATTGTATGCAACTATATAAAAAAAATATATATAAATCTTTTATTCAAAATTCTTATTACAAAATATCACCACAGAGTTAAAAAACAGCAATCTTTCAATCTAAATCAATCAATTATTGCATGAGATTGACAAAACCACTTCATGAATACCACTCAACATGTTTCGCTCAATTCATGAGCTTCATCAGGAGTTTTGGTACATATGTGGCATACTATGAATAAAAGAGAAAGAATACATAAATCAGACAACTCAAAAACAACGCATACAGTACATATGCTTCTTAGACTAAAACAGAAAATTATTGCATACATAAGAAAATAATCTTATCATATAATTCAAAAAAGTGTCTCCAATAGAATTTCCATAATCAAAAATTCAAAAAATGATTATAATAACCATCTTATATATGCTATATGTTGTGTTGTTTGTCAATTTATTATAGGAAATTCCCTCTATTTATATATATATGTAAATAAATATTAAGATACTATACATTGCCATTAAACTGAGTTTTTTTTCCCTTTTTTTAAATTTCTATTTTAAAGGATACAATTATATTGCCTAATCACATTTTGATGAATTGATTTATTTTTAATTCACAGGAATGAATTAGTAATCCTCTCCGGTATTGATGATAATTGTTCCCCCAAGTAAATGGGTTTAGTATAAATATGGGTCCTTGCAGAGATTATATAATTTAAAGACAATTTTACACGCAGGCAATAGAGAGCAAACTCCATCGCTGTATCAGCTCAGCTACCAACAGAATACGCTAAAGAAGATACAAAATAATCATATCCTCGGAACATAAATGACACTTTACAAAACACTTTGATGAAACAAAGTCAACGTATTACTTCAAAGATATAGAAGTTCACATTGTGTTTTATTTTTAATTAAAAAAAGGCTAATTTTTTTTTTTTTTATTGTAACGTCTTGGCCATCAATGGAAGGAAAAGATTTAGCGTTACATTGATAACATTTATTGGCTCACTTAGTTGCATGAAAATTCAAACTTCAAAAACACATTAAATCATAACACGAATGGACAAGTTTAATTCCTCTGTGTTGCTTTTCTAACATTGAGTATGTATATTTTATAGTACTAGATAATTATAAATGTTTCACATTCATTTTAGATTGAAGAAAAACATTAAAGCTGTATATAAAGCCAACAGTGTTTTTTTTTTCTTTTCTAGTTATGGAATATGGAAGGGTTGGTCAGGTTCTATTGCTGTCTATGTCCGCGCCGGGGAGATTTACCCTTCACTATCATTTCTGCTGACCGTTGTCTCTGGTTTAGAATGTAATGGAACAGGAGGTGAAGGGAAATCTCCCAATGGGGGAAAA
This sequence comes from Lithobates septentrionalis, assembly GCA_037952835.1. Taxonomy (NCBI): domain Eukaryota; kingdom Metazoa; phylum Chordata; class Amphibia; order Anura; family Ranidae; genus Lithobates; species Lithobates septentrionalis. The sequence continues at coordinate 102,735 of JBBDGP010004384.1, read as the reverse complement.
AAAAAAAAAGTCTAAGGGGATTCCTTTTACTTCCTGCTGTGTATCTGAGAGAGGAAGCGTAGGACAATCTCCCCAACAGGACACAGACAGAAACCTAACCAAGGTCTTATCCATTACCTAATATATAAATATAATTAAAAAAAAACAAAAAAACATAAATTTAATTTATTATTCATGGCAATAAAACTTTTATACATTAAAATCTATGAAAATGCACTGCAGATTCTCTTTAACCCCTTAATGCCTGAAAGTAAAACATATCAAAGTTTTGCAATTTTGACATGTAAAACCATACATATCATCATAACTCCTTAAGCCTCATACACACGATCGGATTGTTGGCCAACAAAACCGTGGAATTTTGGAAGGGCGTTGGACCAAACTTGTCTTGCATACACACGGTCACACAATTGTTGGCCAACAATTAGGAACGTAGTGACGTACTACGCTGTTTTTCAGCTGTTTAGCGCCACCCTTTGGGCTCCTTCTGCTAATTTCGTGTTAGTAGAAGTTTGGTGAGTGTTGATTCGCTCTTTTCATTTTGCACTTTTCATTTTGCGCTTTTTATTTCACACTTTTCATTTCGCGCTTTTCATTTTGCACTTTTCATTTTGCACTTTTCATTTTGCGCTTTTCATTTCGCACTTTTCAGTTCGTTTCTGAACGGCCATTCGCCAACCAGCCATGTTGCGGAATCGGAGGAGATAACGTGTTATTTATTATTGGCCTTGGAGTTATTGCTTTGACATTATTTTTTGGGTTGAATAATAATGATTTGCTTTGTTATATTTTCTATATTTTGGATGCATAGAATGTACTTTTTGGTTAAGTTCTATTGGCAGATAGCATGTCTAATTTTATTTGTTTTCTTTTTTTAATGCACAATAAAACAATTGTGTAGAATAATACTTGGCTATGTGTTTTACTTCAAATTACATTTTGGGAGTCGGCAGTTACATTTAAAAAAATACAATGTAAAATTGACAAGGGACACCAACATAGTTGTATCTTTTTTTTTTTTTCAAACATGATTTTATTAAATTTTTTTTCAGGAATGAATTGCATATACATACTATAACAGTGTTTATAGAATGGGACATTATAGTCTAAAATAATAAGCATATATTACAAAAGAAACTTAACATATATTAAATTTATACATACAAAAATGCAAAAATCTAAGTACATAGTTGTTCAAATTCAACGTGTCTTTTTCTCCTTTTAGAGAAGAAAGAAAATGGTCCTTTTTACTGATTGACCACTGCGATAGCCAATCACAGGGGTTGATTTACTAAAACTGGAGAGTGTAAAATCTGGTGCAGCCAATCAGCTTCTAACTTCAGCTTGTTCAATTAAACTAATACTAAAGTCTTGTTTTTTTTTTTTTTTAGTTAAAAATAAGAAACATGTTATACCTACCTTCTCTGTGTAATGGTTTTGCACAGAGCAGACCAGATCCTCTCCTTCTCGGGTCCCTCTTCGGAGCTCCTGGCCCATTACTCCTGTTGAATGCCAACACAGCAAGCAGCTTGCTATGGGGCCATCTGAGCCGAGCGGCAGCTCCGTGTAACCATTCAGACATGAAGCCGCTGGTTGGCTCCACCCCCTCTCTCTCCTCATTGGCTTACTGATTTTGATTGACAATAGCAGGAGCCAATAACGCTGCGTTGCTGTCCCAGCCAATGAGGAGGGGAGTCCTGGGCAGTCGAGACACACCTGCAACATCGCTGGATCTAGATGGGGCTCAGGTAAGTATTAGGGGGGCTGAGGGGGGGCTGCTGCTAAAAAAAAAACCTTCTGCCTTTACAATCACTTGAAGCTTTGACAAAAAAAAAAACTTAAAGCCGATTTCTCTGCAGAGCTGCACCAGATTTTGCACTCCCCAGCTTTAGTAAATCAACCCCTTAGACCCGGGGTCTCCAAACTTTGGCCCTCCAGGTGTTCAGGAACTACAATTCCCATCATGCCTAGTCATGTCTGTGAAGGTTAGAGTTTTACAATGCTTCATGGGACGTGTAGTTCCGCAACAACTGGAGAGCCGTGGTTTGGAGATCCCTGTCTTAGACTATCACAGTAATCACAAGATAGAGCACAAGTCCTCCCAGCTCCCAAACGTTAGTACAAGACCCACTGTCGGTGACAGCTCGGTCTCCGTACTCGGAGCGTGCAATGGAGCATGCTTGCAGCACAAGCGCCGGTACTCGTATACGGGGTGCCTTGGAAGAATGCCCACTTACATGACACCGCATACACACTATATTACCAAAAGTATTGGGACACCTGCCTTTGCATACACATGAACTTTAATGGCATCCCAGTCTTAGTCCGTAGGGTTCAATATGGAGTTGGCCCACCTTTTGCAGCTATAACAGCTTCAACTCTTCTGGGAAGGCCGTCCACAAGGTTTAGGAGTGTGTCTAAGTAAAAAGAATTGCAGCTCACAAACACTCCTTAATCCATAATGACACTGCCCCAATGAAAAACTTGTTCCAGGTGCTGGCTTTGCGTGAATTACAATGGAATGAAGGAAATCCTGGATAGCCGCACTCTGGGATGAAGATGTCTTTATTGAATAAAAATCCACAATTCAGTCAAATTACAGGGAAGTACAGGGTGATAGATAGGCTAGCTTCCCTTTACATATACATTGTACATTCATATCAGTCCCTGCCCTCATGGAGCTTACAATCTCAGGTCCCTGACTCACATTCATACATACTCATTCAAGGGCCAATTTAGACAGGAGCCAATTCACCTATCAGCATGTCTTTGGAGTGTGGTAGGAGTACCTAGAGGAAACCCACAGAGGCACAGGGAGAATATACAAACTCCAAGCAGGTAATCTCGTGGTTGGGATTCGAACCGACGACCCTAGTGCCGCTAGGCGAAAGTGCTAACCACGTAGAAGTGATTGATTCTGTATGAAACCAACCAACATTCTGGAAAATCTTTGTAGACAGTAGCCTAGCCAATATTTCCCTTCCTCTAGAGCAAGGGTCTCCAAACTGCGGCCCGGGGGCCAGATGCGGTCTTTTGTCTGCCTTTATCTGGCCCTTGGGGCACTATTCATCCCACTAATAGGAGACACTATTCTGCCTTCTGACACCAAAAATGGGGCATAATTCAGTATACTGGTACTATTCCTCCCCCTAATATCATGAGGCACTGATTACTCCCACTGATGCCTGGAAATTTTCTATTCTGGCCAAAGTCCCCCCTAAAGTCTGAAGGACAGTAAACTGGCCCTTTGTTTAGAAAGTTTGGAGACCCCTGCTCTAGAGAAAAGATAAAGACTTCACCATCTATCCACCATTCATGTTTGCTAAAAGAATGCGTTACATCCCAGTGGGCCACGCATCTACAACCAACTTTAGTCTATCCAACCTTTTCTCTTTATAGGTCCCATTCCCCTTATTACAGACCGGCTCTGCATTTGGTGTCTATGGAAGTATAGAATACTAGATGGTCCGATCCATAATGGAAAGTTCTGTACCTTCATAAACTATCCCTGGAATTCCTTGTATCTGGAAATACCGTTTATCACCTAAGCCACATTACACAACTTTTAAGTAAAAGGAGTACAGAAGGACCCAATGGGCCACCTAAACAAAACAAAAGTGATAATGTTTGTGTTCTCCGGACTAACACATAATGAACAGCTGGCCGCATTTCTCTTTACTTTTTTCTTGAATGTTTACCTTGTTTGTGTTGTGTTTAACTTTGGCATGATGTTCATAGTCCTTAAAGCCCCAAACCTTCACACACCAATGTACTACTTTCTTAGTTACCTCTCTTTGGTGGACCTTTTCTACTCCTCAGTTATAGCTCCTAAAATGTTGGCTGACCTTATGTCCAAGATAAAGTTAATATCCTTTTATGGCTGTGCGGTCCAGTTCTTTTTCTTTGATGCTTTGGCCGTCACAGAAGCACTTTTACTCTCAACGATGTCCTATGACCGCTTTGCTGCTATCTGCCACCCTCTACGTTATGTTTCCATTATGACCAACAGAAAGTGCCTGAGTCTTGCTTTCCTTAGTTTTTCTATTGGTTTCTTGCAATCTGTAGTACAAACCAGCTGTGTGTTCAGTCTTGAGTTCTGTGGCCCAAACCTCATAGACCATTTCTACTGTGACGTACCACCGCTGCTTCACCTGGCCTGCTCCAGCACTCTGTGGTGTGATTCCATAACGTTCTTCTTTGTAGTTGCTTGTGGTGTAGGCTCATTGATGCCCATCTTGGTGTCATACAATTTCATCCTTTCTTCCATTCTAAAGATAAAGTCCAGTCATGGGAGACAGAAGGCATTTGGTACTTGTTCCTCGCATCTCATGTGCATCTCTATTTTCTACGGGACAGTTTTTTTCATTTATCTACGTCCTCCTAACAGTGCCCTAAAGATTCAAGATAAGTCGGCTTCTGTGTTTTACACCGTCATGATACCAATGCTGAACCCTCTTATATATAGCATGAGAAACCAAGAGGTGAAACAGGTTCTCAAGAAAGTACTTCACATACATCACTGATATAGACAGACTTGCATGAGTTTGTGGTTGTAAATTTTTGATGCTCAAGTCAATCTGTGCAAATAGCATTCAGAACATCTATCATGCTCTCTGAAACCAAGTGGGTGAATGGGAAGCATGGGTATTTTTAAATTCTTTTTTTATTCTTATTAAATGTTTTTTAATTTTTTTTTTCAGGATGTAGAGCAGTGGTCTCCAAACTGTGGCCCGTGGGCCAAATGTGGCCTTTTGCTTGCCTATAGGCAGTCCTTGGGGCACTGTTTCACACACTGATACAAGGCACTATTCCTTCCAAAGACACTAATGATGGGGCTCTTACCTTCCACTGACACCAAGGATGGAGCCCTATTCCTTCCACTGACACCAATTATGGGGCATTTTTCCTTCCACTGACACCAAGGATGGAGCCCTATTCCTTCTACTGACACCAATGATGGGGCAGTATTCCTTCCACTGATACCAATGATAGAGCGCTATTCCTTCCACTAACACCAATTATGGGGCATTTTCCTTCCACTGACACCAATGATGGAGTCCTATTCCTTCCACTGACACCAGTGATGGGGCACTATTCCCCCCACTGGAACAATGAAGGGGTATTAGTCCCCCCCACTGACACCAAGGATGGGGCACTAATCCTACCACTGACACCAATGATGGGGCACTATTCCTCCCACTGTCATTATAAATGGGGCACTATTCCTCCCACTGACACCAATAATGGGGCACTAAATCTCACACTGGCACCAATAATGGAGAACCATTCCTCCCATTGACACCATCAATGAGGTACTGAATCTCCCGCTGACACCAATGATGGGGCATAATTTCTCTCACTGACACCACTGAGGAGGCACTGATTCTCCCACTGACACCAATGTTGGGGCACTATTCCTTCTCCTACTGACCACAGGCATAATATAATTTTTTTACTCCCACTGACCACCAAGCCTGAGACATTGTCTAATCCCACAGACATTGGGGCATTTTCTACTCCAAATGACTACAGTACACCCCCCAGTGGCATCACTAGGCGGGGGCGGGGGGCGCGGTCCACACAGGGTGCCACCCCCTAGAGGGGGGACACCATCCCGAGGGTGATGAAAGCCTGCTCCCTTTGGCAGTTTTTTTTTTCATCAGCTGGGACACACCACCAGTGCTGCGGCCGTGCCTGCCATGTGTTCTCCTCCTCTGTCTCTCACTCCTGCTTAAGCCTGTCTCCATCTGCTCTCCACCCGGGCGGTGTGGCTGCGCACTGCCCTCTCCTCTCCAGCTGCCGCCCGGGTGTTCTGTGTACCTGATCCGCCCAAGCTGGTGTGGTAAGGGGGGGGGGGTGTTGGCTTGAGATTGGGGGGAGATGTCCTCCGCTACCCGAGGTGAGGTGTTGTGGGGGGGGGGGCTTGCTGATAAGGTTGGTTTATGCTGCTGATCACAGCTATATCATATGGAGGGGGTTGGTTTGTTTTGGGGGTCTGTACTAATGGGGGGGTTATTCTGGGGGGGTTCTGTACTAATGGAGGGGTGTGTGGTTTGTTCTGGGGGGGTCTGTACTAATGGAGGGGGGTGGTTTATTCTGGGGGGGTTCTGTACTAATGGAGGGGTGTGTGGTTTGTTCTGGGGGGGTCTGTACTAATGGAGGGGGCGGTTTGTTCTGAGGGGGGGTGGTTTGTTCTGGGGGGGTCTGTGCTAATGGAGGGGGGTCTACAGTATACTGAGGGAGGGGGAGGTCTATACTGAGGGGGGGGTCTGTACCGAGGGGGGTGGTCTATATTGATGGAGGGGGTTTACACTTCATAAAGGGTCTGCACTGACAGAGGAGGGTCTATACTTTTTGGAGTGGGGGGTCTATACTTAGTGGAGGGGGGTCTGTACTGGAGACTATAGTTGGTGGAGGGGGGGGTGACACTATGTTTTATCGCACCAGGTGACACCAACCCTAGTGACGCCACTGCACCCCCCTAAAATCCAAAGGACAGAAAAGCAGCCCTTTGTTTATAGAAAGTTTGGAGACCCCTGATGTGGAGGCTAGATTGGAGCAGGGAGACCTGATGCCGAGCCCCATGCAATTGACCTTATTAATAATAATATATATTTACAAACTATAGTGTGCTTCCCTGTTAGGGAATAAATAAAAAAAAGTGCAAAAAAACATAGATAATAAAATGAATAATATATCAATAGATGGTGTGCAAAATGTAACTCAATACAGTGATAGAATATTTCCATAAAAAAAATAATAGTTCATGTGTTATAAACAAATATAATATAAAAGTGTTAAAAAAAAAAGGTGAAAAATGTGTCCATTTATTCTCTTCAGTAGTGGTGCACTCCAATAAACGCAGAACCACATGAAATATACAAGGAATTCCATCATAAACATGTGCCCACCACCAGACTGAAAGCCTCTTACCGGATCAATAGGATCTCAGAGATCAAACACGCATAGTATGCTGACACCACCTGGTGTCCAGGGAATAGCTGAATCCGGTCCAATGGTACTGGTATCAATTGTCTTAACCTCAGGTATGGGATCTCAAATAACCGCCATAGAAGGAGAAGAACAAAGGGTGCACATAGCGTGATACTGTAATAATGTGTATTTATTATTTAAAATGAAAACCGGTAAAATAAGAAACGAGGAATCAAGCAACATGAACCGGGCCAACTGACGGCATCGGCAGGCGTGATGACTTCTGTCTCCACCCAACGTGCGCCGTCATCATGCCCGCCATGGACTATTAGTATTTTATGGAAATATTGTGTCACTGTATTGAGTTACATTTTGTGCACCATCTGTTGATATATTATTTATTTTATTATATATATTTTTTTGCACTGCAACCTACACTCACCGACCACTTTATTAGGTACAACAGTTCAATTAAATCAAAAATAAACTGCGCTTAAAAAGTGTGATAAAAAAGTCCATATCTATAATATGCAAAACAAGTCCATATGGTGATGTGATATCCACCAAATCCCTTGGTATTGGAAACTTCACCAAAAGAATAGTGCCAATAGAAAAGAGAACACCTCCACCTAATTAATTTGCTGCTTACCAGCTCCTGAGACCTCTTATCACGGGAAGTCTCAAACACTTGTGGCTCTAAACCCAGCCAGGGCCTTTGGTCATCCAGGGGGATCTTGCTGTCATGCCTCCACCGCCTATTGGAAATCAGTCACGGAGGGGTTCCGTAAAAGAAATAAAGCCTCCATAGTGGGGGAGCCCAATGTCAGACCCTGTGTTTTTGACCCAGGTCTACCCACAGATCTGGTAACCTGCTAACAATGTGGTATGGTACTCTTCACTAGACCATATGACAGGTCTAGCCAATGTTCAGGACTCCGGCAAGGTGGAAAAAGGACTTACTGTTCGTTGCATGTTCGCCGAACACGTTGCACGTTACACCCGTTCAATTGCTTGGTAACACAAATTGCTAATCAGCTAATTACATGGCAGCAACTCAATGCATTTAGGCATCTAGATGTGCTGAAGTCCAACCTGAGCATCAGAATGGGCAAGAAAGGAGCTTTAAGTGACTTTGAACGTGGCATGGTTGTTGGTAGTTAGTATTTCACAAACTGCTGATCTACTGGGATTTTCACGCACAACCATCTCTCGGGTTTACAGAGAATGGTCTGAAAAAGATAAAATATCCAGTGAGCGGCAGTTGTGTGGAGGAAAATGCCTTGTTGATGTCAGAGGTCAGAGAAGAATGGGCAGACTGGTTTCAGATGATAGAAAGGCAACAGTAACTCAAATAACCACTCGTTACACCCAAGGTGTGCAGAGTACCATCTCTGAATGCACAACACATCCAACCTCGAAGCAGATGGGCTACAGCAGCAGAAGACCACACCGGGTGCCACTCCTGTCAGCTAAGAACAGGAAACTGAGGCTACAATTCGCACAGGCTCGCCAAAATTGGACAATAGAAGTGTCAAGTCTGTAGTGTGAGGCCGGGTTGCTGAGAGGGCGCCCCTTGCGGCTGAGTGCAGCACGTCCCTGGATTTGGGTACAGGGAATGCGATGCACAGAGATGCACGGGTTGCCAGGAATACTGCAAGCTGGCTGTTTGGCTATAAGTAGCTAGAGTGCGTTGTAGCAGCCGTGCGGAGAGAAGTCTTGAACGGTAACAGCAGGGTAAACCAGGAACAGGGTCCGCAGCCAGGCCAGGGGTCAGATACCAAAAGACAGTCCGAGAGAGGTACAGGAACAAGCTGGGTCATACACAGAGGGCAGAAGATGGGAGAGTAGTCAGCCAAGCCGGGGTCAGAGCGAGGAGATAAACAGGAACACTGGTCAAGCTGGGCAGAGGTCAAGCAGGGGTCTTCAGAGTATACAAGGCACAGGAACACAGGAGCTGTTTGATAATCCAGCAAACTGCAAGTGTCAGTGGCAGGTTTAAATAGGCCAGAGGGGTGTGCCTACAAGATCAGGGTGTGCTCACTAGACTCGCCTGCCACCATGACGGTTACTGGCGGAATTGCCCACAACACGGCCATTTCCCTGACATTGCCCCCCCCAAGGGGCAACCTCCGGATGCCCAACCGGGCCCATCTTTCGGGGTAACGAACTCGGAACCTCTGCAAAAGTCTAGGAGCATGTATATTGGCTGCAGGTTCCCAAGAACTTTCTTCTGCTGGGTAACCCTTCCACTTTATAAGAAATTGAATGATCCTACCTCTCGGGCGGCAGTCTAGGATGGCCTCAACTTCATACTCTGTTTCATCTCCCACAGAAACTGGAGGCGGAGGATCTTCTTTCCTTCCTGAAAAAGGACTAGAGATAACAGCTTTAAGTAAGGAGACATGAAACACAGGGTGCACTTTATAAGAACTCGGGAGTGACAGTTCAAAGGCTACTGGATTGATCTCCCGTCTTATCTTGAATGGGCCAATAAATCTTGGTCCCAATTTCCGGGAGGGACAAGGAAGTTTAAGATTTGCCGAGGAGAGCCAAACCTCATCTCCAACCTTAAAGCTAGGGCTCTCCCCCCTCTTTTTGTCATATTGTTCCTTGTAGTCCTCTTGGGCCTTTTGCATGGTTAACCGGAGAGTTTGAAAGTTAGTCTGAATGGATTTTATCCTGTCTTGAACTGCTGGAACTGAGGTCTCTGGAATGACATTAGGTAGAAATGAAGGATGGAACCCATAGTTGGCCCAAAACGGTGATTGATCGGTGGTTGAGTGTACTGAGTTATTGTATGCGAACTCCGCACAGGGGAGTATCAAGTGCCAGTCATCCTGGGAAGTGGAGCAAAAACAGCGTAAATATTGTTCTAAGGTCTGATTAGTCCTTTCAGTCTGACCGTTGCTCTGGGGATGATAGGCAGAGGATAGGCAAACTTCAATAGACAAAACTTTGCAGAGCTCTTTCCAAAATCGGGAAGTAAATTGGACCCCTCTATCAGACACAATGCTGTCAGGAAGGCCGTGAAGTCTGACTATCTCTCTTATGAAGGCCTTTGCTGTGTCTGCAGCGGAAGGAGTACCTATCATAGGCACGAAGTGTGACATCTTGGACAGACGGTCTACAACAAGTAGAATCGTTGTGAATCTTTCAGAGGGTGGCAGCTCTACTATGAAGTCCATAGATATATTCCTCCATGGTTGTTCTGGTACCGGCAAAGGACGTAGCAGACCCCAAGACTTAATGTTGGACCCCTTGTTTCGCTGGCAGGTAGTGCAGGAGCTTACATACTTTTGGCAATCAGTTTTCAAGGTAGGCCACCAAAAGGATAGCTGAATAAGATCTATAGTTTTCCGTACACCGAAGTGGCCAGCAAGTTGATGATCATGTAAAGTTTGTAAGACCTGGATTCTGGCTTGTTGTGGGACAAAGATCTTGTCCTGATACCAGAGATACCCCCCCTGGCTTCTTAAAGAGGAAGTCTCTGGTTCCTGGCATTGGCGGGAGGCCTGTTCAAGAGAAGACCTTAGATCAGGTTGAATCAAAAGAAAGTTCTGTGGAGACAAGATTGTACTGGATGTTGTTTCTTCTGGGGTATCAGGAAACATTCGGGATAAAGCATCGGCCTTGCCGTTCTTGGAGCCAGGGCGATAGGTGATGTGAAAGTTGAATCGTGAAAAGAACAGAGCCCAGCGAGCTTGACGGGGTCTCAGGCGTTTGGCAGTGCGGAGGTACTCGAGGTTTCTGTGATCGGTGAATATCATTATTGGGTGCGTGGCTCCCTCAAGAAGGTATCTCCACTCTTCTAAGGCTGTCTTAATGGCCAGAAGCTCACGATCACCTACGTCGTAATTCCTCTCGGGCTGGCTCATTTTCCGGGAGGAGAAGGCCACAGGGTGAAGCAGCGACTTGGGTCCCAGGCGCTGTAAAAGTACTGCTCCTGTAGCTACCTCTGAGGCATCGCCTTCTAAATTATAGGGCAGGGCAGGATCGGGGTGTCGAAGAATTGGTGCAGAAGTAAACAAAGACTTCAGTTTCTCAAAGGCAGATTGGGCTTCGGAGGACCACAGGAAGCGAACATGTAGGCGGGTTACTTGGGTTATGGGCGAGATGATGGAAGAAAAGTTCCTTATAAACCTTCTATAGAAGTTTGCAAACCCTACAAACCTTTGTACACCCTTCTTGTCTGACGGAGTTGGCCAGTCTAGGATTGCCTGCACTTTCTGTGGATCCATAGCTACACCACCGGTAGAGATGATGAGCCCTAGGAATTGTATGGATTTCTTTTCAAAGTCACACTTTTCTGCTTTCGCGTAAAGTCTATGTTTTCTTAGTGTGAGTAATACTGTCTTTACGTGAGTCCGATGGAGCTCCAAGGTGGTTGAGAAGATAAGGATGTCATCCAGATAGATGATGACGAAGTAGTCAAGATATTCCCGAAAGATGTTGTTTATGAAGTGCTGGAAAGTAGCCGGGGCATTACAGAGCCCAAACGGCATCACCAAATACTCAAAGTGCCCGAACCTCGTTCTAATTGCCGTCTTCCACTCATCGCCCTCACGGATGCGAACGAGGTTGTAGGCCCCCCCCGGAGGTCGAGTTTGGTGAACACTTGGGCTGAACGAAGTCTCTGGAAGAGTTCGGGGACCAGTGGGAGTGGATATCGGTTCTTTATGGTGATTTTATTTAATTCCCTATAGACCACACATGGTCTTAGAGTCTTATCTTTTTTTTCGACAAAGAAAATGCCGGCACCGGCAGGAGAAGAAGAAGGACGAATGAAGCCCTTTGCCAAATTTTCATCTATGTACTGTCGTAGTGTCCCCAATTCCACTTCAGAGAGGGGGAATATACGTCCAAACGGAACTTCGGCCCCTGGAAGCAGCTCGATAGGACAATCATATGGCCGATGTGGTGGTAGAACCTCTGCCTTTTTCTTATCAAAAACGTCCAGGAATTCATGGTACACCTGGGGTACATCCTGGTTGGTGGAGGATACCGACTGGACTGTCAGACAACTGGTGGTATCTCTGGATTCAGGGATGAGGCAATGTTGTTGGCAATAGGGGGAAGTGAACAGGACTTCCTTCTTGATCCAATCGATCTGGGGGTTATGGGCTTGGAGCCAAGGGATACCCAAGATAATTGGAGACATAGGTGAACTCAAAACGTATGAATTCCCGATGGCCATCGGGAGAGGTAATAAGGAGAGGAGAAGTCTCTTGAGTAACAAGGCCGGAGTTAGGTAGGGTGCCATCTGCTAAACAGACTTCCAGACCCCTTTTCTTGTGCAGGAGGGGCAACCTAAGGTTCCTTGCCAGGTTCAAGTCCATGAAGCAACTGCATGCTCCAGAGTCGATTATAGCCTGGAGCCGGATTTCTTCTTCTCCCAACTGCAGTGAAATGGGAAGAACGAGTTGTGAGGGAGAAGTCCCAGAAACCTGGAAATATGCTGGAGAGTAGGTAGGTGGCTTCTTGAACTTCCTGGGACAGTCGCATAGAAAATGTCCATTTCCTCCACAATAGAGGCAAAGATTGACTAGGATACGACGACGTCTTTCATCAGGAGTTAGTGCGGAACGTAACAGGCCATTCTGCTTGGGAACTGATCCAAAGCTGTGCCATAGCTGCCAGGAATGCATCCACCGTGCAAATGACTGCACTCTTTTGTTCCCATAAGTTATGGGCCCAGGCCTGAGGTTCATCGGACAGCAAAGAGATGAGGAACCCGACTTTAACAGTCTCTAAAGCAAAAGTCCAGGGTTGCAGGGCTAGGTACAATAGACAGGCAGTCTTGAATGATCTGAACTTTTTCCGGTCTCCGAAGAATCGCTCCGGAACGGGAACTCGGGGTTCTGGAGGCGGGAACATCATCAAGGGAGCCGCAGAGGATTGTTCGTGAGCAGGTGACTCTGACAGGTGTTGCAACTTATCCGTTAGTTGCAGATAACCTTCCTGTAATTTCTGAACTGCTTGGGTCAGAGTGATGGCTTGTTGGCACAAAGTCTCTAATGGGGACGCACCTCCGTCGGCCTCAGTCATGGCTGGATTATACTGTCAAGTCTGTAGTGTGAGGCCTGGTTGCTGAGAGGGCGCCCCTTGCGGCTGAGTGCAGCACGTCCCTGGATTTGGGTACAGGGAATGCGATGCACAGAGGTGCACGGGTTGCCAGGAATACTGCAAGCTGGCTGGTTGGCTGTAAGTAGCTAGAGTGCGTTGTGGCAGCTGTGCGGAGAGAAGTCTTGAACGGTAACAGCAGGGTAAACCAGTAACAGGGTCCGCAGCCGGGCCAGGGGTCAGATACCAAAAGACAGTCCGAGAGAGGTACAGGAACAAGCCGGGTCATACACAGAGGGCAGAAGATCGGAGAGTAGTCAGCCAAGCGGGGGTCAGAGCGAGGAGATAAACAGGAACACTGGTCAAGCCGGGCAGAGGTCAAGCAGGGGTCTTCAGGGGTCTTCAGAGTATACAAGGCACAGGAACACAGGAGCTGTTTGATAATCCAGCAAACTGCAAGTGTCAGTGGCAGGTTTAAATAGGCCAGAGGGGTGTGCCTACAAGATCAGGGCGTGCTCACTAGACTCGCCTGCCACCATGACGGTTACTGGCGGAATTGCCCACAACACGGCCATTTCCCTGACAAGAAGATTGGAAAAACGTTGCCTGGTCTGACGAGTCTGGATTTCAGCTGCGACATTCAGATGGTAGGGTCAGAATTTGGCATAAACAACATGAAAGCATGGATCCATCCTGCCTTGTGGCTGGTGGTGTAATGGTGTGGGGGATATTTTCTTGGCACACTTTGGGCCCCTTAGTACCAATTGAGCATTGTTTAAACACCACGGCCTACCTGAGTATTGTAGCTGACCATGTCCATCCCTTTATGACTACAGTGTCCCCATCTTCTGATGGCTCCTTCCAGCAGGATAATGCACCATGTCACAAAGCTCCAATCATCTCACCACGCTCTACCCCTGCAGGGGTATGAGTTAGAGATAATACTTCCCAAATCCCAATGCCCTTCAGATTCCTCAGGTGCTGATGTCCTTCCGATTCCAAATCGCTCAATTAGGGTCATACACTCGCAGGGGGGAGGGAGGTAGGGGGAAGGACTCGCTGTCCCCTATTCCAATCCAGTTCCCGGACGGACATCCACTTTAGTGTGTTATATAGAGAATAGAAATGATCCACATAGCGTAACTCCGTTTTAATTATTTTATTTGTAAATAGTAATAAGTCCAACGAGTACGAATGTATAGCCAAAAAACTCAGATGTTTAAAAATAGGAGAGGGAGCACACAGGCTCTCTTTCTCTCCACGCGCCTAGGGCCGCCGCTTGTGTTCCACCGGTCGAGTAACCAAAACCACAATCTCAGGATGTGATGTTGTGCGTGCCAAGATAGTCCCGCCTTACGCGTTTCATCATACGGACGTCATCGGAGGCGCTCCTCCAAAAGAATATAGCCATCTACCGATATTTGAATTTCAAAAGGAATAGAAGAGAATAAAACAGAATAGAATAGAAAAGAATAGGACAGAAAAGAAAAAAAATAAAATAGATAATATAGGAATAGAATATAATAGAATGGAAAAAAATAGACTAGATTAGAATACAATAGAATAAAATAGAAAGAATATAGCCATCTACCGAAATTTGAATTTCGAAAAGAATAAAACAGAATAGAATAGAAAAGAATAGGACAGAAAAGAAAAAAAAATAGAATAGATAATATAGGAATAGAATATAATAGAATGGAAAAAATAGACTAGATTAGAATAGAATAGAATAAAATAGAAAGAATATAGCCGTCTACCAAAATTTGAATTTCGAAAAGAATAGAAGAGAATAAAACAGAATAGAATAGAAAAGAATAGGACAGAAAAGAAAAAAATAGAATAGATTAGAATAGAATAAAATAGAAAAAATATAGCTGTCTTCCAACTGTTCGAATTTCGAAAAGAATAGAATAAAACAGAATAGAATAGAAAAGAATGGAGTAAAACAGAATACAATAGAAAATAAAAGAATAGAATAAAATAGACTAGAAAATAAAGAAATAGAATAGATTTGAATAGAATAGAAAATAAAAGAATAGAATAGATTTGAATAGAATAGAAAATAAAAGAATAGAATAGAAAATAAAAGAATAGAATAGATTCAAATAGAATAGAATAAAACAGATAGAATATAACCATCTTCCAAAAAATAAATAAAAAATAACTGTTTAATTGCAGCTCATAGTGTTTTAGCATATGAATATTTGCAATCTGCAATTAAGATTTTTTTTTTCATTTTTTTTTTTTTTTAATTCTACTTTAATGGATACAATTGTATTGCTTAATCATGTTTTGACAAATGTTACATTTATCTTATTTTTCATTCATAGAAATGAATCATTAATCCTCTGGTATCCCACAGAGGATTCATCTTGTTTGTATCTTGTTCCCCCAAGTAATAGAGTTTAGTATAAATCTGGGTCCTCGTGGAGATGAAATGCTTTGAAGATAATTTGATATATCAGACAGGAAGGAGAGGAACAAAACTGCATCTCTCAGCTGCCCACAGAATATGCTAAAATAAGGTACAGAATCATCATATACTTGGAACATTTTTACAAAACATTTCATTAAAACAAAGTCAATGCACTGCTTCTAAGATAGAGATGTTCACTTTTTGTATTTTATTCTTTACTATAAAAAGTCTCTCTGTTTTTTTTATTGTTATTTTTTTTTTCTTTCTATTGTACCGTGTTGGCTATCAATGGAAGCAAAAGATTTAGAATTACAGTGATAACATTTATTGGCTGACTTAATAGCCAGAAAATAAAAAAAAACTTTGAAAACGCATTCAATTTTAACAGGAATGGACTGGTGAATGGTACCATTTGAACTTCCCAGCGTGCGTGTTTATTTATTTATTTATTTATTTTTTTACTATTGAGGGTGTATATATTTATATGAGGGCTCTACCGAAAGTAACACAAAAGTGGACATACCGTTTTTTTTATTAACTTACGTAGGTCATTTACATTTCGGTTTGGAAGAGTAATGCCCCGTACACACGGTCGGACATTGATCGGACATTCCGACAACAAAATCCTAGGATTTTTTCCGACGGATGTTGGCTCAAACTTGTCTTGCATACACACGGTCACACAAAGTTGTCGGAAAATCCGATCGTTCTGAACGCAGTGACGTAAAACACGTACGTCGGGACTATAAACGGGGCAGTGGCCAATAGCTTTCGTCTCTTTATTTATTCTGAGCATGCGTGGCACTTTGTCCGTCGGATTTGTGTACACACGATCGGAATTTCCGACAACGGATTTTGTTGTCGGAAAATTTTATATCTTGCTCTCAAACTTTGTGTGTCGGAAAATCCGATGGAAAATGTGTGATGGAGCCCACACACGGTCGGAATTTCCGACAACAAGGTGTGTACGGGGCATTAGTCTTCTTCTGTAGTAATTCTTTTTCTTTTTCATTGCAGGTAAATAATGGATTCCCAGCAGAAGCAATATGTTGTCATTGAGTTATTGATGAAGGAGGGCAGCAGGCTTTCTGACATCCAGAGAAGGCTACAGAATTTTATACCTCGCCTAGGTCATTTACATTTCACATATTTATAATGTAACTCTTCCTCTATAAAGTCTTGTTTTTTTTTCACTGCGGGTAAATAATGGATTTGAAGTGGAATGTCGTCATTGAGGGGTGCAGGCTGTCGGGGGGTGTCACCTCTGTAAACATTCTGTAGCCCCCTGTAGGTGTCTTCAGTGGACAGACTGCACCCCTCCTTCATCAAGAACTCAATGACGGCATGTTGCTTCTGCTTGGAATCCAATTACCTGCAATGAAAGAGATAAAGAAGAAGAAAAAGAGTTACTATAAAGCAGGGGTCTCCAAACTGTGGCCCAGGGGCCGGATACGGCTCTTTGCTTTCCTTTATCTGTCCGCTGGGGCACTATTTCTCTCACTGATACAAGACACTATTCCCCCTACTCACAACAATGATGGGGCACTATTTCTCCCACTGATACCAACACTGGGGCACTATTCCTCCCACTGAGACCAATGATGGGACACTATTCCTCCCGCTGAGACCAATGATGGGGCACTATTCCTCCCACTGAGACCAATGATGGGGCACTATTCCTCCCACTGACACCAACACTGGGGCACTATTTCTCCCACTGATACCAATGCTGGGGCACTATTCCCCCCACTCACACCAATTCTGGGGCACTATTCTCCCCACTCACACCAATTCTGGGGCACTATTCCCCCCACTCACACCAATTCTGGGGCACTATTCCTCCCACTCACACCAATTCTGGGGCACTATTCCCCCCACTCACACTAATGATGGGGCACTATTCCTCCTACTACACCAATGTTGGGGCACTATTCCTCCCACTGATACAGATACTGGGGCACTATTCCTCCCACTGACACCAACACTGGGGCACTATTCCCCCCACTCACACCAATTCTGGGGCACTATTCCCCCCACTCACACTAATGATGGGGCACTATTCCTCCTACTACACCAATGTTGGGGCACTATTCCTCCCACTGATACAGATGCTGGGGCACTATTCCTACAAATGATACCAGTAATGGGGCACTATTCCTCCCAATGATACCAACACTGGTATTTGGCTGTTAGTGAACATAAGGAATACAAATATATCCGAAGTTACGAGTTATCAGAAATAACGAATGCCGTATCTAAACGAATGGAACGTAACAAATTAATAATAATAAATAATAATAAAAACTTTTCATTAATATTATTTATTATTAATTAGTTCCATTCCATTTTGTTTAAAAGCGGCATTCAATATTGCGGATAATTCGTAACTTCAGATATTCGTATTCGTTACATTTACTAACAGCCGAATTTGAAAGGAAATTCTAATACCTATAATTTAATAGTTAATTATTATTAGTTATTTAGTTAGCTATTAATTAGAATTTTTGTTCTTTTGAATTTTCAGGTTTTCTTTCTTATTTTTGGATTTTCTAATTTACGAATTTTGCGAATTTACGGATTTTCAAATTTACGAATTTTCTAATTTATGAATTTACAAGTTTCCGAATTTACGAATTGCGATCATAACGAATGACCCAAAAAACTAAAAAAACAAATGAAATGAAAACTAACAAATTTTTCTGCAGTGCTCATGTCTAATATGGCGCTATATAAGCATCAAATAGACCGTCAAATTCAAATGTCAAAAATTTTCATAAAATTGAAAAGAAAGAGAAAGGTAGATTGTTGATTGTCAGTCTAGTTTAAAAACAAGATGATTAATAAATCAGTAAAGCAAAAGTACATTTCAATGCATCTGGAGAACAACCTTGTACTGTAAGTACCACATAAGAACTGATAAATGGTAATGGGTCATGAAAAAGGAGTAAGAGGATAGAAGAAGTAAAGAACAGGGAAAAAATACAGCGGGAGTAAAGGGTAAATTTGATAGCGATAGTGCGGCTTCAACTGAATGAAGGGTGATGAAAGGGTAAATGAAGTATTATTACCATTTCAATAGTAAAGTGTCATCAAAATCTGCAGCTAAACAATGTTTAACCCAAAGTTTTTCAAATTTGCAGATCTGATCACTCTCAATTGCTTCCATTTTATATAGCAGTGGGGAGGGGACCAGGGAGCGGGGAAAGGTATACGGTATAGAGTTACCGGTAGGGAAAAGTGGTTACTCTAGCAATTAATGGTCAGTACATATTGATTAGTTAAAGGTAACAATTTATTAATAATTATTAAATAAAACACCTGGGTGAGGTGGACATACAAATAGATATTATGACATTATGGGATGCATGAACATCCTCAATGGATGGCATAAAGGGAACAACCAACACGACAAACAGAACACACAGAACATATAACGGCATAGACACTGTCCGGACGGGTTATATGCTGCTCGGTGGCTTATCGAAAATTATAAGTAACATGTGTGTGTGTTTCCAATTGGAAAATTTAGTAAATTGCGCTGCCGAGAAACATATACATGGAACAGGGAGAGGGGGTGGCAGGGGAAGGAGGGCCCGGACCCAGAGATGGATTGGAAAGTTGTCTGAGCTGTTCCTGGCAAATCAGGGTGCTTGAGGGAAGGTAAGCATACTTGTTGCTGAGTGGAAGTAAAGCTGTATAACAATATGCAGAATTGTTCACTTGTGCATGGTAGGCAGTGATGATTCACCATGTAGGTAGTAGAGCTGATTATGCACTATAATCAACAAGCTTAAAGCCTATTCGTAAATTGCTGACAGTGACTATATCAGGTGCTCAAGTACCATGTAGTGCTTACAGGACTAGGCTTGCGTAAAGCTGTTCAATGTCCGCAGCAGATTTATAAGTAGTTATTGCTCATACCTTCACCTCCATAGAAGTCCCTGGAGGTTGTTGCTCAGGCCATGCAGGGTCCGGAAGGTTGTCGAGCCGGTATGTTAACCGCAGCGGTGATCCTACATAGAGGTAACTGGACGGGTCCCGGGAGTGAACACTCTTGCTACATGCTGATAGCTTGTGTAGCTTCAGATGCCGTCAGCTGGTGCGGTGGGCTGCTTTGTGCTTCGCCGTTGAGTGATTCCCGACTCTCCGTCCGCCCGATGGACAGCGCTGATGCCGGTGATGACGTCATGCTTCCATTTTAGCATGGACAAGAGCTCTATTGGTTCTGTGAATGGTTTCGGCTACAATCAGATTTTGAGTTTTCCATGCCTTAGCTATGGTTTGTTTTGCGGCTGTTAAGGGCTGTAAAAGAAAGCGAAATTGATTCTGCGTAATTCCATTTTTGGTTTTAGATTCAAAAGAGCTATAGCAGGATTAGGTTGCATGGAAGTTTCAAAGATTTTAGAAGCTAAATCAAAAACTGCCTTCCAAAATTGTTGGCGTGTCCTGGAATTTTCAACAGGAAGGTCTCCCACTATAATTCCAGATTGTTCAGTGATTCAGAATTCTGTGTTTCATTCTTTATAATATATAAAACATTAAAATAATCCAACAGGTTTTGTACATTCCCGGTTAAAATACCAAAACAGATATTTAAAGACTTACTCACAGATAACCAGATTCATTTGGGAATATGGTAGAAGCAAATTAAAACTTATTAAGCTACAAAGACCTAAAAATGCAGCAGGGTTGGCCTTGCCAGATCTATATTTATATTATTTGGCTGGGCAACTGAAGCATTTAAGATCCTGGGTAGGACAGGAGAAAAAAACAAGAATTGAGGAGTATTTACTAAGCAAGATGCAAGTAGAAGACTTCTTGGTAGGACTAGAAATAAAGGACCTGAGGAGGGTGGGAGTAATGCCGCGTACACACGAGCGGACATTACGGCGGACTTTGCCCAGCGGACTTTTCGACGTACTTTCCGACGGACTTTGTGAATGAACGGACTTGCCTACACACAATCCACCAAAGTCCGTCGAATTCGTACGTGATGACGTACGACCGGACTAAAACAAGGAAGTTCATAGCCAGTAGCCAATAGCTGCCCTAGCGTGGCTTTTTGTCCGTCGAACTAGCATACAGACGGCGGACTTTTCGACCGGACTCGATTTCAACGGATAAATTTTAAACAAGTTTCAAATCTAAGTCCGTCCAACTTTTGAGCAAACAAAGTCCGCTGGAGCCCACACACATCGAATTGTCCGACGAAATCCAGTCCGCCGTAATGTCCGCTCGTGTGTACGCGGCATAAGAATTCCATTGCTAAAATTAGCCAGAGCAGTCTGGAGGGAAGCAAGGAGGCTAACGGGCTTCTGTGATATCCCACCAGATACTGCTTTGTGGAATAATCCAGCATTTGAGCATCTGGAAAAAATTGAGGATAGCAAATTCTGGAAACAGAATGAGGTGATAAGTATTGGACAGGTGTATGAAAGAAATATAATAGTACCCTACGAAAAGTTATGTAAACGATATAATTTATCAAGTAAACAGTTTTTTAGATACCTTCAGCTCAGACAAGTGTTACAGACAGGGCCGATCCTAGGCGGGTGCGCGGGGTGCGCCGCAGAGGTAGGGGCGCCGAAGCTCCAGAGTGCTCCCCTCCCTCCCCCTCGTCTGTGTCCAGAGACGGAGCGCATGTAGCGGGTGCTGCGGTTCCCCATCCCGCTTGCACTCTCTGCCGGCAACTGAGAAGAGCGCATACCGCTCCCGCTGTCCCCGCAATCCGTGCTGCCTGGGTACCGCAGCGGAGCCTAGTACCAGAACACGTTCCGGTACTAGACTCCACTAATCTTTCTGTCCTGGTGCGCGTGGAGGCAGAGCAGTCTCATGTCTGCCCTGCCCCCTCTGCGTGTGTACTTTTCCCATAGGCGGTGTGATGAGCGGCTTCTGGGTAGGCCGGAGCTGCTGCCAATCATCCAGTGCATGCCCAGAAATGCTCTCCGAGTGCCGCCCTCCTAGTAACCAAAGATGCCACGTATGCCCCGCCCCCTGCAACGTGCATCTGCTCCCAGCGCGCCTGAGCTACAGGGATGATGGATCATCTATTGGACAGGTACAGATCTATAGGGGCACCTGCTGTGGGGGGGCTCTGATGGGGCCGTGGGGACAGCTGCTGTGGAGGGGCTCTGATGGGGGACAGCTGCTGTGAGGGGACTCTGATGGGGGACAGCTGCTGTGGGGGGACTCTGATGGGGGACAGCTGCTGTGGGGGGACTCTGATGGGGGACAGCTGCTGTGGGGGGCTCTGATGGGGGACAGCTGCTGTGGGGGGGGGGGGCTCTGATGGGGGACAACTGCTGTGGGGGGCTCTGATGGGGACAGCTGCTGTGGGAGGGCTCTGATGGGGGACACCTGCTGTGGGGGGGCTCTGCTGGGGGACAGCTGCTGTGGGAGAGCTCTGATGGGGGACAGCTGCTGTGGGGAACACCTGCTGTGGGGGGGCTCTGATGGGAAACACCTGCTGTGGGGGGCTCTGATGGGGACAGCTGCTGTGGGAGGGCTCTGATGGGGGACAGCTGCTGTGAGGAGACTCTGTTGGGGGACAGCTGCTGTGGGGGTACTCTAATGGGGCACAGCTGCTGTGGGGGGCTCTGATGGGGACAGCTGCTGTGGGGGGCTCTGATGGGGACAGCTGCTGTGGAAGGGCTCTGATGGGGTACAGCTGCTGTGGGGGGGCTCTGATGGAGGACAGCTGGTGTGGGGGCTCTGATGGGGAACACCTGATGTGGAGGGGGCTCTGATGGGGACAGCTGCTGTGGGGGAACACCTGCTGTGGGGGGGCTCTGATGGGGGACACCTGCTGTGGGGGACTCTGATGGGGACACCTGCTGTGGGGGGGTTGAGGGGGACACCTGCTGTGGGGGGGCTCTGATAGGGGACACCTGCTTTGGGGGGACTCTGATGGAAACTCTGATGTAAGGAGGGACTCTGATGGGGACTTTGATATAAAGCTGTGGGTGCCGCAGGTAACTCTCCCCGCAGAATGTCCTTCATTCTCAACTTTAAATGTTAGGAGGTATACAGGAGCGGATCAGGGGAGGAGAGACTGTGCCACTGCCATTCCTGTTATCAACGGGAAGAGGGTTCTCTGCGTTTACTGCCCACCCCTCCCCTCTACCTGTCAGAGGAGGAGAGCAAAGCAGCCGGAGATCGGAGCGCCCGTGTCTGAGTAGAGAGAGAGCAGCCGCGGGCTCTTAGACCCCCCCCCCTCCTCGCACTGCTGTACTAGTGAGCGGCGCTTGCCAGGTCAGCTGCCCGCTATGTTTCTTCTCCCTCCTTCATATTGGCCAGGGAAGAAATACAATAAAAAGGGAGCAGAGAAGAGGATTGTGGGACATGTAGTCCTGAGGACTGGCGGCCCCATTGTGGCCTGGTAACTGCAACCCACACAGCATGCTCAGCTGAATAAGAGAGGGGGGAGAGAGAGAGAGAGCTCCAGGAGCCTAGGAAAGCTTTTTGGGGAAGTTTACCCAGGACTCCAAGGAGAGGACAGTGCTGAGGGGATGCCATCAGAGAGAGAACCCCGCTGCCCTGCGCCCCCAGAGGGAAAGCCTCACAGCCTGGCGCCATCCCTGGTGAAGAAAGGAATGGAGTCATTGCCAGAATACAGATCTGAGCACTACCCAGCAGAGTCGCCACGGGCAACCCAGAGTGAGCTGACTCCTGATCTGAGGAACTGATGTTGCTTTATTGCCGGGTCTGGTGATACGGCTGGTAGGCCATTATCTACTGCCATCCTTAGGAACTGCAGTCTCTGACCATCTCCTATACTATGTCGTCTCCTGTACTATGTCTGTAGTCTCTGACCCTCTCCTGTACCATGTTTGCAGTCTCTGACCCTCTCCTGTAGTATGTCTGCAGTCTCTGACCATCTCCTGTACTATGTCTGCAGTCTCTGATCATCTCCTGTACCATGTCTGCAGTCTCTAACCCTCTCCTGTACTATGTCTGCAGTCTCTGACTCTCTCCTGTAGTATGTCTGCAGTCTCTGATCATCTCCTGTACCATGTCTGCAGTCTCTAACCCTCTCCTGTACTATGTCTGCAGTCTCTGACCATCTCCTGTACTATGTCTGCAGTCTCTGACCATCTCCTGTACTATGTCTGCAGTCTCTAACCCTCTCCTGTACTATGTCTGCAGTCTCTGACCATCTCCTGTACTATGTCTGCAGTCTCTGACCATCTCCTGTATTATGTGTGCAGTCTCTAACCCTCTCCTGTATTATGTCTGCAGTCTCTGGCCATCTCCTGTAGTATGTCTGCAGTCTCTGACCATCTCCTGTAGTATGTCTGCAGTCTCTGACCATCTCCTGTACTATGTCTGCAGTCTCTAACCCTCTCCTGTACTATGTTTGCAGTCTCTGATCATCTCCTGTACTATGTCTGCAGTCTCTGACCATCTCCTGTGCTATGTCTACAGTCTCTGATCATTTCCTGTACCATGTCTGCAGTCTCTGACCATTTCCTGTACCATGTCCCCAGTCTCTGACCATTTCCTGTACTATGTCTGCAGTCTCTGACCATCTCCTGTATTATGTCTGCAGTTTCTGACCATCTCCTGTAGTATGTCTGCAGTCTCTGACCATCTCCTGTAGTATGTCTGCAGTCTCTGACCATCTCCTGTAGTATGTCTGCAGTCTCTGACTATCTCTTGTAGTATGTCTGCAGTCTCTGACTATCTCTTGTAGTATGTCTGCAGTCTCTGACTATCTCTTGTAGTATGTCTGCAGTCTCTATCTCTTGTAGTATGTCTGCAGTCTCTGACTATCTCCTGTATTATGTCTGCAGTCTCTGACCATCCCCTGTACTGTCTGGGAGCTCTTTCTAACAGACTCTCTAACAGAAGCCCTCTCTGTCTGATTTGAAAATATATGGGCAAAGTGGAATAGATCATGTTTTACATTGGATGTAGGAATACCTGAAAATGAAGTATAGAGTGACCACGGAGAGAGTGGAGGAGAGAGAATGGAGTGATTGATAGGAGAGAATGTAAATGCAAATGAAAATATATGAAGAATTGTATAAGGTCAAAAAATGTTAAATTATGTGGATTAATTTGTTCAGAATTTGTAATAAAGAGGTTTGAAAAAAAAAAAAATCCTACAGGTAATGAAGGAACCCATCATAATTGGCACAGAACGTGTGCAGACCAAGGAACTCAGCACGAAGATCTCACCAACAGAGTCCCTGAGATACTATACATAAGAAGCTGTCAGATGATTTAACTCCCTAGCATCTATCAAACATGGAAATATCACTGTTGGATGAACTAATGCCCCGTACACACAAGCGGAATTTCCGTCGGAAAAATCTTGGATGGTTTTTCCGGCGGAATTCCGCTCAAGCTTGGCCTGCATACACACAGTCACACAAAAGTTCTCTGAACTTTCAACCTTCAAGAACGCGGTGACGTACAACACTACAACGAGCCGAGAAAATTAAGTTCACTGCTTCCGAGCATGCGTCGAATTGTTTCCGAGCATGAGTGTTTTTTTGCACGTCGGAATTGCATACAGACGAACGCATTTTCGGATAGGAACTTTTTCCGACCGAAAAATAGAGAACCTGCTCTCGGTCTTTTGCTGGCGGGAATTCCACCAGCAAAAGTCCAATGGACCATACACACGGTCGCAATTTCCGACCAAAAGCTCTCATCGAAGTTTTGCTGGCGGCATTTACGATCGTGTGTACGGGGCATTAAGATTAAAAGTCAGCTCCCCAAAAGTGTGACTCCTTCCACAGGATATAGTTGACTGTAAAGTCTGATTCAACAGACAAAGGCCTGCTATAAACCCTAATAATAAAAAAGCCTTACCTATATTCTAAAAAAAACATAAAATCAAATCGTTCAAAATTAGACAAAGTTGTTTAAAAAATCGAACCAGAATTTGTAACTCTAGATATGTTCTGCTCTCCTACATTCTCTCATCTGTATCTGTTTCACATGGGTGACATGACCTAATTTCATAGCAAAACAAGGGTTTAGATATGGAAGTAGCTGCTAAGATCTGCCAAAACCCAATAAGTAGTGGTTGAGATTTTTTTTCAGTCTGACATTTATTATTGGATATGATGCTAAGTAAAACCTAGATTGGACCTACAGAGGCTTATAAAATAAGAGTGACGATTGCTTGTGACTGTGGGATCATACAAAACGTGGTATATATATCTTTTCCAGTCATTAGAAGTGAATGATTCTGTATGAATAATGTTACCAACATTCTGGAAAACCTTTGTAAACAGTAACCAATATTTTCCTTCCTGTAGAGAAAAGCTAAGGACTTCACCATCTATCCACCATCCATGTTTGGTAAAAGATTGTGTTACATTCCAGTGGTCCATGCATCTACAACCAGCGTTAACCTATCCAAACTATTCTCTACATGGGACCTGTTCACTTTGTTACAGACTGGCTCTGCATTTGGTGCCAATGGATGGATAGATACTAGTTGGTCCTATCCATAAAGGAAAGACATTAGATAACCTTTGTGTAAAAAGAAGGACAGAAGGACCCAATGAGCCACCTAAACAAAACAAAAGTGATCATGTTTGTGTTCTCTGGACTAACACATAATGAACAGCTTGCCCCATTTCTCTTTACTTTTTTCTTGAATGTTTACCTTGTTTGTGTTGTGTTTAACTTTGGCATGATGTTCATAGTCCTTAAAGCCTCCAACCTTCACACACCAATGTACTATTTCCTTAGTTACCTCTCTTTGGTGGACCTTTTCTACTCCTCAGTTATTGCTCCTAAAATGTTGGCTGACCTTATGTCCAAGATAAAGTTAATATCCTTTTATGGCTGTGCGGTCCAGTTCTTTTGCTTTGATGTTCTGGTCGTCACGGAAGCACTTTTACTTTCGTGCATGGCCTATGACAGATATGTTGCTATCTGCTGCCCTCTGCTTTATGTCTCAGTTATGACGAACAAAAAGTGCTGGAGTCTCGTTTTCCTTAGTTTTTCTATTGGTTTCTTGCAATCTGTAGTACAAACCAGCTGTGTGTTCAGTCTTGAGTTCTGTGGCCCAAACCTCATAGACCATTTCTACTGTGACGTACCACCGCTGCTTCACCTGGCCTGCTCCAGCACTCTGTGGTGTAATTCTATAACGTTCTTCTTTGTAGTTGTTTGTGGTGCAGGCTCATTGATGCCTATCTTGGTGTCATACACTTTTATTGTTTCTTCTATTCTACAGATTAAATCCAGCAAGGGGAGACAGAAGGCATTTGGTACTTGTTCCTCACATCTCATGTGCGTCTCTATTTTCTACGGAGCTGTTTTTTTCATTTACCTACATCCTCCTAACAGTGCCCTTCAGATTCAAGACAAGTTGGCTTCTGTGTTTTACACAGTCATGATACCAATGCTGAACCCTCTTATATATAGCATGAGAAACCAAGAGGTGAAAAGGGTTATCAAGAAAGCACTTCACATACATCACTGATATAGAGAGTTTGTGGTTGTAAGTTTTTAGAGTCTCTTAAGGTGGCCAAATCCAACCAAATCCCAAAACCTTATTCGAAAAGACAATATAATGTTTAAGAAAGGATGTGGCCAGTTTATTATATAAACCAAAAAATAGCAGCACTGAACCTACTAGGATTATACAGTACAGATCAATATACTTAAACAATGTGCAATAAGTGGAAGAGTGATTAGTAATTAATTAAAAGTCCATTTTCATGAATACACAGTACTCAAATAATTTAACCGGACTGTGAGTGTGATTCAATGGTTGATTTCATCCTCCACCACACCAGTGCTGAACACACAAAATGCTTGCTTACCAGAAGGCAAGCCGTACAAGCTTGCGACCTATACCCGGCCAGGGCCTTTATCCACTGAAGGGCCAAGCGAATGGATACCAGGAAGAACCCTCAAGATGGTTAGCACACAGAACAGGGACCGCCAAACTCGTCAATCCCAGATCATAAGTATAGGCAGATGATGGTGTTGTTCAGATGTATCCCAAAACAGAAGAGGGGCACCATAGCGTAATACCGATAAGCATGGTTTTATTAAGTAATAAGAAAGTCACTTACAAAATTGGAGTAAATAAAAGCAAGTAAGCCGGCCGCCTCGTGCAAACACTCGTCCCTCGAACAGCACACGCGAGACGTCAGCACATCAGCTCCTCCCGACGCTCGTTTCGTCATACGATGACGTCGTCGCTCCACCAACTAAGAACGGCCATGCACCACCACCCAATATAACCAATATTATATGCTCGTTTTGCCAAGCTGGGGATCTGCAAATGTGTGGCAGGCCCAATCCCGACTTCTTCTCCTTGAGAAGTTGGAGGAAGTCGCCGGTCAAGAGGGACAGAGGTCTATCCTGCCATCATTATTATGAAGACATCTTTCCATACATGGCTAGCCTTTGTCTTCAAGAAAGTCAAAGTTTTAAAAGAGAACCCTGGGGATAACACAACTTACAGTGTAGTGGCTAAGTGCCATTCCTTGTTTATGGGTGCAGTTTCCACCAGGGATACTATCTGTATGTTGGTTTTATGTTCTATGTGTTTTTATGGGTTACATCCCAAATTCCTAATAGTATGTTAATTAGCCTCCATCAAATTGCCCCTACTAGTGTAGCTATATAAATGCAGGAACATTACAGTATAAGACAGTGGTGGCCCGTAATGCAGGGTGCATGGATTCCAATGGGGTCTTTTTTTTTTAAGCACATGATTAGAGCCGGAGGCTCACTTTTGTTGTCGGCGGTTTAGACATTAATGGCTGTGTGTTGAGTTATTTTGAGGGGACAGCAAATTTACACTGTTTTACAAGCTGTACACTCACTACTTTACATTGTAGCAAAGAGTAATTTCTTCAGCGTTGTCAGATGAAAAGATATAATAAAATATTTACAAAAAATGTGAGGGGTGTATTCACTTTTGTGAGATACTGTATATATTTGACCTGTGTTGAGTGTCATTTAAAGGTGCCTGCAAAAAGATGTCTGAACCCAGAGTGCCAGGTGGGTTGGAGTGTTCACAGGGTCAGGGTGATGAAGATGAACAGGTGAATCAAAGCAGCCCTCTAGGGTGCTGTGCTACATAAAAAAGTTCATCCAGTTCCTCCTGATTAAACCGTACCGACTCATCCATCAAGGTGCACTATAGTGGAACCAGTATTGTAATATAGATATTGACTTGAGAAGTGATTGGAGTGCAAGGTATGAATACAATTGGAGACTCAGTTTGCTTGGTTAGAGCATCCATTGAGCCTAATCCATTCCAGTGGCTCATGCTTCAAAGCGATGTGAGGAGAGACGCCAGTCCTCCGCTCTCCAAGACACGCTGCTGCTAACACTTGTTTCATCCACCTCTACTCCGACTCAATGGTTCACACATGCACAGTTGATGTTCAGCTGTCATACACACGCGACAGAATCGCAATTTATTGAAACTCACTGTGTGTCTTAATGGTGACTTGGGTAACCCGCGTGGTGGACCCCATGGTTAACGCATTTCACACGCTCCTAATTGTGGTGGGCTTCGTCAGAACCTGTAGGGGGGGAACACAAGGGAACACATTAACTATTAAAATTAACAAAGATAGAGGCTGGCGACTGTATTCTCTGCAATCAAATCCCTCAAAAATGTATGTATGTAACTATACATACTCCTACCGATTTCCTATTTTATGGGGAAAGGGGAAAAAAAAAAAAAGAGAAAGACAGAGAGAAGGGAAGGAAAGGAAAATGAGGAAAAGAAAAAACGGGAGAGAGAATAGAGAAAAGGGAAAAGGAAGGAAAAGAAAAGGGGGAAGAAGGACTGGGAAGGGGAAGAGGAAGGGGAAGGGGAAGGGAGAGGATTTAAACTTCTTCAAACATATTGTGGAAGGACAGGGAAAAAGGAAAAAAGGGGAAAAAAGGGAAAAAGAAGTACAAGGTCAGTGTTAGACCAAGGAACACTATAAACAGGGTCATCGTTTTTTCACTTTGACATACAATTTGGGGTCGCTTTATACCTATTTTATTTTGGGGTTCTTTCCCCCTACTTTTTTGTTGTGCTTGGTCTGGGTATGCTTACCCACACCTTACAATACTGCAATAATGGATGCTCAATTTGTCTTCCCTCTCCAGGTGCCATTTGATTTTAGTGGCTACACTACACCTCTATATTTTTGTTTCTATTGTTGGGTTTTTTTTACCCTTTATTTGCTCGGAGTAGACAACTGTGGACAGTATAACGAAACCTCCACCTCTCATTTTTTGTTTTTATTGTGTTTGTGGTTACAGACTGGCGACTGTATATCATGGCATTTAAACTTGGGGAGGAGATTGAAGCTGAAATTAAAATGGCCTTTTCAAGTGAAAATAGACAACCTTTAGGTGAGATAGTGGACAATATTAGAGAAAAAATGTAAAAACCATAAAAAAAACTCACTATCAGATATCTGAATGTTAACATTACATTGAACATCAGATGATACAAAGAGATCTTAGGGAGAGAGTTGTCCCATCTGAGCATTTGCATACAGATAGGTTCCCAGAAAAATGGAAGGCGGCATGTCTCAGGAGAGAAACTGAGGTCTTATTATTATTGAGGAGGAGAAAGTACAATAGGAGAAATCAACAAATTGACTGAGGAAAGTGTAAGCCAACTTGACCCCTTCAAAGATAAACCAGAATTCAATAGACTAAATGAACTGCTAAGGAAAGAAGTGGGTAAAACTAAAAAAAGGCCATAAAACAGACCGAATTCAGGAGGGATCTAGAGGATTAGAGTCGAGTCAGGGCACACTTTTTGATTTAAATGTAAATGTAAAGAGGAAGGAGAAGATCCTGTTGGAGATACTTTACCCTAGCTAGGGACAAGGCCTCTTCCTCCGGGATTGAGGAAGAAACACCCTTTAAAATAGTCTCTTTTTTAGAGAAATGGGGGGCCAGTGCCAAGGACTGCACTATAAAAAGAAAGCCCCCCATCCAAGTAGACCAGGTAGGAAAAGAACAAGGAGAAGGAAAAAAAAACACAAAAAGGGAGAACAACAGGATCAACCAGAAACAGGAAGAAATAATGATAGACTTTAGTCATAGGAGAGAAGTAGGGAAAAGTGACCTAAAGGTGATCAACCTCTCCAACTTTGACCTACAAGAGAGGCATATTAGCCTCTTCAAAAAGGGGTTGTCTTTTTCTCCCACAAGTGCAATGACTGAATTTGAGGTCTTTAAGGACTTAAATCTTTTCTAAGAAAGGTAACATACAGAACCTTTTTTGAGAAGTCTGATACTAGTGAGGCAATTGTTAGCAACAATGCTAAAAAGCAGGAGCAATTGACCTTAGAAAACCTAGTGAGTCTACTTGAGGAAAATATGGACAGACAAGTGAGGAAGAAATAAGTCAGAAGTGGAAAAGGTAGGCTAATCTTATGATTAGATCAACGAAAATGCCTACCATAGGCAGCAATAAGTGGATAAGCCTTTTTCTTGATATAGTGCGGGCTGATCTGAAAGAGATTGATTGGGATAAACAACTAAGTGACAATCTGACCAATGAGGAATGTAGAGCCCTTAAAAAAAATGCCCCAAATATAGTGATCAAGAGTAGCGACAAAGGAGGCAACAATGTCGGTATGGACGATGATGATTACATTGCTGAAGTAGAGCAGCAATTAAGAGATGTGTCAACTTATCTAAGTTGACGAATAAGCCCTTTCCCAATTCGACATTTCAACTTAACTGCAAGCTATCCTTGGCGATGGAAGCACGACTCTTGTCAAAAAAGCAACTGAGCTATCTGAAAGCAGAGATCTATAACATCCCAGTGTTCTACATAGAACCCTGAAACCACCTGGAAGGCCCATAGTGTCAGTTGGTTGGAGGTCCACTGGAAAAAGTGGGCAAATACCTCGACCTGTTGATTAATGAAATTATGTATCTATTCCCCTTGTACATAAAGGACACGGCAGATATACTCAGGAAGTTACAAAATCTGGTGATTCCTGAGGGGGCCCTACATGTAGGAATTGATGTTCAATTGTTATATATGTCAATGCCCACGAGTGGGACTCCAAGGCCATCTCTCATTTTTTGGAACAGCACCATCCCCCAATGGGGGCTCAAAACGAATTCCTTTGTGAACTCTTGGACTTGGTTTTAAGGTATAATTTCTTTACATTTTTCGTAAATTGTTTCCAACAAATTAGGGGGACATCGATGGGTGCACCATGGGCACCGGCATATGTTTGTTTACATCTGGAGCTTTGGGAAGAACAAGTGGTGTACCACTAGCCACGGTATTGTGCCCATGCTGCTACCTGGGCACACTACATTGATGATGTGCTGGAGGTCTGGATGGGGACAGTTGAGGAACTTGAAGAGTTCATGATGGAACTTAATAGCAATGATAGGAATATTTGCCTCACCTATAACTTCCATTACTCTAAGATCTCGTTCCTTGATCTGTCTATTTCAGTTGATCAGGGACGACTCAGTACATGTACTTTTAGAAAGAAAATGCAGCCGACACTCTCTTGTATGCAACAAATAACCACCCTGACTCCCTTTTTCGAGGGATACCGACTGGTCAATTCCTCAGAATAAGAAGGAACTGTTCAGATTTTGACCAGTTCAAGAAGGAATCCTCCTCTCTCTATAAGCGTGTTAGATAGAGAGGGTATTCACATGAGGTGCTCACAAAGGCCACAAAAAGAGCTCCAACTATGGAAAGACGAGAGTTACTTTCAGTAGTTGACCTGGGTGACACTGGGACGAAGGGGGAAATGGATTAGGTGTATCACAAAATTTGGAGCTCTATGGGAGAAAGCCAAGAAAGTCCTTTATCGTCATTGGCATAGTCTTACTTCTAATCCCCAGTTGGCATGGATAGTGGGACCTCATCCCCAGGTGGTAGCCAGATGGGCCAACAATCTAAGGGACCTTTTGGTCCATTCTGAGTTTTCTAGAGCCCACCTAAAAGCCGGTTACCAAGGACAACTGGGATGTACCCTAGTAGGCACTGCAACATATTCCCACTCATGGAGAAAACAAAGGTGTTTACCAATGTGGAAAGATCAGAGTTATCAGAAAAAAAGTTTAATCAACGAGTAGGGTTATCTATATGTTGGAGTGCCCATGCCAGAAGTTTTACATCGGTAAAACAAAGAGACCCCTTCAAGTAAGAATTGGGGAACATTTCCGCATGATTAAAAAGAAAAAGCTAACATCAGAGAATGAACACGAGAAACTGAACCCCATGGTGCAACATTTCAGAGAAATACATGGTGGTAGAGTTGACGGCCTACGAGTAAAGGGTATAGTGGCTCTTATGTTACCATAAAGAAAGGGTGATTTTGAAAAGGTTGAAAAAATAAGTGGATACAGTATAAAACCTTGCTACACTATTTCCGGCTGGTATAAATCGCGAACTGAACTTTGGGGTATTTTTGGATAAATGATGACCCTATCTGTTTGGTATAACACTGACCTTGCACTTCTTTTTCCCTTTTTTCCTCCTTTTTTTCCTTTTTTCCTTGTCCTTCCATAATATGTTTGAAAAAATTTAAAGTGTTAGTAAACCCAGGAGTCTGCATTCACTATATCTGGTCTCCCACAGTACACAGAACATGTAAATTATTTTAGTAAATAAAAACTGCTAAATCACTTTTCTCATCAGCAGTATATAGCAGTCTTGTGACTTCTATCAGTGTCTGGTTAAAGCTTGTAGGAGGAGTTTTCACTCTCATGTGACTGTCCTATAAGGCTGCTTTCTGGACAGTGCTGATTGGCCCTGTGCTGATCACATGCACTCTCCCAAGAAAAACAAAACTCACTAGAAATACACACCAAACTGAGCATGTGCAGCTCGTCCCCTAGCCTCCCCTAGCCTGTTCTATCAGAAGATGAATTGGGGACAGTGGAAGAAGGGGAGGATCAGAGAAGACATAATCAAACAGCCTTTTTTACACAATGCAGAGGATTAACCCCTTAGGTTCCACAGTGGGTATAACAAGCTTGCTTTACTGGATATACAGACTGATTTTACTGTTGTGGGTTTAGTAACACTTTAAACCCTCTCCCTTCCCCTTCCCAGTCCTTCTCCCCCCTTTTCTTTACCTTAATTTTCCCTTTCCTCTCTTTTCTCTCCCTTTTTTTGTTCCTCTTTTTCCTTTCCTCCCCTTCTCTCTGTTTTTCAATTGTATTCCTACCTTGCACTTCAATCACTTCTCGGGTCACTCTATATTACAATACTGGTTCCACTATAGTGCACCCTGACGGATGAGTCGGTACGGCTTAACCAGCTGAGGAACTGGATGAACTTTTTTACATAGCGGGCATGATCCTAAGTTAAAATTGAAAAAAAAAATATACTAAATATATATACTCGCGCTAATGGTGTGACAAAAATAAATCGGTGAAAATAGAAAAATTGCAGCTGCTATACACAAAGTGCTAATCACTTGGAAAACATTAAAAATCTAAACATAGCGCTCGCAAACACAATATATAAGTGAAATAGAAACTGAATATTAAAACAACACAAAGTCCAAAAAAAGGTGATTCAAGGTGCTCCATACCAAAGGGAAGGGAAGAAAGGTGCTATAGAAGATTGAGGTGCACAACACCCCCTTATGTGTCCCCACTCACCAGATCCACATGATCCCCAGCTTTTCAGTCTGGTGGGTCACTTAAGGCTTGGTATGGATGTCTTTAAGATGGTGAATAAGACATCAGCTCATCAAATTCAGGGTTCCTTGGTGAAGGTCCATGATGATGCCCCATGGGAGGGCGAAACGTTGACGCTATTTCCGGGATTACTGACGTCACTTCCGGTCGTTTGGAACGCACATTTGGAACGCACGTTTGGAACGCATGCCAGAAACGGACGTTTTATACGATCTACTCCATGCTTGATGCTTGTTTTAATCCTATGTTTTGTTTAATCCTATCCTTTGTTTAAATAAACCCTTTTTCTATGGTACTTCACTATTAGTTCCATTTTTTAACTTCTGGGTATGTGTTTGTCTGGCTGAAACCCTTCACCAAGGAACCCTGAATCTGATGACCTGACATCTTATTCACCATCTCAAAGACATCCATACCAAGCCTTAAGTGACCCACCAGACTGAAAAGCTGGGGGTCATGTGGATCTGGTGAGTGGGGACACATAAGGGGGTGTTGTGCACCTGAATCTTCTGAAGCACCTTTCTTCCCTTCCCTTTGGATTGGAGTACCTTGAGTCACCCTTTTTTGGACTTTGTGTTGTTTTAATATTCAGTTTCTATTTCACTTATATATTGTTTTTGCGAGCGCTATATTTATATTTTTCATGACCCCAAGTTATCCCAACTCAAAACCTGCGCTTGGAAAACCGTGGATGACAGTGAAAAATATGAATAATGCAAACCAAAAATTTGAATATTGAGATATTTTCACAGATTGAAACCAATAAATTAAGAAAAAGAGCAGCGCTATAATCAAGTGATTAAATATATATAATCAAAACATTCTAAATCTCAGTATCGACATAAACAACTTGTGAACAATTGTATAACACCCGTGTGCATCAAAGTCCAAGTACAAGTACAAATACACTGGTATTCTGTAGAACTTCTCAAAAGAAAGTAGAGTTCATGAAAAACTGAAACAAATCCTTCTCATAGGTATTCAGATGGAGATAGAGTGCATCACATCACCAAAAGGGTCTCTAGATCGGGACACCACCACCTTAATCAAGTGCGGGCTTACCAGATTTATTGGACCTTCTAATTAAAGAGAGGCCAGATGAGCGTGTCGCCAAAACACCCTGGCCAGGGTATTCCTAGGACTCTCCCACAAGATCACCTTATAACCCCTTCTTTGGGGTTAAAAGCGCCCGCTAGCGGTTGAAAAGCACCACTTAAACAGCGGTAAAGTGCTGCTAAAAAAAGCGACGCTTTACCGCGAATATGCCCGTGGCTCCAGTATGAAAGGGGTCTTCCAAGTGTTTATTTTGGGTCAGTTGTGATTGATTGAATGGCTTCCTGACTCCTTATATTAGAAGCCCCAGTCTGTGTCTCTGCCACTCCCACAAAGCTATAGTAAAAGTGTATAGCTCTTTCTTTCTCTCCCTTCTGGCTGGAAATTGTAAAAAATAAATATTAATTTGCAATATTTCATAAATAAGATTTTTTTTTTTTGTAAAATATAACATCCCATGACTGATATGTGATACTGCAGTGCAGATGGACAATGACCCGAAGCATACTGCGAAAGCAACCAAAGAGTTTTTTAAGGGAAAGAAGTGGAATGTTATGCAATGGCCAAGTCAATCACCTGATCTGAATCCGATTGAGCATGCATTTCACTTTCTGAAGACAAAACTGAAGGGAAAATGCCCCAAGAACAAGCAGGAACTGAAGACCTGGCAGAGCATCAGTAGAGGCCTGGCAGAGCATCACCAGGGATGAAACCCAGCGTCTGGTGATGTCTATGCGTTCCAGACTTCAGGCTGTAATTGACTGCTAAGGATTTGCAACCAAGTATTAAAAAGTGAAAGTTTGTATTTGAGTTTTGCTTTGTTTTCTCGGCTCTTACTCTTTGTCTTTGTATATTTTTTGTATATTTTTGTTACTTTGTTTTATTCTTTGGAAAATAATAAAACTTATATTTGAAAAAAAAAGTGAAAGTTTGATGGATGATTGTTAATCTGTCCCATTACCCCATTGTCCCTTAAAAAGTGGGAGGCACATATACAAACTGTTGTAATTCCTACAACGTTCACCTGATTTGGATGTAAATACCCTCAAATTAAAGCTGAAAGTCTGCAGTTAAATCACATCTTGTTCGTTTTATTTCAAATCCATTTTGGTGGTGTATAGGGCCAAAAAGATTAGAATTGTGTCGATGTCCCAATATTTATGGACCTGACTGTATTTCTGAAGCACATTAGCCCAAAACATGCAACCTATCGAGTCGCATTTGTTCCTCCCAACGTTGGGATGTTGCGTACTTTGAGCAGAAAGGCAGGTCTCTGGAACATTTACGACCCTCAGAGTCGGTTCACACTGGGGCAACACGACTTCAGCGCGACTTTGCACGGCGACTTCGACGCGACTTCGACGCAACTTCGACGCGACTTCGACGCGACTTCGACGCGACTTTAGCAAATTACAAGGCGACTTGAAGTCGCCTCCATGACAGGCGACTTCGCCTGTGGCCAATCAGCTCTCTGGGAGGGAGGGGGGGAGGGAGGGGTTTTCCCTGCAAAGTCGCTTGACTTTACAGAGAGATCCGACTTGGAGGCGACTTCCATAGATTTCTATGGTACAGGTCGCCTACCAAGTCGGATCAAAGTAGTACAGGGAGTACGCTCTGAAGTCGGAGCTCTTAAGACGCTAGCGTTCACTCCCATTAAAACTATTTCTGGGGCGACTTGGGGCGACTTGAGGGCGTACAAGTCGGATCCCAAGTCGCCCCAGTGTGAACCGAGCCTAAGGGGTTCCTCACCGTACCTTCTGGTACCAGGTGGTTTGTCTATGTCTCTGGAACATTTGCCACATTTATGAAACAGCCGAAGTTACAAATACCTGAGAAAAAAATGGAAAGGTAGCATGGGAGCTCTCTGGTTATCCCAATGGTGTCACTATGTAATAGTGTTGTAATGGTGTCAGGACAGGGTTTCTGGATTCTTAGCTGGGAGCTTCTCCACATCAAGGTGGTTAGGTTTTATGCAGAGTGAAACACTTCACCACATGTTGGCAATCACAGTGGATTAGCGGTTAGCCCTTACAGGGTCAGCAGTTCAAATCCCAAACACAACACTACCCGCATGGGTGTCAAGTCTCTCACTTACCAGACCGGAGAGTCCACTTGGGCAGAGGGTAGGCTCCCTTACGTATCCGACTCGCGACCCCTGGTAGAGCAGACAGGAGGCCCACGAGTGCGGAGTGGTATGAGATCTTGTGCAGGAGTCCGTGTTCCGGAGGTTAGCAGTCTTCAAACAGCAGATGATAGTCAGCGGCACAGACAACAGATGCTGAGCAGGAGCTGGAGACAGGTTAGTGCCCAAGCTGGGTTTGGCAACAGGCGGGCAGCAGAGGTACAGAAGGAGCAGGCAGAAGCGAAGTCAAAACAGGCCGGGGTCAAATGCAGGCGGAGGTCAGGAGAGTCCAAAAGGCAAGCCGGGTCATCAACAGATCAGGAACACAGGAATCACAGGAACTAGGAACAGGAAACAGGAACTAGGCACGGAGCTGTTGATCAGGCAGCACTGATCAGAGGGAGAACCAAGCCTAAATAGGCTGATTGGCGCCAAACGCCGCGTTCGTGCACGCACCGTTACGCACAGGCGCCCGCGCACACGCCCGAGCGCGCCCCCGGACAGTGGCATGCACACCAGCACCCCCAGATGAACGCATAGCAGCGCCCATAGGCATACGCGCCCGTGCACCACCGCGTCCACCACGGCCAGCCGGCATGCCAACACCAGTGCCCATAGAAGCAGGTGCCCGAGCACCTGCAGGAAAGCGTGCACCAACGCGCCCCGGCGCGCGACGCCGCCTAATCAGGTAAGCTCTCTGACAATGGGGTTTTGCATGTTCTACCTGTAAATGCATTGGTTTCATCCAAGTACT
Organism: Lithobates septentrionalis; assembly: GCA_037952835.1. Taxonomy (NCBI): domain Eukaryota; kingdom Metazoa; phylum Chordata; class Amphibia; order Anura; family Ranidae; genus Lithobates; species Lithobates septentrionalis. Next base: position 64,761 of record JBBDGP010004384.1, on the reverse strand, counting down.
CTGGTTTCCTCCCACTCTCCAAAGACATGCTGGTAAGTTAATTGTCTCTTGTCTAATTTGGCCCTAGTACTGTATGTATGTAAGGGACCTTGGATTGTAAGCTCCTTGAGGGCAGGGACTAATGTCATTTTACAATATACGTAAAGCACTGGGTTAATTTCTGGTGCAATATACACCAACCATAACATTATGACCACCCACCTAATATTGGGGACGTTCCCATTTTGCCCCAAAAATAGCCTTGACCCCTCAAGGCATGAACACCACCAGACCTCTGAAGGTATTCAGTGGTATCTGACTGGTCAGGGTGCCCATGCGGACCCATGCTGACCCATGCTAACATGCTCTGCAATCTGTACGTAACACACCTCTGAACTCTGTACTCTGTACATAGCATACCTCTGAACTCTGCACTCTGTACATAGTGCACCTCTGAACTCTGCACTCTGTACGTAGCACACCTCTGAACTCTGCACTCTGTACATAGCATACCTCTGAACTCTGCACTCTGTACATAGCATACCTCTGAACTCTGCACTCTGTACGTAGCACACCTCTGAACTCTGCACTCTGTACATAGTGCACCTCTGAACTCTGCAATCTGTACATAGCACACCTCTGCACTTCTTTGGTAAGAATAAAATACAAAATATGCATTAAAAAGTTTTTTCTCTATCTTATCTTCTTAACATTTGGTAGTCATATCCCAAAAAATTCTAAGAAGTATCTTTTATTTATCTCTCATGGACGAAATGTGAGAAATAACGTATATATCATACATTCCATAAACACATACCACATACACTGCATATATCATTTAAGGAAAATATGCTTATAAAATAGTTTACTATTTGCCAATAAAAAAAAAAAAATGTCCCCGGATTTCATTTTATGTTTACTTTTCGGATTTGCATATTTTCTTCAGGTCATAAAGTATTTAAAGTACATCTAAACATACAACCTAAGCAGGTCCTAAATCCAGTTGCTATGTAATGCAAAAGTTTCATAAAGGCTACCTCAAAAACTTTTTAAGATGGGAAGGAGGGACACCTATCAGCAAAAGTATGAAGACATGGGACACACCCCCTGCCACTCCCCCTTAACCACTTTTCAACCAGCCGCCGTCGTTATATGGTGGCAGATCGGCACGTTCCCGTAAATCGCCGTAGGCGTACGTCGGCTCCTTTAAGGAGCCGTAACAGGCATGCACCTGCTCTACCCCGGGGGACCCGATGCACGTGGCCAGGCGGCCGCGATGTCCGCCGGCCACTCCCAATCACGGGAACGAGTGCCAGAACGGGGTTCTGTCAATGTAAACAGATCCCCATTCTGACAGGGGAGTCAGAGAGAGATCTGCTGTTCCTAGTGATCAGGAACAGCGATTTCTCTACTCCTCCAGTCGGCCCAGCCCCCGTAAAGTTAGAAACACCTCCCAGGGAACACACTTAACCCCTTGATCGCCCCCTAGTGTTAAGCCGTTCCCTGCCAGTGACATTTATACAGTAATCAGTGGCTATTTTTAACTCTGATCGCTGTATGAATGTCAATGGTCCCCAAAAAGTGTCAAAAGTGTCTGATCTGTCCGCTGCAATGTCGCAGTCCCGCTAAAAATCGCAGATCACTGCCATTACTAGTAAGAAAAAATAATAATAATAAAATGCCATAAATCTATCCCCTATTTTGTAGACACTATAACTTTTGCGCAAACCAATCAATATACGCTTATTATTATTTTTTTTTTTACCAAAAATATGTAGAAGAATACATATCGGCCTAAACTGATGAAGAAATTAGTTTTTTTACATTTTTTTTTTCGATATTTATTATAGCAAAGAAATATGATACAGCGCTGCGCTACAAAAACTAAAATTTAAGGAAGCAGCCAACACACCCGTAGACTCAGGGAAAAATAACAACTAAAGATTCACAGTGTGGCGCTATTGAGTGAATAGAATATGAATAAACTAGACATTAAATGACATCAAAAAATAAAAAATCTCACGTGAGCACTTGTGATAGTAACTGGTGAAAAAATAATACATATATGTACTTTAGATAAATATAACATCAAAGGACAAAATCAATATGAAGTCCATAACACCAAGAAAAAAAAGTCTGTGATAGCAGTGTATAAATAGTATGCAGGTGTTCTTCTTATACGTGCAGGAAGATCAAATAAACCCGGTAGCCTGGTAGATGGATGAACCATAAACGACCAGAGGTGCACAGAAATTTGAAAGCGGTGCCAGGACCATCACCAGAAAGTATGGAGGCTTACCGGAAATAGTGGCCTGAAATAGCATATGCCAAAACAGGTCAGAAAGGTTTGATGACCAATTGGTCTAGATGTATTGTCTGGTCAGATGTCATCACCACATCAACGGAGGGAAGGGGGGAAGTAATCAGCACGACTTCCTCAATAGTAATCACACCACCATAAGCCAAGCGAGAGATTCATGTAACATGTGAGGGATGAAAACACTCACATAGTGTAATAACGTTTTAACTTGGATTTATTAAAAATAGCATTAAAAAACAAACTCACATTTTTTGCAGATCAAACAAGCATGTAAATCGTGTAGCGGTAGTTGTGAGGGGTCCACCCGACATGTTTCAACTAAAAAAGTCGTCTTCTGGGGTGTGGAACCCTCTCACCCCACCGCTCTATTTATAGGCACAGAATGACCCCCACTGGAAGTGTCCGAAACCGGAAGTAATTAAGATGACCTCATTTCCGGTCCGGGGGCATATAGAAATTACTAAAAGCCACACATCTATAGATTAGATATCACAAACCTATGATCCAGTGTGAATTCCAAACTATAGGGCCACTGTGTACTATTGTATAAATTGGCTTTGGTCCGGATGGTTAGATCCGTGACCAAGCCTCACTTTCGATCACCCTATCCAATAGGTGAGAGCGCATCATCACAGCTGCGCTCCACCCTCAGTGCTAAGCCTCGTTCTGGGCACGGTGGCGTGATGACATCACGTCCGTAGTTGACATCCGTGCGCTCCACAGATGTCAACCAAGCCTCGCTTTCGATCAGTGGCCCTATAGTTTGGAATTCACACTGGATCATAGGTTTGTGATATCTAATCTATAGATGTGTGGCTTTTAGTAATTTCTATATGCCCCCGGACCGGAAATGAGGTCATCTTAATTACTTCCGGTTTCTGGACGCTTCCAGTGGGGGTCATTCTGTGCCTATAAATAGAGCGGTGGGGTGAGAGGGTTCCACACCCCAGAAGACGACTTTTTTAGTTGAAACATGTCGGGTGGACCCCTCACAACTACCGCTACACGATTTACATGCTTGTTTGATCTGCAAAAAATGTGAGTTTGTTTTTTAATGCTATTTTTAATAAATCCAAGTTAAAACGTTATTACACTATGTGAGTGTTTTCATCCCTCACATGTTACATGAATCTCTCGCTTGGCTTATGGTGGTGTGATTACTATTGAGGAAGTCGTGCTGATTACTTCCCCCCTTCCCTCCGTTGATGTGGTGATGACATCTGACCAGACAATACATCTAGACCAATTGGTCATCAAACCTTTCTGACCTGTTTTGGCATATGCTATTTCAGGCCACTATTTCCGGTAAGCCTCCATACTTTCTGGTGATGGTCCTGGCACCGCTTTCAAATTTCTGTGCACCTCTGGTCGTTTATGGTTCATCCATCTACCAGGCTACCGGGTTTATTTGATCTTCCTGCACATATAAGAAGAACACCTGCATACTATTTATACACTGCTATCACAGACTTTTTTTTCTTGGTGTTATGGACTTCATATTGATTTTGTCCTTTGATGTTATATTTATCTAAAGTACATATATGTATTATTTTTTCACCAGTTACTATCACAAGTGCTCACGTGAGATTTTTTATTATTTGATGTCATTTAATGTCTAGTTTATTCATATTCTATTCACTCAATAGCGCCACACTGTGAATCTTTAGTTGATATTTATTATAGCAAAAAGTAAAAAATATTGTTTTTTTTTCAAAATTGTCGCAACTTTTTTTGTGTTTATAGCGCAAAACCGCAGAGGTGATCAAATACCACCAAAAGAAAGCTCTATTTGTGGGAAAAAAAGGACGTCAATTTTGTTTGGGTACAGCGTCGCACGACCGCGCAATTGTATGCAGTGCCGTATCGCAAAAAATGGCCTGGTCATTAAGGGAGCGAATCTTCCGGTCTGTAAGTGGTTAAACCCACAATTGCTTTATTTTTCACCATTACTTTTCCTTTATACTTGTTTTTGAAATTCACAAATGCAGCAATTTAGAAAGCGAATGAAAGGTTTAGCGCTGGGAAACAATTATTGATAGATAAATAGTGCATTTTATATACAACTATATGCACTGAGCAAAATTATAAAGGCAAAACTTTTTGTGTTTGCCCCTATTTATCATGAGCTGAACTTAAAGATCTACAACTTTTTCTATGTACACAGAAGGCTTATTTTTCTCAAATATTGTTCACAAATCTGTCTAAATCTGTGTTGGTGAGCACTTCTCCTTTGCCGAGATAATCCATCCACCTTACCGGTGTGGCATATCAAGATGCTGATTAGACAGCATGATTATTGCACAGGTGTGCCTTATGGCCCGTACACACGATCCGAATATCGTACGACCGTTTTCGCTTAATAGTCGCAAGTAGAGATTGAATAGCTAAATAAAGTCACAAAAATTCTCGTACGACATAAAAAAAAAAATCGGAAGTGATGTCATGTGTTGTAATGTATTTGTATTGAATTTTCGGACGACAACTGTACTGACTAACCGCAAACCGTACGAACTGGAATCGTATGAGGAAAATTTTCGTACATGCCCGATCGAATAAGATCGGATGAACGGTCGTGATCGGCTGTCGAAAGTAATGTACACACGATCGGAATACCGTACGATCCTTCCTCGGACGACCGTTTTCGTACGATATTCAGATCGTGTGTACGGGCCACAAGGTTGGCCAAAATAAAAGGCCACTCTAAAATGTGCAGTTTTACTGTATTGGGGGGGGGGGGGGGTTAGGGGGGTCCGAAAATCAGTCAGTATCTGGTGTGACCACCATTTTCTTCACGCAGTACAGCAACTTCTCCGTCGCATATAGCCCACCCTCTTTGTCACCGCACTTATGGATTATGTGGGCGGCAAGAGGTTAAGAGCCAAGTGTAACATTTTTTGCTTTAAATTGTACAGCCCCCATATGAGTGGTCTCCAAACTGCGTCCCGGGGGCCGGATGTGTCTCTTTGCTTGCTTTTATCTGGCTCTTGGGGCACTATTTTATTCACCGACACCAAAAAAGGGGCACAGTTCCTCCCAATGACACCAACCATGGGACCCAATAGCACCAATGATGGGGGGACCATTCCTTCTAATAACACCAAGATGGGGCACAATTCCTCCCACTGACACCAAAGTTGGGACACTGTTCCTCCCAATGACATCAACAATGGGACACAATGATAAAAATTATGGGGCACAGTTCCTACCAAAGGCACGAATGATGGGGCACTGTTCCTCCCACTGACACTAAAAATGGGGCACTATTCCTCCCAATGACACCAAAGATGGGACACTATTCCTCCCAATGACATTAACAATGGGGCACAATGATACTAATGATGGGGCACAATTCCTACCAAAGACACCAACGATGGGGCATAATTCCTCCCACTGACACCAATGATGGGACACTATTCCTCCCAATGACATCAGCAATGGGACACAATGACACCAATGATGGGGCACAATTCCTACCAATGACACCAATGATGGGGCACAATGATACCAATGATGGGGCACAATGATACCAATGATGGGGCGCAATGATACCAATGATGGGGTGCAATTCCTACCAATGCCACCAATGATGGGGCTCAATTCCTCCCAATGACATCAGCAATGGGACACAATGACACCAATGATGGGGCACAATTCCTACCAATGACACCAATGATGGGGCACAATGATACCAATGATGGGGCACAATGACACCAATGATGGGGCACAATGACACCAATGATGGGCCCAATAATACCAATGATGGGGCACAATAACACCAATGATGGGGCACAATGACACCAATGACGGGGCACAATGATACCAATGATGTGGCACAATGATACCAATGATGGGGCACAATGATACCAATGATGTGGCACAATTCCTACAAATGCCACCAATGATGGGGCACAATTCCTCCCAATGACACCAATGCTGGGGCACAATGACACCAATGCTGGGGCACAATAATACCAATGATGGGGCGCAATAATACCAATGATAAGGCACAATAAAACCAATGAAGGGGCACAATGATACCAATGATGGGGCACAATTCCTCCCAATGACACCAATGATGGGGCACAATGATACCAATGATGGGGCACAATTCCTCCCAATGACACCAATGCTGGGGCACAATGACACCAATGCTGGGGCACAATAATACCAATGGTGGGGCGCAATAATACCAATGATAAGGCACAATAAAACCAATGAAGGGGCACAATGATACCAATGATGGGGCACAATTCCTCCCAATGACACCAATGATGGGGCACAATGACACCAATAATGGGGTACAATGATACCAATGATGGGGCACAATTCCTCCCAATCACACCAATAATAAGACAGAATTCCTCTCACTGACACCCAAGATGGCACATTGTTTACTCCCACTGATGCTGGGCATTTTCTACTCCCAATGGCCACAGTCCGGCCCCCCTAAATTCTGAAGGACAGTAAACAGTCCCTTTGTATAGACAGTTTGGAGACCCCTGTTCTATATGAATAATCGAAAGCTAAATAAATTATAAAATATTCCTTATTGCAAAGTGAATAATTCGCATTATCAGAGGGACCTTCTCCCCAGCTGTCTGATTTCCAATAATTGGTCATACACCTTGGAGCACACAGTTCAATGCTCCCTGGAATAAAACAGGTAGAATATAAACATGTGGAATGTAAATGGTTCTCCTATCCTTCACACCAACAATTATTCCTCAGACAGGTAAGGGTGTGATATTCCCTGTGTAATGAAAGGGAAGCCCCCGGGTACATGATACACACAACCTCCATTGTGAATGTCCCACCAACCAGGGAGATTTCTTGGGTTGCCTATCCATGGTAGACCCGAGCTCCCTCTTCTTCATAAGGTTGCCTGTGATTTCTATTCCAGTGACTTCACCTCTTCTTCTATAGCATTCTCTCATCTACAGAAGCTCTCTTACTCTTTCATTGCGGATTGATTTCAGTATTTTGCCACAAAAAAATAGAAAGTTCACTGCGGTGGAATTTTGCTTTAAAAATAAAATTTAAAAAAAATCCTTTTTTTTTTTTAGAAGATGTGGCTTTTTTTGTAGAGTGTATTTAGGGCAGTTTAGTATATTTTATTCAAAGGAGATTAACTAAAATTGGAGCACTCGGAATCTGGTGCAGCTCTACATGGCAACCAATCGGCTTTTAACTTCAGCTTGTTCAATTAAGATTTGGTAATAAGACCTGGAAGCTGATTGGTTTCTATACAGAGCTGCACCAGATTTTGCACTCTCCAATTTTAGTAAATCAAGTGTTCTTTGTATTTGTTTTCTCTTCCTTTTTTGTGTTTCTCATCCTTTTTTTGTGTACTGTGGCTTCACATGTTTTATTCTACTTTTTTTCACTGTATGTAAAAAATAAATAAAAAAAATAACATCGAGACGAATGAGGGGCCAGGAAAAAGGTTAGTTGAAAGGAGCTTCTTCGTCCCTCAGGAACCATTTAAAAGCGCGATTCAGAGGATTGCGACTCCGACGTATTTTAACAAAATGGCAAAATTCTGCCAAAATCTATCAATCTTCACCAAAGTTTCATAAAAATGAAAACCTGCAATATCGCTCAACCCAACTTTTCAAAGGGAATGTTTTCCATATATTTTAGGTATTAGGCTCATGAGTTAAAATTGGTTGACTGATTTTTAATTCCTTTTTTCTGTATGCAGTATAAACTATGAAATAAATATTTTATATTTATCATTTTGGTGTCAGTAAGTCAACAGCACTATTCTGATACTCCAGGTTATTATGTAATTTACTGTTCTGCTACAGCAGGGGTCTCCAAACCTTCTAAACAAAGGGTCACTTTACTGTCCTTCACATTTTAGGGGTGCTGAACTGTGGGCCAGTGAGAGAAGTAAGTGCCCTGGTGTCAATGGGAGTAAACAATACCCCATCATTGGTTCTAGGCTGAATAATAGTGCCAAGTGGTGGTGTCAGTGGGAGGAATAGTGCCCCATCCTTGGTGTTAGTGGGAGGAATAGTGCCCCATCATTGGTGTTAGTGGGAGGAATAGCACCCCATCATTGGAGCCAGTGGGAGAAATAGTGCCCCGACATTGGTTTCAGTGGGAGGAATAGCGCCCCATCATTGGTGTCAGTGGGAGGAAATCTTCCACCTCATTGGTTTCAGTGGGAGGAATAGGGTCCTATCATTGGTGTCAGTATGAGGAATAGTGCCCCAACATTGATGTCAGTGGGAGGAATAGTGCCCCAACATTGATGTCAGTGGGAGGAATAGTGCCCCAAAATTGATGTCAGTGGGAGGAATAGTGCCTCATCATTGGTGTCAGTATGAGGAATAGTGCCCCATCATTGGTGCCAGTGGGAGGAATAGTGCCCCAGCATTGGTTTCAGTGGGAGGAATAGCACCACACCATTGATGTCAGGGGAAGGAATAGTGCGCCATCATTGGTGTCAGTGGGAGGAATAGTGCCCCATCATTGGTGTCAGTGGGAGGAATAGTGCCCCATCATTGGTGTCAGTGGGAGGAATAGTGCACCTATCATTGGTGTCAGTGAGTGAGGACTAGTGCCCCATTGTTGGTGTTGGTGGCAGGAACAATGTCCTATTTTTGATGACAGTGGGGGGGGGAACAATGCCCCAAAGATTGATCAAAAGCAAGCAAAGAGCCGCATCCGGCTCCCATGCCACAGTTTAGAGACCACCTCAGATAGCAAGCAATTGTGGTGCAAGTTTGAAAATGACTTCCTAAGCTATTGCTAGACTTGCTAGCACAATTGCAGCAAGTCCGCATTGCATGACTTCAGATCAACTTTCTTTGCAAACCTTCTGCTGCAAGTTCTGGTTCAATTATGTTGTGCAATAGTCATCCCACCACAGGGGGCACCGTGGCTGAATTTTTTATGCAGTAGACCTGCAGAGCTGTTGCTGTAGACTCACCACTGCAACTTTTGCTACAAATTGGAAAAGTGTCAACTAGAACTTGTGCTTTAAGTACTCTGCAAGTGTACAACTTGCCAGTCACAATGTGCAGCAAGTTAACAGACGTACAATTCAACACTGCCACAAATCTGTGGCAAGTTATCCTTGCCATCTGGGACTGTGCTACATGATCTTAGGTTATACACACACCTTAGTGACTCAGAGGACCTTCCCTCTTCCATTACAAGCACATCTAGGTCTAGAGCTTCAGTCTGCCGAGGCAGTTAAAATGTGCAGAGCTAGTGCTGGGCTTTTTTTATTTTTTCCATAAAACCCAGCATGCACTACGCACACTGAAGCAAGCATGCACCTTGTATTGTTTATTTATAATATAAGGATTTTTTGCTACTAATAAAATTAAATACAAAAACATAAAATAACAGTTTAAAAAGGTGTCAACTTTTAATAAAAAAAAATTAAAATTGACCAGAATCTCTATACAGGTGCATCTCAAAAAATTTGAATATCATCAAAAAGTTTATCTATCTCAGTAATTAAATTAAAAAAGAGAAAATCATGTATTATATAGATTAATTACACACAGAGTGATATATTTCAAGCATTGTTTTCTTTTAATTTTGATGATTATGGCATTGTTGGGTCTGGTGTCTCTCACCTTCCTCTTGACAATACCCCACAGATTCTCTATGGGGTTTAGGTCAGGCAAGTTTGCTGACCAATCAAGCACAGTGATACCATGATCATTATACCAGGTATTGGTACTTTTGGCAGTGTGGGGCAGGTGCCAAGTCCTGCTGTCAAAATGAAATCAGAATCTCCATAAAGCTGGTCAGCAGAGGGAAGCATGAAGTGCTCTAGAATTTCCTGGTAGAGGCCTGCACTGACTTTGGACTTGTTAAAAAAAAAAGTGGACCAACACCAGCAGATGACACGGCTCCCCAAATCATCACTAATGGTGGAAACTTCACACTGGACCTCATGCAACTTGGATTCTGTGCCTCTCCACTCTTCCTCCAGACTCTGAGACCGCGATTTCCAAATGAAATGTTAACTTTACTTTCATCCGAAAAGAGGACTTCGGACCACTGAGCAACGGTCGAGTCTTTTTTCTCCTTAGCCCAGTAAAGATGTCTGCTGACGTTGTCTCTGGTTCAGGAGTGGCTTGACACAAGGAATGGGACAGTTGTAGCCCATGTCCTGGATACGTCTGTATATGGTGGCTCTTGAAGCACTGACACCAGCCGTAGTCCACTCCTTGTGAATCTCCTCCAAATTCTTGAATGGCCTTTGCTTCACAATCCTCTCAAGGCTGCACTTATCTCTGTTGCTTGTTGCACCCTTTTCTACCACACTTGTTCCTTCCACTTTGCACTCTGTGAACAGCCAGCTTCTTTAGCAATGGCCTTTTGTGACTTACCCTCCTTGTAGAGGGTGTCAATGACTGTCTTCCGGACAACTAAGTCAGCAGTCTTCCCCATGATTGTGTAACCTACTGAACCAAACTGAGAGACCATTTAAAGGCAAACCTTTACAGGTGTTTTGAGTTAATTAGCTGATTAAAGCGTGACACCGCGAGTCTACAATATTGAACTTTTTCATAATTTTTTGAGATACTGAATCTTGGGTTTTCATTAGCTGTAAGCCATAATCATCAAAATGAAAAAGAAAGAAATGCTTGACTTCGATCTCTCTGTATGTAATGAATCTATATAAAATATATGAGTTTCACTTTTTTTAATTGAATTACTGAAATAAATTAACTTTTTGATGATATTCTAATTTTTTGAGATGCACCTGTACTGTAATCGAGGCATTGCGAGGGGCGCCGCATCCTGATATTCTAAATATTGGTTTGGAAAGGAAAGATGGACTTTTCATTGTGTAAAAATATAAAATTTTTTGTTTAATAAGTTTTTATTAAAGAAAAACATAGCAAAGATATATATATACCACCATAAAGATACATTCTTAATGGAAAAACAATATCAGTATCAATGCTCACAAATTAACAACTTTTGTCCAAAAAACAAATAATTATCTCTGGAAATACGAAAGGGAGAATGTAAGCGAATGTACTAACAAAGTAGACAGAGGTTGCTTTCTAAACCAATAAATGAATCATAACAACAACAAAGAAAAGAAAAAAAAAGAGAAAATATTGCTCTAATGTGTAAAAATATTTTAAACAAAGACACTATAAAACAGCTCTTCCCTTATGAAACCACGCTGGTTACTAGTGTCTATGTGTAAAATAATTTTATCCTGTTCTTAACTTTTTGAGAATTGTGATAAAATTTATTTTTACTTATTTTGTGTCTTACCACCTGAAAAGTCTTTCCTTACTGAACCAATAACTCATTGCATTTTTGGTTTGTTGATATCTGCTATGATTTTCATTACAGGTTAGAAAAGTGAGAGAGAGACCTTATGTATTGTTCTTTTTGTTCCTCTTACTGTACGCATGTTAAACTGGTGGTTTTTGATCACAAACAGACCTCTTACCCATTTGTTATGGTCCTCCTAGAAAACATGAACTTGGACTAAACAAGGCCTTAATTTACTCTACAGATTAGTGTCTAAAAAATTAAATAAACAGTATTTTGCAAAAGCAGAGCAATTATACTCACCTCACCTCACCTTATACTCTCCAGTTGTTTCTGCATTCTATCTACTTCTCTACTTCAGAGCTGAGGCCTTCAGTAGCGTGTTTGGTTTTTGACACAACCAGGAGTGTTGGATGCCTGTTTCCACCCTCTGAGAGCTGTGGTTCCCTCCATCGACCCCTACATCACTACAGGGTCCCCCTTTGGCCCCTAAAACAGCCCTGAACCAATGAGGCATGGACACAACTAGACTTCTGAAGGTATGCTGTGGTATCTGGCACCAACCTGTTAGTAGTAGATCCTTTAAGTCCTGTAAGTGGTGAGGTGAGTCACCATGGATCCGACTTGTTTTTCCAGCACATCCCACAGATGCTCGATTGGATGAGAGATCTGGAGAATTTGGAGTCAACACTTTAAACCTGTTGTGTTTCTCGGACCATTTTTGAAGTGTGGTGCATTATCCTGCTGCAAGAAGCCACTGCCATTAGGAAATACTGTTTCCATGAAGGGGTGTACTTGGTAAGAAACAATGATTAGGTACGTGTCAAAGAAACATCCACATGAATGACAGGACCCAAGGTTTCCCAGCAGAACATTGCCCAAAGCATCACACTGCCTCCACTGGCTTGCCATCTTCCCATTCTGCATCCTGGTACCATCTCTTCCCCAGGTAAGTGATGCACATGCACCTGGTCATCCATATGATGTAAAAGAAAACGTGAATCATCAGACCAGGCCACCTTCTTCCATTACTCTGTGGTCCAGGTCTGATGCTCACGTGACCATTGTAGGCGATTTTGGCTGTGGACACAAGTCAGCATGGGCACCCTGACTGGTCTGCGGCTACAGAGCCCCATTCACAACAAACTGCGATACCCATTTTTTTCTGCTTTCAACACATCAACTTCAGGTACAACATGTTTGCTGGCTGCCCATATATATCCCATCCACTTTCAGATGCCATTGGAACAACATAATCAATGATATTCCCCTAAGTTGTCAGTGGTCATAAAGTTATGGCTGATCGTTGTAAATAAATAAACAGAAAACCTGCCCGTACAAAACCCTAAACATACAGTTTATCGAGAGAAAGACAAAAAAATCCTCATGAAACATGGTCTAATCTGCACCAAAATGGATGCCCCCTTGTCATTTGCTATGACCTTAAAGTGAACAATAATCCAAGTTTATTTTATGGACCATTTAAACATTTCTGTAATTTTACCTACAGGCTGTATCATGTGTTGTGAACGTGGCATTGGCTATAGCTAGGTTTCGGTCTATGAAGGTTAATATTCTATTCTCCCACCACAGAAACCTATGAACCTCAAAAACAAGACAGCTGTGAAGGTCTTTGAGTTGGCAGGACTATCCAACGACAGACGGCTTGCCCCATTCCTCTTCTTCATCTTCTTACTTGTTTACCTTGTCTCTGTTTTGGCGAATGTTGGCATGATGTTCTTGATCCTTAAATCTTCTAGTCTTCAGACTCCGATGTATTACTTCCTGAGCTTCCTTTCTCTGGTGGACCTCCTATACTCTTCCGTTATAACACCTAAAATGCTGGGTGACCTTCTATCCCAGAGTAAGACCATATCATTTAATGGTTGTTCAACACAATTTTTTTTCTTTGCTTTACTGGCAGTCATAGAAGCTATCCTACTGTCAACCATGTCATATGACCGATACGTAGCTATCTGCCAACCTCTACACTATGTCTTACTAATGACCAAGAAGAGATGTTTGAGTCTGATTCTTCTGGTCTTCATAGTTGGTTGCTTTGCATCTGTAGTGCAAACCAGCTGCATATTTACCTTAGAATACTGTGGACCAAACTTTGTAAACCACTTCTACTGTGACGCCCCACCCCTGCTGAAATTGTCCTGCTCCGATACTCTTTTGTGTGATTTGGTAGCCTTCTTCATTGTAAGTACTTGTGGTGCAGGTTCATTGATGACTATATTGGTCTCCTACACGCTCATTGTTTTGTCTATTCTTTGTATAAAGTCGAAGAAAGGTCGTCAGAAAGCCTTTAATACATGCTCCTCACATATTATGTGCCTCTCCATCTTCTATGGGACAGTTTTCTTCATCTATTTGCGTCCTACAGACCACAGCTTTGAGGAACAAGACAGGGTGGTCGCCATATTGTACACAGTACTGATACCTATGCTCAATCCTCTTATATACAGTCTGAGGAACCAAGATGTGAAACAGGCCATCAAGAAAGCAATACATATAAATCCCTGATTTAGTCAGCTTTTAGTGGTGCAGATAGGTTTGATCACTTCTAATTCTGCAATTGTTTTGAGATGTATACCAGGAAAGTACAGATCAGTCAGCCTAACACCATTAGCATGTAAGATATTTGAGGGAATGGTAATAGACTTTATACAGAAAATAAAAATATCAAAAGTGGCTAACAGCATGGATTTATGAAAGACCTTTCTTGTCAGACCAATCTGTTACCATTCTATAAGGAAGGAAGTGAGAAAGTTGATGGTGGAAGTCTAGTGAATATAGTTTATCATGATTTTTTTTAAGGCGTTTGATACTGGTACCTCATGAACATTTAGTCTATAAAATGAGGTCTGTTGGAAGTGATGAAATCATAAATATATGGATAGGAACCTGGTGACTCATTCTTTGAATGGTCTAATGTTGTGTGTGGTGTTCCTTGGGGCTCTGTCTTGGGTTAATGCTGTTCAATTTGTTTACAAATGATATAGAGGTTGGAATTAGGGAGCTCAATGTCAGTATTTGCTGATGATACCAAATTATGTCGGGAAACAACTTCATCACAGGATGTAGCATCTTTACAGGAAGACCTTCATAAAATAGGGGGTTGGGCAGCTACCTGGCACATGAGGTTCAGTATTGAGTAAATGTAAAGTTATGTAATTGGGTGCCAAAAATACAGATTAGGAGGGGCTCCCTGGGGAGAATCAATGAAAGAAAAGAATCTGTTAGGGGGTTGTAAATCAGACCTATCATTAGCATGCAATGCAAGCTACAGCTAACTAAGCTAGAATAATACTCTCATACATTGTAACTGAGAATAAAAGCCTGATTTAGCTCAACCTTCTCAACTAAATCTATTAGTAAATTATTTCAACTTGCTGTATCCACTAGAATAATGTTTATTAAATCAAACAATGAAAAAGTTAACTATAAAATTGGTACCACATCACACAACATACACTCATGCTAATAAAAAAACACATGTCATGTCCACCTCATTTGCATGTATCTGACCACAGATAGTAGGTTGTAAAACCCTGCATCTTGGCTAGTACTGCCAAAAAGGGGTATATGTGCAGGGTCCAGTTATACTGGAAGGATAATCTTGCAAAGGAGCAGTCCAGTATAGTTCCTTAAATGGATTTCTGAGCGCCAGTGCAACAATACCTGGATTTTGTTTGATCAGTCTGAAGGGATCACATAATTCATAGTAGATAAAAGAAGTGCAACTGAATGAAAGTTAATAGAGTATATCCAGACAACATACAGATGGTTCAGTGGTCTAGAGGAGGCTCATTAATCAAGGTTCTATGGGTGCAGTGTTGCTGTAAACCTAACCAAGAGGTCAGAAAATATCTGCTGTGCCTGAGCAAATCTCCATGCCTTAAAATCCTCCCTCGCACTGTATGGTTGTCCACACTTGTGGGGCAAAACATAGGTCTATGACCATCAATCGCAGTTCCATAGGAAAAAATTGTAATCCATAGAGATCATATTATGGACAAATTGGAAGTCCCAACACCAAGAAAGGTATAAGTGATATAGTAAACTTATCAAATCCTGTATTTGACGGATCCCCTATGGCCGGTGGAATCCATTGCAGGGTATTTTCATCTTGTAGAGTAGTCTTGTGGTCATGGTACACAGGTAACCAGTGAACAGTGACCACAACATTCACTTGCACTTCTTTTACCTACTATGAATTATGTGATCCCCCCCCCCCCCAGACTGATTCCTTGCAGAATCATCTTTCCGGGAAACTGGGCCCTGCACATATCGCCCTTTTTGCCAGAACTAGCCAAGATGAAGGGTTTTACAACCTACTATCTGTGGTCAGATACATGCAAATGAGGTGTACATGTGGCTTTTTATTAGCACAAGCGTATGATGTGTGATGTGGTACCAAATTTATAGTTAACTTTTTGATTGTTTGATTTAATGAACATTTGTTGAAATCATTTACTAATAGATTTATATGAGAAGGTTGAGCTAAATCAGGCTTTTATTCTCAGTTAACGTGTTATGTTACTCACCTACAGCTCCCATCTCATCTATGTTCACCCCGAGCAGAGCTCAAAGAGATGTATATATATACAATTTTTTGCAATATTATTAAGGGTAGCATTTTGATGGTCTTTTTATCTTGGGGTGTGCTATGTACTCTCATACATTCCAGAGAGAAATCAATTATACCCCCCCTTTACAAAACACGGATTTACTTTGTTGAAATACAAAGATTTCAGCAAATGGCGACAAAATTAATAGGGGGGATAGAGGACCACAGTTATAAGGATTACAGTTATCCACTCTGGAGAAGACGTGCTTAAGAGGGGATATGATTAAAAGGTACACATTTTTACAGGTTGCTCAGAAATTGAAGGTCTATATTTCATTTTGGATAGGTTCTTAGGAACCTGGTAGTCACTTGAAACCATGAACTTGCTTGATTTACCAGAATATACTGTATTAAATAATCCAAAGTATATATATTGCGATAAATGGACTTTCTGGGACAGAACTAACATCTATTAAGAAACCAACATTCATTAAGGAACTGCTGACTGAAAGACAGTCTAGTCTTACTCAATAGGAAATACTATATGCTGTTGAACAAACATTTTTTTTATGTTTTTCTCCGCCGTGTAGTGAGCACACTCGAAACCTAACACCAGGTACAAAAAAAAGTGAGCAAACAAAAGTGAAGTACAGGAAAAAAGTGCACAGGGTCTACACATGACACTCCTCCCCGGGGCCCAAGGCTCCTGACAGGGACTGGGGTACTCATGGTCCTCTCAGCCAAAACTGGGTGGACCCCTTTCTTTCGGGAGGCCTGCTGAAGCAAGGCCTACCCAAGTACTAGGTGGAGCTTCCCCAAAGGGAGACCCTATGAGAAAGGGAGAACCTGACCAAAAGGCCACATGCCCTCCCCCCACAAGATAATCAGGGCAAGTCAGAGGACCTACACTGTACTAAACAGGGTGAGTAAAGTGCAAATACACTGTGCAAAAAGTTCAAAAAAACAAACACACATAAAAAAAGGGAAAAGGGTAAGGGGTAAGCGCTTCATGCCAGTGTATAATATGACTGGCCCTTAGCCTGTTATAAAAATTCCTCCAGTCCTAGCCAAAAGACCCCCTTCCAGGAGGCAGGTGTGAAAAAGGCATGTAATGGTGCAGTGACCGTGGTGCCATAATAAACTCAAAGTGAGCTCCCCCACAGTGATAATTTCTGGCACCACTGGACTGCCACTCCAGGGGCATATACACCATGGGCTCCTCTCAGCCCGGCCCCTGGCCATACCAGAGCAGCCAGCCCTATGGTCCATGTTGCTCTGGCCATATCAGAGCAACACGGATCATAAACTTCTCTCACGTCTCCTTAGATCTCAGCAAGGATGCCAGGTCATGGGTAGAAAGAAAAGATCTAAGTGCTCTCCGCTTAAGTATAAGATTTAATTTCTGTGTTCAAACACAAACTACTCACATAAAGATGATAAAAACACAGCGTGTAAAGCCGTCAATCGTGTTAGTTCCGTAGGGCAGCAGCGGGAGAAGTCATGCATAGCTCCTCCCCGTACGCGTTACATTCAATCAGAACTTCAACGTCACCGGACTCCTCCCCCATTGACTTCATTAGCAGACTGAGGCACTTGGGGAAGGGGGGAGGAGTCCGGTGACGTCGATGTCTGTGATGTCACCGGATCTCCAACGGAACTCCCTGAAGACCCAGAACCTGGTGGAGAGGTGAGTACCAATCAAAAGAATTTTGATCGATCAAAAAAATTAATCGATTAATTGAGGAATTAATCTTTAATTTCCACAGCCCTAAAATATATATATTTTTGAAGCAAAAACAAAGCACCAAAATGAAAAAAAGATGTATGTGAACACACACAAAAAAAATACACTAGGGTGAGTCATATGGTCCCATCCCGAAGAGGAAGGACCCAGGATGGACACTTTCCTGATCTCCCCAGGTTGCAAGGCTCCTAAAGGGGGCAGGGCACACTCAGGTCCACCTAGCTGAAAGGCCGAAGCCCACCACTGAGTACCAAGTTAGAGGCTGTCCTGAAGATAGACCTCCAAGGCAAGGAAGGAAGGAACCTAAGGGCCACACATCCTCATTCTAGACCTCAGGGTAGGCCTGAAGACCCACACCCTACCATCGGTGAGTAAAAAAAATATCACACATAAAAAGTGCACTGACACCATGGAGAGCAATAAACAAGAAGAAAAAAGGTTCCAGTGTATGCACAATGGCCGGACCTTGCGGCCCGGCAACAAAAATTGCCCTGGTCTCGGCCAAAAGGTCTAGCCCATGAGGTGATGTACAGAAAAAATTAAGTCATGTTGAAGCCTAGTGCCTGATATCACAGTGAAGTCCCAAACTCACAGTGATATTAAAAGCACCCCGGGTCACCAGACTGGGGGAGTTTAACACTGCAGGCTCTCTGCCTTCCCAGACAAGGTAGCACTGCGGAAATCAGGAGGCACTGGGCCACTAGCATACCTCCACACCAGGGAAATAGTCCCAACCCCACCTTACCAAGTGGGTGCTTAATTTGGTTTCTTTAACACGAGGAGGGCCCTAAGGAACCCTATAATACCAACAGGGATACTTGACCAGCTATCCCAGCCAAAAGGCCAGAATGATGGCGGGGGACACCTACTAGGACAGATACTAAACTTGATCTTAGCCAAAGGGCAGAGAAGCAATCAAAATGTTGTTACATATGATACCAAATATAAAGCATACCTGCTAGAATATCCCTGCGGACTCCAGTATGTGGGATGCACAAGTAGAAAACTTCATATAAGATTAAGAGAACATATCAGTAACGTAAACAGGGGTTTTAAGAACAATAGTTTATCCAGATCATTTTGAGTATTCCATGCTAGAGATCTATACAGAAGGTCTGTATAATAAAAAATCTTTTTTTGGTGGGAACTTTTTGAGAATTATTAGTGTTTTATATATATATATATATATATATATATATATATATATATATATATATATATATATATATATACACAGTATCTCACAGAAGTGAGTACACCCCTCACATTTTTGTAAATGTTTTATTATATCTTTTCATGTGACAACACTGAAGAAATGACACTTTGCTACAATGTAAAGTAGTGAGTGTACAGCTTGTATAACAGTGTAAATTTGCTGTCCCCTCAAAATAACTCAACACACAGCCATTAATGTCTAAACTGCTGGCAACAAAAGTGAGTACACCCCTAAGTGAAAATGTCCAAATTGGGCCCAAATTGTCAATATTTTGTGTGGCCACCATTATTTTCCAGCGCTGCCTTAACCCTCTTGGGCATGGAGTTCACCAGAGCTTCACAGGTTGTCACTGGAGTCCTCTTCCCCTCCTCCATGACGACATCACAGAGCTGGTGGATGTTAGAGACCTTGCGCTCCTCCACCTTCCGTGTGAGGATGCCCCACAGATGCTCAATAGGGTTTAGGTCTGGAGACATTCTTGGCCAATCCATCACCTTTACCCTCAGCTTCTCCAGCAAGGCAGTGGTCATCTTGGAGGTGTGTTTGGGGTCGTTATCATGTTGGAATACTGCCCTGCGGCCCAGTCTCCGAAGGGAGGGGATCATGCTCTACTTCAGTATATCACAGTACATGTTGGCATTCTTGGTTCCCTCAATGAACTGTAGCTCCCCAGTGCCGGCAGCACTCATGCAGCCCCAGACCATGACACTCCCACCACCATGCTTGACTGTAGGCAAGACACACTTGTCTTTGTACTCCTCACCTGGTTTCCGCCACACACTCTTGTCACCATCTGAACCAAATAAGTTTATCTTGGTCTCATCAGACCACAGGACACGGTTCCAGTAATCCATGTCCTTAGTCTGCTTGTCTTCAGCAAACTGTTTGCAGGCTTTCTTGTGCATCATCTTTAGAAGGGGCTTCCTTCTGGGACGACAGCCATGCAGACCAATTTGATACAGTGTGCGGCGTATGGTCTGAGCACTGACAGGCTGACCCCCCTCCCCCACGCCTTCAACCTCTGCAGCAATGCTGGCAGCATTATATCATATGACGCTGAGCACGTGCACTCAACTTCTTTGGTGGACCATGGCGAGGACTGTTCTGAGTGGAACCTGTCCTGTTATACCGCTGTATGGCCTTGGCCACTGTGCTGCAGCTCAGTTTCAGGGTCTTGCCAATCTTCTTATAGCCTAGGCCATCTTTATGTAGAACAGCAATTCTTTTTTTTAGGTTCCTCAGAGATCTCTTTGCCATGAGGTACCATGTTGAACTCCCAGTGACCAGTATGAGAGAGTGAGAGCGATAACACCAAATTTAACACACCTGCTTCCCATTCACACCTGAGACCTTGTAACACTAACGAGCCACATGACACCGGGGAGGAAAAATGGCTAAATGGGCCCAATTTGGACATTTTCACTTAGGGGTGTACTCACTTTTTTTGCCAGCGGTTTAGACATTAATGGGTGTGTTGAGTTATTTTGAGGGGACAACAAATTTACACTGTTATACAAGCTGTACACTCACTACTTTACATTGTAGCAAAGTGTAATTTCTTTGTTGTAACATGAAAAGATAGAATAAAATATTTACATACATGTGAGGGGTGTACTCACTTTTGTGAGATACTGTATATATATATATATATATATATATATATATATATATATATATATATATATATATATATATATATATAAAACTTTTGATCGTTTTAACAGTGGACCTCTTCTTATTGGATGCCACTAGGGTGGTTCCAAATGCATATTTTTATTGGTTTTCATTTTATTTTGCTATTGTTCCAATGATAAAGGAAGATCACTCACTAATTGGCTTCTTTGCGATATATAATAATTGCAGCCCCTGGGACTGATGGTAATTGTTTTTCTGTATGAAGTATATAAAACATCTCTTCATACACGGTATCAGGAAGCTTTGTCGATACTGACAGTCAGAGGTAAGACTGCTAAACAGGAGCGCAAACAAGTCCTATTATTCCTCAAAATTAAATTCTATTCTATAAATCCGTTTGTCCTTCAATAACCCAAAATATACAAAAATCCACCAAATATATCTAAGGCCACGTTTATTGCTATGAACTAAGAGCACACAGGCTAAGCACACAGGACCCAACGTGTTTATTGAGGGGGTTTCAGCACACAACAGGGCAGATGGGACCAAGAAGGGGGGGGGGGGGGGGCACAAATAAAACAGGTGTTACATATATACAGTGCTGTGAAAAAGTATTTGCCCCCTTCCTGATTTTTTGTTTGTTTGCATATTTCTCACACTTAAATGATTCAGATCAACAAACAAATGTTAATATTACACAAAGTATTACACCGAGTAAATACAAAATGCAGTTTTTAAATTATTATTTCATTAAGGGAAAAAACGCTGTTCAAACCTGCCTGGCCCTATGTGAAAAAGTAATTGCCCTCTCCCATGCTGAATCATGAATGAACTGTGATTAACCAGAAATTTTTTGGAAAGCTGAGTTAAATTTCACTTGCCACACCCAGACCTGATTACTGCCAGACCTGTTGAATCAAGATATCACATAGAAGCTGTCTGACAAAGTGAAGCACGCTAACAGATCACAAAAAGCCACACTTCATGCCACAATCTAAAAAAATTCAAGAACAGATAAGAAACAAAGTAATGTACATGTATCGGTCTAGGAAGGGTTTCAAAGCCATTTCCAAGGCTCTGGAACTCCAGTGAACCACGTAGAGACCCACTATCCACAAATGGAGATAACTTGGAACAGTGGTGAACCTTCCCAGGTGTGGCCGGCCTACAAAATGACTCCAAGAGCATGAAAACTCATCCAGGAGGTCATAAAAGAACCCAGAACAACATCTAAAGAACTGCAGGCCTCACTTGCCTCAGGTAAGGTCAGTATTCATGATTCAACAATAAGAAAGAGACTGGGCAAAAATGGCATTCATGGGAGAGTTCCAATGCCAAAGCCACTGCTGACCAAAAAGAACACAAAGGCTCATCTCACATTTACCAAAAAAAATCTTGATTATCCCCAAGACTTTTAGGCAAATATTCTGTGGACTGATGAGACAAAAATGTAACTTTTTGGAAGGTGTGCGTCCCGTTACATCGGGCATAAGACTAATACAGCATTTCCTAACAAGAACATCATACCAACAGTTAAACATGGTGGTGGTAGTGTGATGGTCTGGGGCTGCTTTGCAGCTTCAGGACCTGGATGACTTACCATAATTGATGGAACCATGAATTCTGAGCTCTACTAGAAAATCCTAGAATTTTTTGGCCATCAGTTCGTGACCTCAAGTGCAATTGGGTTATGCAGCAGGACAATGATCCAAAACACAACAGCAAGTCCACCTCCAAATGGTTCAAACAAAGCAAAATTTCGGTTTTGGAGTGGCCTAGTCAAAGCCTGGACTTAAATTCAATTGAGATTCTGTACCATGACCTTACACAGGCCGTTCATGCTGGAAAACCCGCCAACGTGGCTGATTTAAAACAATTCTGCAAAGAAGAGTGGGCCAAAATTGCTCCACAGCAATGTGAAAGACTCATTGCCAGTCATTGCAAACGCTTGATTGCAGTTGTTGCCGCCAAGGGTGGCACAACCAGTTATTAGGTTTAAGGGGTAATTACTTTTTCACATAAAGCCAGGCAGGTTTGGACAGCTTTTTTGCCTTAATAAATGAAACCATCATTTAAAAACTGCATTTTGTATTTACTCGGGTTATCTTTGTGTGATAATAAAATTTTTTGATGATCTGAGTCATTTAAGTATGACAAATATGCAAAAAATAAATAAAATAAAAATCAGAAAGGGGGCGAATACTTGTTCACAGCATTGTATATTATTATACCAAATTTCCAATAATTCATACATAAGAAGACTGGGGGTGCTACCAGCTCCATAAACAATTGCACTCCCAATATTGCTGGAGTAAACTCTAGTATACTCTATTCCTTCAGTGGTCTCCAAGCTTGGGGCTGGATGTGGCCCTTTGCTTGCTTTTATCCAGCCCTTGGGGTATTATTTCCCCCCACTGTCAGCAAAAGTGGGGCATAGATCCTGCCACCGACACCAACAATGGGGAGCTAGTCCTCTCACTGACACCAATGATAGGACTATTCCTCCCACTGACAGCACACAAGGAGTCCATAAAAATCTAGAAGCATGTGCAAAACATCACCACACAGTGCAAGTTTGAATACAAGGCGCAAGGTAAAAAATCAGCTTCACTTAAATAAGCTTACAGTATGTGCAGACTAGTGTAACCAATAAAGAAAAAAACACCAAAGAAGTGCAGCAAAAAAGTTAAGAAAAAGAAAGCTCGGGGGAGCCGGAAGAGAAAGATAAGAGAGGGTCCAATCCGATCGGCAACGCCAGTACTGCTTCAACATTGTTATCCAGGTCCTAGAGCGTGGTTCACAGGTATGAAAAATCAATACAGGCGTACCAAGTTGGCGTGAATTTAGAGTATTTTTCTTGAATACTTGCCGTGAGCTCTTCCATACACATAATGTGATTCAACTCGGTCACCCATTCTGTAATATTGGGCACTGTTGAGGAATTCCAGAGCCTGGGAATTATACACCTAGCTGCCATGAGTAGAAAAAACATAGAAAACCATTTCTGCCCATCTGTGGTGAACCCAGGAGCACTGATAATAGAGCCAATAAAGGCATTATGGGGAAGTCGGTACCCGTGATTTGGGCGCTTAGCTGCAATACTGCTTCCCAGAGCAACAATGGGCAGCACCATTAGAAGTATAACATGGTGCCCGTGTTATTACCACAGCGCCAACAATGTTCGGGGTAATGTGGCGGCATTTTATGCAACTTGTCAGGGCATATACCACCTGCCCAATATTTTATACTTGGTTTCCTGGGCCTGGGACTATATACATTTTTACTTGCACGTGATATTCACTGAAGCAATTTAAATTCTCTAATGCCGCGTACACACGGTCGGACTTTCCGGCATACTTGGTCCGGCGGACCAGAGTGTGCCGGACAATCCGCCCGTGTGTGGGCGGCGGCGGACTTTTTCCCAAAAGCCCGCTGGACCTATATTTGAAAAAAGTTTTAAATCTTTCCGTCGGACTCAGTTTCGGGCGGAAAGTCCGCTCGTGTGTGTGCTGGTTCGACGGAAAGCCCGCTCGTGTGTAGGCTGGTCCGACGGACCAGATACGACACGAGGGCAGGGTATTGCATCTCGCGCTCGCTGCAATAGGAAAAACAAATCTTCCTATTGCGGCGAGCGCGGTGCATACCAGGCCCTTAGGTATGGTATGGATTATAAAGGGAACCCCGCTACGCCGAAAAAACGGCGTGGAGTCCCCCCTAAAATCCATACCAGACCCCGATCCGAGCACGCAGCCTGGCCGGTCAGGAAAGGGGGTGGGGACGAGCGAGCGCCCCCCCCTCCTGAACCGTACCAGACCGCATGCCCTCAACATGGGGGGTGGGTGCTTCGGGGGAGGGGGCGCCCTGCGGGGCCCCCCCCACCCCAAAGCACCTTGCCCCCATGTTGATGAGGACAAGGGCCTCTTCCCGACAACCCTGGCCGTTGGTTGTCGGGGTCTGCGGGCGGGGGGCTTATCGGAATCTGGGAGCCCCTTTTAATAAGGGGGGCCCCCAGATCCCGGCCCCCCACCCTATGTGAATGAGTATGGGGTACATGGTACCCCTACCCATTCACCTAGGGAAAAAGTGTAAGTAATAAAACACACTACACAGGTTTTTAAAATATTTTATTAAACAGCTCCGGGGGGGGGATCTTCCTCCGGCTTCGGGGGTCCCTCCGCTTCATCTTCTCCCGGCGTCCGGTTGGTTCTTCTCCGCTCTCTTCTCCCGGTGTTCCAGTTCTTCGGCCGGCTCCTCTGCTGTCTTCAGGTAGCTCTCTTGCCAGCAGAGGTCCGGACTTCTGGGCTTCTGGGCTTCTTGTCTTCTCTTCCCCAGATGTTGACACGACGCTCTCTCCTGCTGGACTGCTCTCCGAGGGCTGCGTTGTGACTTATATAGGCGGAGACCCCGCCCCCTTTTGATGTCACAGTCCCTGGGCATGCTGGGACTGTGACGTTTTAGGGGGCGTGGTCACTGGGTGATGTTGACCACGCCCCCTAAAACGTCACAGTCCCAGCATGCCCAGTAGGGGTAGGGGTACCATGTACCCCATACTCATTCACATAGGATGGGGGGCCAGGATCTGGGGGCCCCCTCTTATTAAAAGGGGCTCCCAGATTCCGATAAGCCCCCCACCCGCAGACCCCGACAACCAACGGCCAGGGTTGTCGGGAAGAGGCCCTTATCCTCATCAACATGGGGGCAAGGTGCTTTGGGGTGGGGGGGGCCCCGCAGGGCGCCCCCCTCCCCCGAAGCACCCACCCCCCATGTTGAGGGCATGGTACGGTTCAGGAGGGGGGGGGGCGCTCGCTCGTCCCCACCCCCTTTCCTGACTGGCCAGGCTGCGTGCTCGGATCGGGGTCTGGTATGGATTTTAGGGGGGCGTTTTTTCGGCGTAGCGGGGTTCCCTTTATAATCCATACCAGACCTAAGGGCCTGGTATGACCCGCGACGGGGCTCGCAAGGTGTCAATCTCGTCGATAAAAGCGGCAAGATTGACATCCTTTGCTAGTCCCGTCGCACCTGAGTCACGTTCAAAATGAACGGACTTGTCCGTGTGTGGGCAAGTCCGTTCATTCTGAAAGTCCGCCGGAACTCCGGCGAAAGTCCGTCGGAAAGACGGGCGGACTTAGCCCGCCGGAAAGTCCGGTCGTGTGTGGGCAAGTCCGTCCGTTTTAAAGTCCGGCGCACCTGGCGGACAAAGTCCGTCGGAAAGTGTGCCGGACCAAGTAGGATAGAAAGTCCGACCGTGTGTACGCGGCATTAGAAAATGTGTACAATATCAAACTGTTTAAGTCACATGTGTCAAACACAAGGCCTGCTGGCCAAATCCAGGCCATTTCATGTGGCCCTCGTACTCAGGGGAAGGGTGGAAGTGAGTTGTGAACAGCCTGTGAAAGAGAGCAGATTCCTGCACTCTGTACGTAACACCCCTGAACTATGCACTCTGTACATAGCACACCCCTGAACTCTTCACTCTGTACGTAGCACACCTCTGAACTCTGCACTCTGTACGTAGCACACCCCTGAACTCTGCACTCTGTACGTAGCACACCTCTGAACTCTGCACTCTGTACGTAGCACACCTCTGAACTCTGCACGTAGCGCACCTCTGAACGCTGCACTCAGCATGTAGCGCACCTCTCAACGCTGCACTCTGCCTGTAGTGGACCTCTGAACTCTGCACTCTGTACGTAGCACACCTTTGAACTCTGCACTCTGTACGTAGCACACCTCTGAACTCTGCACTCTGTACGTAGCGCACCTCTGAACTCTGTACGTAGCGCACCTCTGAACTCTGCACGTAGCGGACCTCTCAACTCTGCACATAGCGCACCTCTCAACTCTGCACATAGCGCACCTCTCAACTCTGCACTCTGTACGTAGTGCACCTCTGAACTCTGTACGTAGCGCACCTCTCAACTCTGCATGTAGCAGACCTCTCAACTCTGCACTCTGTATGTACGTAGCGCACCACTCAACTCTGCACTCTGTACGTAACGCACTTCTGAACTCTGCACGTAGTGCACCTCTGAACTCTGCACGTAGTGCACCTCTGAACTCTGCATGTAGCACACCTCTCAACTCTGCACGTAGCGCACCTCTCAACTCTGCACTCTGTATGTAGCGCAACTCTCAACTCTGCACTCTGTACGTAGCACACCTCTAAACTCTGTACGTAGCGCACCCCTGAACTCTGTACGTAGCGCACCTCTGAACTCTGCACGTAGCACACCTCTGAACTCTGCACGTAGCACACCTCTGCACTCTGTACGTAGCACACCTCTGAACTCTGTACGTAGCACACCTCTGAACTCTGCATGTAGCGCACCTCAGAACTCTGCACGTAGCGCACCTCTGAACTCTGCACTCTACACATAGCACACCTCTCAACTCTGTATGTAGTACACCTCTGAACTCTGCACTCTGTATGTAGCGCACCTCTCAAATCTGCACTCTGTATGTAGTACACCTCTCAATTCTGCACTCTGTACGTAGCGCACCTCTGAACTTTGCACCTATGAACTCTGCACGTAGCGCACCTCTGAACTCTGCACGTAGCGCACCTCTGAACTCTGTACATAGCACACCCCCAAACTCTGCATGTAGTGCATCCCTAAACTCCGCACATAATGCACTCCTTGTATTTATTGCCCCTTTAAGATCCTCCCACTGCAATCTGGCCACACCCACTGTTCGATATGGTTCGGAGGGGGCGTGGTTGAGTTCCTGGGCCTATTCTCTACAAAAAAAAAAGCCCTGCATAAATATATAGTGCTAAAGACACAAATGGCCCTTTGAGGACAGCCATAACGCTAATGCTAAGATCATAGATGATGATAAAAAGATCGAAAGAAAAATTTCGTATGACGAAAGCGGCCGATTATATGATCGTTAGTATAGCGCTTTCAACAGCCAATTCCGATTTTCCAGACGACAAAACCTAAAGGTGCAGGTTAGAAAATTTTAATTGTAAGTGAACACAACGACCGATTAATTAGTACAGTTTTCGTCTAAAAAAAATTGTAAGAGCAAGAATACGAATGCTTGTTTTGTAAAGAATAAATTACAAAACAATTGAACACATTACATCACTTCCCAAGTTGTATTCTGTCATACGAGAATTTTCATAAGTTGAGCAACCTCTTCATTTTCGGTATGAGACTAGCATGCACAAAAATAAAAAAATAATCTCATCGTGTATACCAGGTTTTACTCACAACCCCTCACCGCCAACTACAAATTGCTTAAAAAGGACATTTAAAAAGGTTTACTAATGTCTGACTTTCAAGAGGCAGGTATAAATGAGGTTGGGTTCACTAAAACCTAAGAGATTGCGCACCAGCCCAATCGAGGAGCCCGCTTATATAGGATTTTGTGCTCATGGTCAGGAAATGTTAGCAAAAATTTCAAACATATATTCACATGCTGCATTCTTTACAAAGATGGGATGGCCGACAGACAGACTTACTTTACTAATTTTGTGTTGCAGGCTCCTAACCTGTAATTAATAATTCCACTACAGACAACATAATGGCAGTCACCAACACCACTCAAGTTAGCTTTTTCCAATTTTCTGGACTGACCAAAGATGGAAGGCTTGTCCCGTTCCTTTTCATATTCTTCACACTTGTATATGCTGTGACTCTCGTTGGCAATACCGGCATGATTATTCTGGTCCAACTCACCTCCAGCTTCCATACCCCAATGTACTATTTCTTGAGTTACCTGTCTGCAGTTGACCTGTGCTACTCCTCCGTGATAATGCCCAAGATGCTGTGTGACCTGTGGTCTGATAGAAAGCCCATCTCATACAAAGGCTGTACTGTTCAACTATTTTTCTTCGCTGGCCTGGCAGTTACAGAGGCTCTTCTGCTCTCAGGGATGTCATACGACCGATACGCTGCTATCTGCCACCCTCTCCACTATAACTCAATAATGACCAGGAAGAAATGTTGGGGATTGGTCATCCTGGCTACATGTATTGGCTTCTTGCAGTCCTCAGTGCAGATCAGCTGTGTGTTCAGCCTCCACTACTGTGGATCAAACGTTATAGACCACTTTTACTGTGACATCCCTCCACTTCTTAAATTGTCCTGCTCTAGAACATTTCCATGTGACACTGTAACAGTCTTCTTCACATGTTCTTGTGGTATAGGCTCCATGGTGACAGTTCTATCCTCATACTCTCTCATAGTGGCTTCTATCTTACGGATGAATTCGGCTGAAGGTAGGCAGAAGGCCTTCAGTACTTGCTCTTCACATATCATGTGTATTTCCATCTTCTACGGAACTGTATTTTTTATCTACTTGCGTCCTCCTACTGCTGCGTTTGACAAAAGAGATAAGGTGGCCTCTGTTTTCTACTCCGTGATGATACCCATGCTAAATCCACTTATATACAGCTTGAGGAACCAAGAGGTGAGAAAGGTTTTAAGGAAGGCAATACACAAATCTCACCAATAACGATCCATCAGAAATTCAATCAAGTGCTGACAGATCTATCTCTTATTGTTGGTTGTCCAGTTAACCAGAACAGAGAGATCCAACTACCCATAGCGCTACTTCATCATTATGTGTCCCCCTATCCATTACATCTCAAAAAATGACCAGAAAAATTTGTTAGGGGTTTGGTTCTCCACGCTTATTCTTCGGACTACTTGTAGATCTCAGCAAAGAGTAATAGTGTATTAAGTCTCCATTACTGTGAAAGGAACATTTTATCCAGCTCTTCCTGGTACTTCTCCCATTGACCAGAACAGAGAGGCCCAACATTACCTCATTATTATATCCCCCCTATTTATTACATCTCAATTATGACCAAGAAAGATTGTTGGGGGTTTGGTTCTCCACATTTCTTCCTTGGACTTCTTGTAGATCCTAGTAGTAGTAGTAGTGTATTCAGTCTCCATTACTCTAAATCAGTGGTCCTCTAACTGCGGTCCACGGGCCGAATGTGGCCCTTTGCTTGCCTTTATCTGACCCTTGGTGCACTATTCCTCCCACTGACACCAACAATGGAGTACTATTGCTTCTACTGACACAAGAGATGGGGAACTAATTCTCCCACTGACACCCATTATGGAACACTATTCCTCTCATTGACACCAATGATGACTTTTTTTTTACTCCCACTGACCACTAAGCCTAAGACATTGTTTACTCCCACCATTGCCAGGGAGTTTTCTACTCCCAATGGCCACAGTCTGCCCCCTAAAGCTTGAAGGGCAGCAAACTGGCCCTTTGTTTCAAAAGTTTGGAGGTCCCTGCTGTAAATGAAACATATTATCCAGCTCTTCCTGGTGACTATCCTGTTAATCAGAGAGCTCCAGTTGACCAGATCAGCAGTACCAGCAGTACCAGCTGCCCAGTGCTCATCAACCAAGCTATATGAGGTCTGATAACCTCCAAATGCTAATATTAACTCTCCTCTTGAATATTCAAATTTTCCAAAAGTCCTAATAATGAATGATAAGCAAGTTCTTTTGCACTGTCTTCAAGTCCGAGAGAAGCCAGCTGATTTGCTAAGAAGCACTGGTTCAATTTACCACGCCACCGACTAAGTGTAGTTGACCTACATAAATATGGCAGCGCCATTTTTATCTTCCCCAAAATTGAAGCTATTTGTCCCTGTTAACTTGGCGCCCTGAAGCTTCTTTTATTTGAACTCCACCAAGATGGCACTATTATGCACTTTATATTTGGTCTCCACCAATGTGGCGGCACTGGTTTGATCTCCTCCAAAATGGCACCTGGAGCCTATTTGTTCTGAAGTCTGTAAGTCTTAGGCAGGCTAGAGAAAGGGGCAGGAATTCCCCAAAACGTTGTGTCCAGAGGGAGGCTGTTTGTCCCCATTAACATGACGCTCTGAAGCTTCCTTTAATTGGTCTCCACCAAGATGGCACTGCTATGCATGTCACATTTGGTCTCCACCAGTATGGCGGCGCTGGTTTGATCTCCTCCAAAATGGTGCCTGGAGCCTATTTGTTCTGAAGTCTGTAAGGTTTAGGCAGGCTAAACATGTTGCCATGCCTTTTCTGACATCTTCATGCCATTCTAGTGCCCTGCTTCCACCCTGACGATTTTCATGTGGTCCAGAGTGGCCCTTCTGGTTCCTGGCAAGAGGCTATCTGCATGAGGAAGTGCCTGGGCTGGGGAAAGGCTGCCATCTAATGGAAGTGCATCACATGCTGGTTTTTGGATCACACACTGTGAGTGCATATTATCTTTATTTTTAAGAGAGCTATAAACTAATACCACTTAGTGGTGCTGTCTCTCTTTCCTTGTCTTTTATATACATTTGAGTATGCAAGCGCGAGTCACCCCAATCCTGCTACCCCTGATCCCTGCTGCCTCCTCTCACATCCAGACACTCTACCTCTGATCCCTACTGCCTCCTCTTACATCCACTCTACCTCTGATCCCTGCTACCTCCTCTCACATCCAGACACTCTACCCCTGATTACTACTGCCTCCTCTCATATCCAGTCACTCTACCTCTGATCCCTGCTGCCTCCTCTCACATCCAGACACTCTACTTCTGATCCCTGCTACCTCCTCTCACATCCAGACACTCTACCTCTGATCCCTGCTGCCTCCTCTCACATCCAGACACTCTACCCCTGATCCCTGCTGCCTCCTCTCACATCCAGACACTCTACCTCTGATCCCTGCTACCTCCTCTCACATCCAGACACTCTACCTCTGATCCCTGCTACCTCCTCTCACATCCAGACACTCTACCCCTGATCCCTGCTGCCTCCTCTCACATCCAGACACTCTACCTCTGATCCCTGCTACCTCCTCTCACATCCAGACACTCTACCCCTGATTACTACTGCCTCCTCTCATATCCAGACACTCTACCTCTGATCCCTGCTACCTCCTCTCACATCCAGACACTCTACCTCTGATCCCTGCTACCTCCTCTCACATCCAGACACTCTACCTCTGATTACTACTGCCTCCTCTCATATCCAGACACTCTACCTCTGATCCCTACTGCCTCTTCTCACAT
Organism: Lithobates septentrionalis; assembly: GCA_037952835.1. NCBI lineage: Eukaryota > Metazoa > Chordata > Amphibia > Anura > Ranidae > Lithobates > Lithobates septentrionalis. The sequence goes on along the minus strand of JBBDGP010004384.1, from coordinate 33,013 downwards.
CCAGACACTCTACCTCTGATCCCTACTGTCTCCTCTCACATCCACTCTATCCCTGCTGCCTCCTCTCACATCCAGACAATCTACCTCTGATCCCTACTGCCTCCTCTCACATCCTCTCTACCCCTGATGCCTACTGCCACCTCTCACATCTGCCATTGAGCCCCGCAATAGAGGTGGATCTATCAGCTCTGGCAGGACTGTGTGATCTATCTGCTGGCTGATACATCACAAAGCCGGCGGATAGATCACACAGCCCTACCAGAGCTAATAGATCTATTGTAATGTGAGTGCAGTGACCAGGACCAATGGTGCAGGACTGGGGTGAACACTACAAAGCACACTGCTCTGAGTACCTCCCATCTGCAGGCTCTGGCTGGACCACAGCTTGCTTTGTATTGTTCATTACTGAGCAATGAGTAGAGTGAGAGACAAGTGTGGTCAATCATACCTAATTACCGTATATATAGTGCATCCGGAAAGTATTCACAGCACTTCACTTTTTCCACATTTTGTTATGTTGCAGCCTTATTCCAAAATGTATTAAATTCTTTATTTTCCTCCAATTTTCCAAACAATACCCTATAATGACAATGTGAAAAAAGTTTGTTTGCAATCTTTGCAAATTCAATAAAAATAAAAAAATAAAAAAAAATCCCATGTACAGAAGTAAGCATTCACAGCCTTTGCTCAATACTTTGGTGAAGCACCTTTGGCACCAATTACAGCCTCAAGTCTTTTTGAGTATGATGCTACAAGCTCGGCACACCTATTTTTGGGCAGTTTCTCTCATTCTTCTTTGCAGGACCTCTCAAGCTCCATCAGGTTGGATGGGGAGCGTCGGTGTACAGCCATTTTCAGATCTCTCCAGAGATGTTCAGTCAGGTTCAAGGCTGGGCCACTGAAGGATATTCACAGAGTTGTCCCGTAGCCACTCCTTTGTTATCTTGGCTGTGTGCTTAGGGTCGTTGTCCTGTTGGAAGATGAACCTTCGCCCCAGTCTGAGGTGCAGAGCGCTCTGGAGCAGGTTTTCATCAAGGATATCTCTGTACATTGCTGCACTCATCTTTCCCTCGATCCTGCCTAGTCTCCCAGGTCCTGCCTCTAAAAAACATCCCCACAGAATGATGCTGACACCACCATGCTTCACTGTAGGGATGGTATTGGCCAGGGAATGAGCGGTTTCCTCCAGACATGATGCTTGCCATTCAGGCCAAATAGTTCAATCTTTGTTTCATCAGACCAGAGAATTTTGTTTCTCATGGTCTGAGAGACTTTCAGGTGACTTTTGGCAAAATCCAGGAGAGCTGTCATGTGCCTTTTACTGAGAAGTTGGCTTCCGTCTGGCCACTCTACCATAGAGGCGTGTAGAGTGCTGCAGAGATGGTTGTTCTTCTGGAAGGTTCTCCTCTCTCCATAGAGAAACACTGGAGCTCTGTTAAAATTACCATTGGGTTCTTGGTCCCCTCCCTGACTAAGGCCCTTCTCCCCCCGATTGCTTAGATTGGTGGGCAGTCCACTCTATGGTGGTTCCAAACTTCTCCCCTTTATGGATGATGGAAGCCACAGTGCTCATTGGGACCTTCAGTTCTGCCGAAATTCTTCTGTACCCTTCCCTAGATCTGTGCCTCCAAACAATCCTGTCTTGGGGGTCTAGAGACAATTCCTTGGACTTCATGGCTTGGTTTGTGCTCTGACATGCACTGTTAACTGTGGGACCTTATATAGACAGGTGTGTGCCTTTCCAAATCATGTCCAATCAACTGAATTTACCACAGGTGGACTCCAATCAAGTTGTAGAAACAGCTCAAGGATGATCAGTGGAAACAGGAGGCACCTGAGCTCAATTTTGAGTATCATGGCAAAGGCTGTGAATACTTATGTACATGGGATTTTTTTTTTTTTTAATAAATTTGCAAAGATTTCAAACAAACTTCTTTCACGTTGTCATTGTGGGGTATTGTTTGTAGAATTTTGAGGAAAATAATGAATTTAATCCATTTTGGAATAAGGCTGTAACATAACAAAATGTGGGAAAAGTGAAGCGCTGTGAATACTTTCCAGGATGCACTGTATTTGTCTCCTTGCCAGCAGCATGGTTGGAAGAGGGAAGGCAAGCTGTCCAACCACGCTGCTTAGATCCAAGGGACAGAGCAAATCAGGACCCAGTGCCATGTGCGCCTGGTTCCCTGGGGGTGGGTTCAACAAGTTCTTATTAACCTCATGGAGATGCTTCTACTTTAAGGAGCCAACAAATTGGGGTTTACAATCTGGCAGTTCAATCAACGGAAACAAAATAAGAGAAAATGTCTTTTTATTTTTCAGCAACGTTAACATAAAAAAAAAAAAAAATGTACAGATTTATTAATACAAAACAGATATTTACAATAATTACAGTGTACAGCGGAGGGAGGTCTCATACCGTCCACTTCAGGCACCTGGAAAAAAAAAAAAACCACAAACCACGATCAGTCAGTATGAAAACACCATGCATGGAATATTCAGGAAGGCGATAATGGGAGGATAAGAAGATAGAAGTCACCTGGTCTCCTGGTGAGTGCCCAGACACTTAACGCAGCAATACCGCGCTCCACACGACACGCAGCAATAATTCGAGGGAAATCCGCACACAGCACAGAAGTGGCGCTGGGGGAAGTTCGATGGAGTCGCACAGGCCGTCAGATAATTGGGTCCTTCACTGGTGCTCAGATTCTGGGAGAGGGAAAAAGAAAGAAAACATATCAATTCTCCTCCTGCAGGGTGACACATATAGAAGGGGATAGGAGTCTGTTCTCCTCCTGCAGGGTGACACATATAGAAGGAGATATGAGTCTGTTCTCCTCCTGCAGGGTGACACATATAGAAGGGGATAGGAGTCTGTTCTCCTCCTGCAGGGTGACACATATAGAAGGAGATAGGAGTCTGTTCTCCTCCTGCAGGGTGACACATATAGAAGGGGATATGAGTCTGTTCTCCTCCTGCAGGGTGACACATATAGAAGGGGATAGGAGTCTGTTCTCCTCCTGCAGGGTGACACATATAGAAGGGGATAGGAGTCTGTCCTCCTCCTGCAGGGTGACACATATAGAAGGAGATAGGAGTCTGTTCTCCTCCTGCAGGGTGACACATATAGAAGGGGATATGAGTCTGTTCTCCTCCTGCAGGGTGACACATATAGAAGGGGATAGGAGTCTGTTCTCCTCCTGCAGGGTGACACATATAGAAGGGGATATGAGTCTGTCCTCCTCCTGCAGGGTGACACATATAGAAGGGGATATGAGTCTGTTCTCCTCCTGCAGGGTGACACATATAGAAGGGGATAGGAGTCTGTTCTCCTCCTGCAGGGTGACACATATAGAAGGGGATATGAGTCTGTTCTCCTCCTGCAGGGTGACACATATAGAAGGAGATATGAGTCTGTCCTCCTCCTGCAGGGTGACACATATAGAAGGAGATATGAGTCTGTTCTCCTCCTGCAGGGTGACACATATAGAAGAAGATATGAGTCTGTTCTCCTCCTGCAGGGTGATACATATAGAAGGGGATATGAGTCTGTTCTCCTCCTGCAGGGTGACACCTATAGAAGGAAATATGAATCTGTTCCCCTCCCCCCCTCATGGGTGACACATACACTGACCTGTTCCTCCAGAAGAGCCTGGAAATTCTTCCGGAATCTCAGCTTAAAATGATCTCCTCGCGTTTTCTTCCTTTTCTTGCCTGACACAAACCCAAAAAAAAACAATCCAACATCAGGAAGATTTCATTTTCACATCCAAGATCCCCCTGGAGGAAACATTGCCATACAGACAGATCCTCCCTATGAGTGGGACCGGGTTTAGGATATCCCAATACACATGCAGTTTCCCTGATAAAAAAAAAAAAAAAAAAAAAAAAGGTCCTGTAGATACTACAAGAGCCTCTACCCAGCTCAGGGAACCAGAGTGTTACTGATATCTACTGTATATCTATCTAGTTTTCTGCAAGGGAAAGACAGGGAGATGCCTCCTGTGGGTGTGTTTGGGAACTGCCCCCCTGTATCAAAAGACTACCAACAAAAGGGACCATTACAGGGTCCACAGGGTCATTACAGGGTCCACAGGGCCTACAGGGTCATGACAGGGTCCACAGGGTCATGACAGGGTCCACAGGGCCATTACAGGGTCCACAGGGTCATTACAGGGTCCACAGGGTCATTACAGGGTCCACAGGGCTATTACAGGGTCCACAGGGTCATGACAGGGTCCACAGGGCCATTACAGGGTCCACAGGGTCATGACAGGGTCCACAGGGCCATTACAGGGTCCACAGGGCCATTACAGGGTCCACAGGGCCATTACAGGGTCCACAGGGCCATTACAGGGTCCATTGGAGCATTACATGTAGACATCACAAGGCTTCATTTTCTATTCTGAATGGAGTGCACCCCTTAGAGTGTAGTTACTTATTTTAATACTTCCTTCCCTGACCCCCCCACCAGTGTTCCCGCTTTCCTCATTCAGTCCCATAAAGATGTCATAATCACTTCCACACTCCCGCGGATGTGTCTTTACCTCCCGGATGTGTCCCCGCCATGTTTTCCGGCCTCCCAGAGGCAGACCCAAGTCCAGCATAGTGGCTGCTGCCAGTGTAAGGTAGAGGGGAGGGAGACTACCAAACATCCGTTCGCTGATCTCCTTTTCCTCTTACTGACCCCAAAGTGATGTGTAAAACATCATTTCTGGGCCCCGGTGTCACTGTCCCCAGCCAGTATGGTCAGGGAAGATGCTAATGGAGTGTGATGTGTGTTGTGTTCCATTCAATTCAACGGAGGACAGGTGACACATCAGGGGTCTAAATGACCTCCGATTTCTCATTAAAGTGGAGGGCCACCCTAAAATAAAAAAGTGCATCAATATTCTTAAAAAAAAAAACATTTGAAAAAAAAAAAAAATTTTTTAACTTACCTGAAACCCCTGTTGCTTGGCAGTCTTCCTAATCTGCCTCTTCCTATTTCATGGCGCTTCCTCCTTTTTGGCAAGCGGCTCCGTTGCCTTCTGAGACATGTGTGTGTCCCAGAAACCAACGGGGCCATTCACAAAGCGCTGCGCGACTCGCGCATGAGCAGTAGGAAACAGGCAGCGAAGCCGCAAGGCTCCCCTGCCTGTTTCCCTTAGTTAGGATGGAGGCACCGGCAGCCGATCCAATGGACGGATCGGCCTCGGGGGGGCCAACATCGCGGGCTCGCTGGACAGGTAAGTGTCCTTATTAAAAGTCAGCAGCTACAGTGTTTGTAGCTGCTGACTTTAAAAAAAGAAAAAAAAAGGCCGGAACACCCCTTTAACTACTTCCAGTCTAGGCCAATTCTGCCATCTCTCTCCTACATGTAAAAAAAAAAAAAGTACACCCCTCACATTTTTGTAAAGATTTTATTCTATCTTTTCCTGTGACAACACTGAAGAAATGACACTTGTCTACAATGTAAAGTAGTGAGTGTACAGCTTGTATAACAGTGTAAATTTGCTGTCCCCTCAAAATAACTCAACACACAGCCATTAATGTCTAAACTGCTGACAACAAAAGTGAGTACACCCCTAAGTGAAAATGTCCAAATTGGGCCCAATTAGCCATTTTTACTCCCCGATGTCATGTGACTCGTTAGTGTTACAAGGTCCCAGGTGTGAATGGGGAGCAGGTGTGTTAAATTTGGTGTTATCGCTCTCACTCTCTCATACTGGTCACTGGAAGTTCAACATGGCACCTCATGGCGAAGAACTCTCTGAGGATCTGAAAAAAGATTTGTTGCTCTACATAAAGATGGCCTAGGCTATAAGAAGATTGCCAACACCCTGAAACTGAGCTGCAGCACAGTGACCAAGACCATACATCGGTGTAACAGGACAGGTTCCACTCAGAACAGACCTCGCCATGGTCAACCAAAGAAGTTGAGGTCACGTGCTCAGCGTCATATCCAGAGGTTGTCTTTGGGAAATAGATGTATGAGTGCTGCCAGCATTGCTGCAGAGGTTGAAGGGGTGGGGGGTCAGCCTGTCAGTGCTCAGACCATACACCGCACACTGCATCAAATTGGTCTGCATGGCTGTCGTCCCAGAAGGAAGCCTCTTCTAAAGATGATGCACAAGAAAGTCTGCAAACAGTTTGCTGAAGACAAGCAGACTAAGGACATGGATTACTGGAACCATGTCCTGTGGTCTGATGAGACCAAGATAAACTTATTTGGTTCAGATGGTGACAAGCGTGTGTGGGGGCACCCAGGTGAGGAGGACAAAGACAAGTGTGTCTTGCCTACAGTCAAGCATGGTGGTGGGAGTGTCATGGCCTGTGGGACTATGACAAAGCGTTCATGTGCGAAACGCGTAGTCAAGGCAACCTTATAACAGCGGTCCTATCGAGAACCATGTCACGGTGATCATCCATCCATTTTTGTGAGCTCCACATTAGTCAACAGCGGTTTTCCCTTCAGCATTGCTAGCTCCACCTTCCCCTTCTGGTTTGACATTTTTTTCACTGGTCTCCCCGTGTGTCACCAATCATCATTGAAGCACCCCCCTTTTTTTGAAGGATCACAGACCCATTGGGCACAAGTGCTTTCTACCAACACTGCGAGTGCAAACATTCCCCTCCCGGTTGATCTCTCAGGCTCATCACTGGATCCTCTCTAGTGACACCATCCACCACTGAGGTGCTTTTCCCCCCCAAGGAGACACAGACTGGAGAGCCAGCAACCCACGCTCCTCAGCTGACACTCCGGCGGTTCTCCCGTTGCTGATGTCATCATCCACCGCCACGGAGCCTCGGTGAGGCTGCTCTCCTCACGGCGGAGCATTGGCTCCCTCCATGCCATACCTGCCCGCTGGAGCTGGTGAGTTGTCCGTTTTGCCATCAGACAACACAGCCAGCGGGGTAACTGTGAGTCATCTTGTTTTTTTGTTTTGGGCGCCCCCTCTCCATTTCTCCTATCTCGTTATTTTGACTTTGGTTGGGATACACACCTGGATGGATCTCCCGTGCTGACCTTCTGTTGTTCAAGGGCCAACAGTCTTATATACCCATATATATGCTTTTATTCCAAGCACACATTATTTGTTTTTAATACTATGCTATACAGTACTGTGTTACTGTGGGATCAATTTTTATAATTGTTTATAACTTGTTTTTACAATTTTACAATTATTTACCATTTAATTTTTACATACTACTATTGGAGTTAATAAACTGTTCAGTATTCAATTTTGGGCTACTATAGTATAGTTTAATTTGGCGATATCCAGAGCGCTGGACATTTTTTGTTTGTTTGTCGGGATCTGTATCTATCAGTTACGGTTGGTCCGGCTGCACTGGTTTTCTATCCATTTCTTACCCCTCTCATTCTCAGGTCATGTCAAAAGTATATAAGATGTTACACTATAAGGTATGGTAACAATACATGTTACACACCCCATGTCCTGATTGAGCTCTCCAGGTTGGTATTCACTGGCGCTGGGTTAGTATTGTTGTTTTTTTATGGTCTGGGGCTGCATGAGTGCTGCCAGCACTGGGGAGCTACAGTTCATTGAGGGAACCATGAATGCCAACATGTACTGTGACATACTGAAGCAGAGCATGATCTCCTCTCTTCAGAGACTGGGCCGCAGGGCAGTATTCCAACATGATAATGACCCCAAACACACCTCCAAGACGACCACTGCCTTGCTGGAGAAGCTGATAGTAAAGGTGATGGACTGGCCAAGCATGTCTCCAGACCTAAACCCTACTGAGCATCTGTGGGACATCCTCAAATGGAAGGTGGAGGAGCGCAAGGTCTCTAACATCCACCAGCTCTGTGATGTCGTCATGGAGGAGTGGAAGAGGACTCCAGTGGCAACCTGTGAAGCTCTGGTGACCTCCATGCCCAAGAGGGTTAAGGCAGTGCTGGAAAATAATGGTGGCCACACAAAATGTTGACACTTTGGGCCCAATTTGGACATTTTCACTTAGGGGTGTACTCACTTTTGTTGCCAGCGGTTTAGACATTAATGGCTGTGTGTTGAGTTATTTTGAGGGGACAGCAAATTTACACTGTTATACAAGCTGTACACTCACTACTTTACATTGTAGCAAAGTGTCATTTCTTCAGTGTTGTCACATGAAAAGATAGAATAAAATATTTACATAAATGTGAGGGGTGTACTCACTTCTGTGAGATACTGCATATATAAAATGTTTGGGGGTTCCAAGTAGTTTTCTAGCACAAAAAATTATGTATATATAAAAAAATACAATAAAATATTTACAAAATATCTATCTATCTATCTATCTATCTATCTATCTATCTATCTATATCTTTTAAGCAGAGGTCTTAGAGAATAAAATGGTGGGTGTTGCAATTTTTTATGTCACACAGTCTTTGCACATCGGTTTTTTAAACGTAATTTTTGGGGGGGAAAAAAGATGATGTTACGCCGCATAAATAGATCCCTAACATGTAACGCTTAAAATTGCGCACGCCTGTGGAATGGCAACCAACTATAGTACTTAAAAACCTCCATAGAAAACACTTAAGGCCGGGGTAACACCTATGCGAATTGGATGAGGGTTTCTCCGCATCCAATTCGCATAGCAGGAGAATGTGACTGGCTCTCTATTTATTATTTTCTTTTAATTTTTTTTTTTTACACTTTCCCTTAATTTAATTTTTTTTTTAATAAACTTTATTGCTATCTTAAGGGAAGAACAACATCCCTTGTGATAGCACGGGCCATAACAGGTTCTCTTTACTGAGATATCTGGGGTCTAATAGACCCCACATCTCTCCTCTGGCCTCAAAAGCATCTGATCAAACCGAGATGGGTTCGATCGGATGCTGTACAAGCCGGTAACAGCTTGTTTACAACAAACCAGGAAGTGACAAAATCTGCATCACTTCCCTGTTCATTGATCATAGAGACGCAAGTTCCTCCCTCATCTCTATGGTCAGCCGGTGGAACTGCTGGCTTCAGTCCCAGTTCCTTGGTGGAATGGGAGAGCCCAGGAGGGTGGGGGAAGGTATAACCACCGCAGCACTAGAACCTACGGCTACTTCCTAAGGGCATCAAGCGGTTAAGGCTGGACATGTTTGGTATCCATTTACTCGCCACAACCTCATCTTTTTTTAGATTTTACCCCAAAAAATTGGGCATTACATTGTTTTTGTGTGCCCTAAAATCAGCTCTCGTGTGGTTTTTTTTTTACAGAAATTTTGCGTTTCATTAACCATGGTGTGTGTTAAAAAAAATTGGATCTGCCACTATGTTATTACCCAGGGAGCCTGCTTTCAAAAAAATCTCTCATGTTTTGGGGGGGGTGTAAGTAATCTTCAGGCCTAAAATTATTTTTTAACTACTTCAGCTCCCCCCTTCATGACCAGGCCATTTTTTTGTTTTATGGCACTGCGTTACTTTAAGTTACAATTGCGCGGTCGTGCGACACGGTACACAAATAAAATATATGCCCTTTTTTTCCCCACACAAATAAAGCTTTCTTTTGGTGGTATTTGATCAGCACTTGTTTTTAATTTTGTTTGCGTTTTAAACGAAAAAAGACCGAAAATTTTGAAAAAAAAAAAAAATATATATATTTTATGATTTCTGCTATAACTGTGGGTATAGGATCGTGTATATGAGATTGTATTTTTTTTTTATTTTTATTTTTTTTATGGTTGAACTTGATGGACTTGTGTCTTTTTTTAACCTGTCTAACTATGTATAAAACAACAAAATAAAATAAATTTAAATTAAATAAAAAAAAAAAAAAAAAAGAATTCTTCATTAATTTAGGCCAATATGTATTGGCCTTTACCTGCATGTTTTTGGTAAAAAAAAAAAAAAAAAAAATCCCAAAAGGCGTATATTGATTGATTTGCGGGAAAGTTATAGTGTCTACAAACTATGGGATATTTACTGGAGTTTTTATTTATTTATTAATTTTTATACTAGTAAAGAGGGCGATCAGGGACTGATAGCGGGACGGTGATATCGCAGCGGAAAATCTGACACTAACGGGCACCAGTGACACTAATACAGTGATCAGTGCTAAAACAATATGCACTGTCACTGTACTTATGACACTGGCTGGGAAGGGGTTAAACATCTAGGGGCAACCAAAGGGTTAAATGTGTTCCTAGCCAGTGTTTATGTGTGTGGGATGTGCTTTGCAGATAAACAAAAACTGGCACATCCTGTCCTGTCCTCTTTCTCGCCGATCAGCAGGTGCCGGAGGTCATCCATTGGCCGGCACCCGCCGATCAGCTTGTGCAAAACATATGTGCAAAAAAATGGACATGGAAGCAAAAGGGTTAAATTATATAATAAAATATAATAATTTGATATTCCTTCCCTGATAACCAACAGAAACCGATAGATCTACAATGTATCATTATCACTGATGAGAGTCTACCGCTATTTCTCCCACAATGCACCACGCCCGAGGGGGGGGGGGGGGATACCTACCGGTCTCCGTGTCGTCATCGAACTGCGGGAGGCGCTTGAGCTGCGGCAGGTTGGCGTGGGGGTCATCCTGAAAATTGTCCTTTTCCAAAGCTTCCAGCTGACGGTTGAGGCGGCGCTGGCGGGTGGCGGAGTCCAACACCCGCCTCTGGGAGGGGTCATTGGAGCGCACTGAAAAAAACAGAGGGTATAAAGCATTAATACGCAATGTTAATGTATTACATGACATCATTCTGGGTGTCAGAGCCCCGCCCCTTCTTCATTGCCCAGGTAACATAATTTTGGGTGTCACAGTCCCGCCCATTCACTGCCTAGGTAAATGTCATTCTGGGTATCACAGCCCCGCCCTTTCTTCATTGCCAGAGTAACATCATTATGGGTGTCACAGCCCCGCCTCTTCACTGCCTATGTAAATATCATTCTAGGTGTCACAGCCCTGCCCTTCTTCATTGTCCAGGTAACCTCATTCTGGGTGTCACAGCCCCATCCCTTCTTCATTGTCCAGGTAACATTGTTTTGGGAGTCACAGCCCCACCTCTTCACTGCCTAGGTAAATATTATTTAGGGTGTCACAGCCCCGCCCTTTCTTCATTGTCAAGGTAACATCATTCTGGGTGTCACAGCCCCGCCCCTGCTTCACTGCCTAGGTAACATCATTCTGGGTGTCACAGCCCCATCCCTTCTTCATTGTCCAGGTAACCTCATTCTGGGTGTCACAGCCCCATCCCTTCTTCATTGTCCAGGTAACATTGTTTTGGGAGTCACAGCCCCACCTCTTCACTGCCTAGGTAAATATTATTTAGGGTGTCACAGCCCCGCCCTTTCTTCATTGTCAAGGTAACATCATTCTGGGTGTCACAGCCCCGCCCCTGCTTCACTGCCTAGGTAACATCATTCTGGGTGTCACAGCCCCGCCCTTTCTTCATTACCCAGGTAACATAATTCTGGGTGTCACAGCCCCACCTCTCCACTGCCTATGTAAATATCATTCTAGGTGTCACAGTCCTGCCCTTCTTCATTGACCAAGAAACATCATTCTGGATGCCACAGCCCCGCCCTTTCTTCACTGCATTGGTAAATATTCTTTGCTCCCTGCTCTGCTGCTCTCCGGGGTCATGCGGCTGCTGCTGAAGGGTAGTGTCTGAGTTTCGATAGCTGGACAGGACCGGGCTGGGTGAGCAGCACTGGAGGGAGCAAAGAGCAGCATCTTCTCCTGGGAACAGCATTTGGCTCTGTATTAACCTGTCTGACAGGGACTGATGATGTCCAAGGACAGGTCCACATTAACGGACAGGTCAACGGTAAAGGACAGGTCCACGTCAAAGGGCAGGTCCACGTCAAAGGGCAGGTCCACGTCAATGGGGCAAGTCCACGTCAAAGGGCAGGTCCATGTCAAAGGTACAGGTCCATGTCAAAGGACAGGTCCACGTTAAGGGACAGGTCCACGTTAAGGGACAGGTCCACGTTAAAGGACAGGTCCATGTTAAAGTGGTTGTAAAGCCACTATGTTATGATCATATATTCCCATCTGTTAGATAACGATATGTGCCCCACTGTATAAAAAATATGCAGATTTGTACCTTATTTCAGAGCGCCTCCGGGCGCTCACGTGACTGCTCGCTGCTCTCCTCTCCCAGGCTGACAGCTACAGTGGGAGGGGCCAAAAACTCCCGCTGATGTCAGCCAGGAGGAGGTGAGGAGAGGAGGACACAAGATCAGAGAGGAGGACAGAGGAGAGCTGCGGATGATGGTGGCATGTAAACTGACCACAGTGTCAGGGCTCAGCAGCCATGATAAACTGTGGTCAGTTTACAGGGGGAGGGCAGAACCAGGCAGGATCAGCCAGGTTTTTTACATGATACAGGGAGCCAAATTACACAGCACAAGCACTTTGCTATATAACATGCTTTAAAGGAAATTGATTTTTTTTGGGGTTACAAACACTTTAAAGGACAGGTCCACTCTTAAAGAGGAAGTAAACCCTGATGAGTTTTACCTCCTCTTATTTCCCCTGCAAAATAAAAGCATAATGGGCATCGCATACTAGCCCATTATGTGGCACTTACCAGCAAACGAAGCCCGCGCCATCCCCGCTGGAGGCCGCATTCATCTTCGCCCCTCTTCCTTCCGAGGCCGCAGCCTCCGGCTCTGTGACTGGCCGGAGTTGCGTGACGTCACTCCAAGCGTTTGCTAGTGAAGAAGCGGGTCGGAGGACATGCACTGATGACATCATCGGCGCACTACAAGGTAAATATCTCCTAAACGGCGCACGTTTTAGGAGATATTTACAGTACCTATAAGTAAGCCTTATTATAGGCGTATCTATAGGTACAAGTTGCATAGAGGGGTTTACAACCACATTAAAGGACAGGTCCAATCTTAATTGGCAAGTCCACATTAGAGGACAGGTCCACGGTAAAGGACAGGTCAAAGTTATAGGTCAGGTCCACGTTAAAGGTCAGGCCCACGTTAAAGGACGGGTCTAAGTTAAAGGACAGGTCTAAGGTAAATAATAAATAAATAATAAATAAGGTAAAGGACAGGTCCATAGTTAAAGGACAGGTCCACGGTAAAGAGCAGGTCCACATTAAAGGACAGGTCCACTCTTTAAGAACGGGTCCACGTTAAAGGACGGGACCACATTAAAGGACGGGTCCACATTAAAGGACGGGTCCACATTAAAGGACGGGTCCCCTCTTAAAGGACAGGTCCATGGTAAAGAGCAGGTCCATGGTAAAGAGCAGGTCCATGTTAAAGGACAGGTCCACATTAAAGGACAGGTCCATGGTAAAGAACAGGTCCACATTAAAGGACAGGTCCAGTCTTAAAGGACAGGTCCACATTAAAGGACAGGTCCACGGTAAAGTAATCCAGGACACATATGAATTCCACAGGTTCTGAGGCTGATTTAATGCAGATAAGGCACCAAGTAAGTTTAATTACCACCTTAATCAGCCACAGAACCTGTGTACTTAATGTGTGTCCTGGATTAAAGGGATGATGTGGCAACCCTACGGTAAAGAGCAGGGCCACGGTAAAGAACAGGTCCACGTTAAAGGACAGGCCAACTCTTAGAGAGTAGGTCCACGTTAACTTGTAGAGTGGACCTGTCCTTTTCCATAGACCTGTCATTTAAAGAGGTTGTAAACCTCCCTGTTGTACCTGTATAGGCACTGTAAATATCTTCTAAACGTGCTCCGTTCAGGAGATATATACTGTATACTGCACTGATGACATCACTGGCGCATGCGCTGTGAAGGAGAGGTCACCCGTGCCGTTTCTTCAGGCGAATGTGCTGTGATCGCCAATCACACATGCGGAGTCCGTGTCCCCGGAAAGGAAGTGGGGTGAAGATGGACGCGGGGACACCGCGGGGTTCCATCGCAGGTAAGTGCTACATAATGGGCTTGTATGAGATGCACACCAGCCCATTACAGCTTTACTTTGCAGGGAAGAAAAAACCCCACCGGTGTTCACTTCCTCTATAACTCTGGATCTGTCTTTTTATGTGGATTTGTCCTTTAAGAATGTAAATATTTCCCTCCTCCCACACAGAATCCACAGACCCCGCCCCTTCCCCCATCCGTGACGCTCAGCGTTCCACATCCCGCCCATTCCCAGCACATGGGAGGGGAGGTGTGGCCTCACATAGCGCAGGGGTGGAGACTGTGCGATCACGTGGCCGCAGAAAAAAGCACTCACCGGAGTGTTTCTTGTCCAGCATAGCGAGTCCCGCGATCTGCCCGTACAGCCGACACTGCGCACGCTCCGGAAAGAGGCCGAGGAGGGTGGAAAACGCGTGCGCAGAAAGAAAAATGGGCGAGGCCGCTGAACGACGCATGCGCGAAGCCGTGAGTCCACACTGCGCATGCGTCATGCCACTGGTTGGCGGAAACCTAGCGTGCCCGGTCGCCATCTTGCTACACCCTCCGCAACGAGAAGGCGGCAAGCGAACATCTTGTTACACCCACCGGATTCATCCATTTCGCACTTATTTTAAAACAGTAAACTGAGCGACAAACTTTTATTGTATTACACGGCGGCGGCCATCTGCTTTTGGCTCACCGCAGCTCTTACGGGGGGGGGGGAGAGGAGGAACGGCTTTCCCAGCCAACACTTCAAATTCCTATGCTCTTTCTGGGTGGACTCTGCTGCCCTCCAGCGGCCAAAGAGCAGATGGCTGCTGCCGTGTTAGACAATGAGAGGCGGAGGAGTTTGCCAACCAGCACGCGGTTTCGGGCGGTCACTTCCGCCAACCAGCTGCTTCACGCATGCGCAGTGTACATTTTCACAGTCTAAGGGTAAAGCACTAAAGTTAGGCTTTTTAATCATATAAATATTTATTATGATAAAAATTATGGAAGAATAGAAACTATATATTTTTTCTCTTTACACACTTTGAGACACGTTTGGCGAGTCGCAGCCCTCATTCACACCTAGCGTATTCGAAACTCAAATTTTTTTTGGCATACCTTCTTCTTCGCACGCGTAGGGCAGCCTGTTGATTTTAATGGGCCGCCCGACACACAACAAAGTAGCTTTTTACCATGTTCTGGTTTCCACCGGGCTTTTTAATTATTTTTTTACCTCATTTGATAGCTGCGGTTGGGGCGCCGTTAACAATAATGGCATTGCTCTATCCTGGTTCTCTGCCTATTTATCACAGCGCTCCTTCAGTGTCACCTACAACTCTGTCTCCTCCTCTCCATTGCCCCTTTCTGTGGGGGTCCCCCAAGGCTCGGTTCTTGGACCCCTTCTCTTCTCTATCTACACCTCCTCCCATGGTGACTTGATAACCGCCCATAACTTCCAATACCACTTATATGCTGATGACACCCAAATCTATCCGTCTACTCCTCACCTCACTCCTTCAGTCTCCTCTCGCATTACTAACTGACAAATCAGCATGGATGTCGCACCACTTCCTTAAACTAAATCTCACTAAAACTGAGCTATTATTATTCCCCCGCCCGTGCCCCCCTCCATGACTTTTCCAGCAAAATCAACAATGCAACCATCAGTTCCTCCCCTCACGCCAGGGTACTCGGTGTAATCCTAGACTCTGACTTGTCATTTCAGCCTCAAATCCAATCGTTGTCAAAAGTTTGTAGAATTCACCTCTGTAACATCTCTAAAATTCGCCCCTTTTTAACAAATGAAACCACCAAGCTCCTCATTCACTCCCTTGTTATCTCTCGCCTTGACTATTGCAACTCCCTTCTCATTGGCCTGCCTCTTTATAGGCTCCTCCCCTCTTCAGTCTATCATGAATGCTACTGCCAGACTTATCCACCTTACCAACCGCTCAGTGTCTGCCAACCCTCTCCTCCAATCCCTACACTGGCTCCCAATCACCCAGCGAATTAAATTCAAAATACTAACCACAACATACAAAGCCATTCACAACTCTGCCCCGAGCTACATCACTAATCTTGTCTCCAAATATCACCCAAATCGACCTCTCCGCTCTTCTCAAGACCTCCTACTCTCAAGCTCTCTCGTCTCCTCCTCTCATGCTCATCTCCAGGATTTCTCCAGAGCCTCTCCCATCCTCTGGAACTCGCTACCTCCATCTATCCGGCTATCCCCTACTCTTGCTACCTTCAGGCGATCCCTGAAAACTCATCTCTTCAGGAATGCCTATCACGTCTCCAACTAATCTCCTACCACTTCCACCAGCTCATTCCCCACAGTTACAACCTTTTGTACCACCTGCCCCACCCTATTAGATTGTAAGCTCTTCTGAGCAGGGCCCTCTTAATCCTATTGTATTGTATTGTATTATAAGTGTATTGTCTCCCTTTTATATTGTAAAGCGCTGCGTAAACTGTTGGCGCTATATAAATCCTGAATAATAATAATAATAAAATAATAATAATTGCGTGTTTTTTTTGCGAATTTTTCGTGATTTAAAAAAAAAAGTCTTCAGATTTCAGTAAAATGATCCCCAGTGATCCTGCCATAAAAGTCCTTGTGCAGATGCTTCCTGTGATAGGGTGACAATGCTTTGTCTTTCTCACAATTGTGCTCCTGCGTTGTCACCTGGCAATATGGCCTTCCGATGGAGACTGCAAAGGGTCAGTTCACTGCACTTCATACAGGCCTGGCCCTCCGCTGTGGTCACTGCCAGGGAACCCCCCTTGTATGAGTGAGGTGTAGTGGAGCAAATGCTGGGAGTTGTAGTCCCCCAGGCTCTCTACATGGGTGAGTTTATCAGGTGGGGGAAATGCTGGGAGTTGTAGTCCCCCAGGCTCTGTATGAGTGAGGTATACAGTGAAGGAGATGATGGGAGTTGTAGTGCCCCAGGCTCTCTACATGGGTGAGTTTATCAGGTGGGGGAAATGCTGGGAGTTGTAGTCCCCCAGGCTCTGTATGAGTGAGGTATACAGTGAAGGAGATGATGGGAGTTGTAGTGCCCCAGGCTCTCTACATGGGTGAGTTTATCAGGTGGGGGAAATGCTGGGAGTTGTAGTCCCCCAGGCTCTGTATGAGTGAGGTATACAGTGGAGGAGATGCTGAGAGTTGTAGTCCCCCAGGCTCTGTATGAGTGAGGTGCGCACTCTATAGAGGTGAGGTATAGAGATGGAGAAGTCTGAGATTTAGGTGTAGGAAGGCATTATATAGGGATGAGGTATACAGATGGTAAGATGCTGGGAGTTGTAGTCCTCCCAGGTTCTCTACTGTACACAAGCGAAGTATACAGTTAGAGATGATGCTGGGAGTTGTGGTCCTTCAGACTCTATAACGATATAGTTGTATGCAGATGGAGGAGATGCTGGGAGCTGTAGTCTTCCCTGCCTCTCTATATGAGAGGAGTAGTCATGTGCGGTATATACAGGTGGGATATGATGGGAGTAGTTGTGTGTGGTATATACCATGGGGGATGTTGGGAGTCATAGTCCTGGGCGGTATATATACAGGTGAGGAATTATGAGAGTAGTCCTGTGTAGTGTGTTTATGTGTGGTATATTTAGGTAGGGGGTGATAGGTGTAGTAGTACTGTGTGGTATATAGAGGTGTGGATGATGGAAGTAGTAGTCATGTGTGGTATATACAGGTGGGTTATGATGGTAGTAGTTGTGTGTGGTATATACTGTGAGGGATGATGAGAGTCGTAGTCCTGGGTGGCATATGCAGGTAGGGCATTATGGGAGGAGTAGCCCTGTGTAGTGTATTCAGGTGGGGGATGATGGGAGTAGTAGTCCTGTACAGTATATTCAGATTGGGGAACAATGGGAGTAGTAGCCCTGTGTGGTATATACAGGTGGGGGGATGGTGGGAGTAGCCGTCCTGTGCGGTATATACAAGTGGGGATGGTGGGAGTAGTAGTCCTGTGTGATATATACAGGTGGGGGATGATTGGAGTAGTAGTCCTGTGCAGTATATACAGGTGATACAGGTAGGGGTGATGGGAGTAGTAGTCCTGTATATACAGGCAGGCAATGATAGGGGTAGTAGTCCTGAATATACAGTTGAGGATGATGGGAGAAGTAGTCATGTATATACAGGTGGGGGGATAATTGGAGTAGTAATCTCCGTTACTCCTTAACCAAGACTCCACTGTATTAACTTTATATCTGTCTTTTTATGTGGATTTGTCCTTTAAGAATGTAAATATTTCCCTCCTCCCACACAGAATCCACAGACCCCGCCCCTTCCCCCATCCGTGACGCTCAGCGTTCCACATCCCGCCCATTCCCAGCACATGGGAGGGGAGGTGTGGCCTCACATAGCGCAGGGGTGGAGACTGTGCGATCACGTGGCCGCAGAAAAAAGCACTCACCGGAGTGTTTCTTGTCCAGCATAGCGAGTCCCGCGATCTGCCCGTACAGCCGACACTGCGCACGCTCCGGAAAGGGGCCGAGGAGGGTGGAAAACGCGTGCGCAGAAAGAAAAATGGGCGAGGCCGCTGAACGACGCATGCGCGAAGCCGTGAGTCCACACTGCGCATGCGTCATGCCACTGGTTGGCGGAAACCTAGCGTGCCCGGTCGCCATCTTGCTACACCCTCCGCAACGAGAAGGCGGCAAGCGAACATCTTGTTACACCCACCGGATTCATCCATTTCGCACTTATTTTAAAACAGTAAACTGAGCGACAAACTTTTATTGTATTACACGGCGGCGGCCATCTGCTTTTGGCTCACCGCAGCTCTTACGGGGGGGGGGGGGAGGAGGAACGGCTTTCCCAGCCAACACTTCAAATTCCTATGCTCTTTCTGGGTGGACTCTGCTGCCCTCCAGCGGCCAAAGAGCAGATGGCTGCTGCCGTGTTAGACAATGAGAGGCGGAGGAGTTTGCCAACCAGCACGCGGTTTCGGGCGGTCACTTCCGCCAACCAGCTGCTTCACGCATGCGCAGTGTACATTTTCACAGTCTAAGGGTAAAGCACTAAAGTTAGGCTTTTTAATCATATAAATATTTATTATGATAAAAATTATGGAAGAATAGAAACTATATATTTTTTCTCTTTACACACTTTGAGACACGTTTGGCGAGTCGCAGCCCTCATTCACACCTAGCGTATTCGAAACTCAAATTTTTTTTGGCATACCTTCTTCTTCGCACGCGTAGGGCAGCCTGTTGATTTTAATGGGCCGCCCGACACACAACAAAGTAGCTTTTTACCATGTTCTGGTTTCCACCGGGCTTTTTAATTATTTTTTTACCTCATTTGATAGCTGCGGTTGGGGCGCCGTTAACAATAATGGCATTGCTCTATCCTGGTTCTCTGCCTATTTATCACAGCGCTCCTTCAGTGTCACCTACAACTCTGTCTCCTCCTCTCCATTGCCCCTTTCTGTGGGGGTCCCCCAAGGCTCGGTTCTTGGACCCCTTCTCTTCTCTATCTACACCTCCTCCCATGGTGACTTGATAACCGCCCATAACTTCCAATACCACTTATATGCTGATGACACCCAAATCTATCCGTCTACTCCTCACCTCACTCCTTCAGTCTCCTCTCGCATTACTAACTGACAAATCAGCATGGATGTCGCACCACTTCCTTAAACTAAATCTCACTAAAACTGAGCTATTATTATTCCCCCGCCCGTGCCCCCCTCCATGACTTTTCCAGCAAAATCAACAATGCAACCATCAGTTCCTCCCCTCACGCCAGGGTACTCGGTGTAATCCTAGACTCTGACTTGTCATTTCAGCCTCAAATCCAATCGTTGTCAAAAGTTTGTAGAATTCACCTCCGTAACATCTCTAAAATTCGCCCCTTTTTAACAAATGAAACCACCAAGCTCCTCATTCACTCCCTTGTTATCTCTCGCCTTGACTATTGCAACTCCCTTCTCATTGGCCTGCCTCTTTATAGGCTCCTCCCCTCTTCAGTCTATCATGAATGCTACTGCCAGACTTATCCACCTTACCAACCGCTCAGTGTCTGCCAACCCTCTCCTCCAATCCCTACACTGGCTCCCAATCACCCAGCGAATTAAATTCAAAATACTAACCACAACATACAAAGCCATTCACAACTCTGCCCCGAGCTACATCACCAATCTTGTCTCCAAATATCACCCAAATTGTCCTCTCCGCTCTTCTCAAGACCTCCTACTCTCAAGCTCTCTCGTCTCCTCCTCTCATGCTCATCTCCAGGATTTCTCCAGAGCCTCTCCCATCCTCTGGAACTCGCTACCTCCATCTATCCGGCTATCCCCTACTCTTGCTACCTTCAGGCGATCCCTGAAAACTCATCTCTTCAGGAATGCCTATCACGTCTCCAACTAATCTCCTACCACTTCCACCAGCTCATTCCCCACAGTTACAACCTTTTGTACCACCTGCCCCACCCTATTAGATTGTAAGCTCTTCTGAGCAGGGCCCTCTTAATCCTATTGTATTGTATTGTATTATAACTGTATTGTCTCCCTTTTATATTGTAAAGCGCTGCGTAAACTGTTGGCGCTATATAAATCCTGAATAATAATAATAATAAAATAATAATAATTGCGTGTTTTTTTTGCGAATTTTTCGTGATTTAAAAAAAAAAGTCTTCAGATTTCAGTAAAATGATCCCCAGTGATCCTGCCATAAAAGTCCTTGTGCAGATGCTTCCTGTGATAGGGTGACAATGCTTTGTCTTTCTCACAATTGTGCTCCTGCGTTGTCACCTGGCAATATGGCCTTCCGATGGAGACTGCAAAGGGTCAGTTCACTGCACTTCATACAGGCCTGGCCCTCCGCTGTGGTCACTGCCAGGGAACCCCCCTTGTATGAGTGAGGTGTAGTGGAGCAAATGCTGGGAGTTGTAGTCCCCCAGGCTCTCTACATGGGTGAGTTTATCAGGTGGGGGAAATGCTGGGAGTTGTAGTCCCCCAGGCTCTGTATGAGTGAGGTATACAGTGAAGGAGATGATGGGAGTTGTAGTGCCCCAGGCTCTCTACATGGGTGAGTTTATCAGGTGGGGGAAATGCTGGGAGTTGTAGTCCCCCAGGCTCTGTATGAGTGAGGTATACAGTGGAGGAGATGCTGAGAGTTGTAGTCCCCCAGGCTCTGTATGAGTGAGGTGCGCACTCTATAGAGGTGAGGTATAGAGATGGAGAAGTCTGAGATTTAGGTGTAGGAAGGCATTATATAGGGATGAGGTATACAGATGGTAAGATGCTGGGAGTTGTAGTCCTCCCAGGTTCTCTACTGTACACAAGCGAAGTATACAGTTAGAGATGATGCTGGGAGTTGTGGTCCTTCAGACTCTATAACGATATAGTTGTATGCAGATGGAGGAGATGCTGGGAGCTGTAGTCTTCCCTGCCTCTCTATATGAGAGGAGTAGTCATGTGCGGTATATACAGGTGGGATATGATGGGAGTAGTTGTGTGTGGTATATACCATGGGGGATGTTGGGAGTCATAGTCCTGGGCGGTATATATACAGGTGAGGAATTATGAGAGTAGTCCTGTGTAGTGTGTTTATGTGTGGTATATTTAGGTAGGGGGTGATAGGTGTAGTAGTACTGTGTGGTATATAGAGGTGTGGATGATGGAAGTAGTAGTCATGTGTGGTATATACAGGTGGGTTATGATGGTAGTAGTTGTGTGTGGTATATACTGTGAGGGATGATGAGAGTCGTAGTCCTGGGTGGTATATGCAGGTAGGGCATTATGGGAGGAGTAGCCCTGTGTAGTGTATTCAGGTGGGGGATGATGGGAGTAGTAGTCCTGTACAGTATATTCAGATTGGGGAACAATGGGAGTAGTAGCCCTGTGTGGTATATACAGGTGGGGGGATGGTGGGAGTAGCCGTCCTGTGCGGTATATACAAGTGGGGATGGTGGGAGTAGTAGTCCTGTGTGATATATACAGGTGGGGGATGATTGGAGTAGTAGTCCTGTGCAGTATATACAGGTGATACAGGTAGGGGTGATGGGAGTAGTAGTCCTGTATATACAGGCAGGCAATGATAGGGGTAGTAGTCCTGAATATACAGTTGAGGATGATGGGAGAAGTAGTCATGTATATACAGGTGGGGGGATAATTGGAGTAGTAATCTCCGTTACTCCTTAACCAAGACTCCACTGTATTAACTTTATAGATATGTTTTAAGACATTTCTATTACCACTTGTTACTTATGGAGACCCCTTTCCTTTAGGGAATGTTGTGTGCGTGTTCGTCTCATGTGCCGCTTTGCCACCTTGGCTCCCGTGACCGACCAATCAAACGCCCCCCCTTTCCATCACACCGCATATCTTTCCCATTCCTATGTCATGTAAGTGATTGGGACTTGTTATTCCTCTCCCTCTTCTCCAATGTCTCTTTTCTTTGTTTGAGCTTTATATTTGACCTACTGCTACTACAGTATGTTCTTTTTAGACACACCAAGGCATCCGCTCCTGATGAGTGGTTTCAACCACGAAACGCGTTGATCTACATGGGATGCAAATCTTATACTTATACTACCAATCATTCAGAATATGATACATAACAATGTTGAATATGGTATAGAACTATACAACTTGGTATTTTATTTTCTAGAACAAGGATGGGTTAATGTGATGGATTACTTCTATGTTCATGAATGTATGACTATGTAATGTCCTTATGTTATGTATATATATGAGATTGATTTTTTCATTTTTACTGCAATGTGCTGTTTATCAATCCAAATAAACTATTTTTGTACCCTCGATATATACAGGTGGAGATGGTGGGAGTAGTAGTCCTGTGTAGTATATATAGAGGTGGGGATGGTGGGAGTAGTAGTCCTGTGTAGTATATATAGAGGTGGGGATGGTGGGAGTAGTAGTCCTGTGTAGTATATATAGAGGTGGGGATGGTGAGAGTAGTAGTCCTGTGTGGTATATATAGAGGTGGGGATGGTGGGAGTAGTAGTCCTTTGTAGTATATATAGAGGTGGGGATGGTGGGAGTAGTAGTCCTGTGTAGTATATATATACAGGTGGAGATGGTGGGAGTAGTAGTCCTGTGTAGTATATATGCAGGTGGAGATGGTGGGAGTAGTAGTCCTGTGTAGTATATATACATACCTCCCAACTTTTTGAGATGGGAATGAGGGACACCTATTAGCAAAAATATGTAGACCTAGGACACGCCCCCTGCCACGCCCTCTTAAAAGAGAAAAAAAAAAAAGATTAACCAATTGCCTACAGGGCACTTTCACCCCCTTCCTGTCCAGACCAAATTTCAGCTTTCGGTGCTCTCACAATTTGAATGACAATTACTCAGTCATACAACACTGTACCCAAATGAAATTTGTGTCCTTTTATCACACAAATAGAGCTTTCTTTTGGTGGTATTTAATCAGTAGTGTTTTTTTTATTTTTTGTGCTATAAATAAAAAAAGTCTGAAAATTTGGTGAAAAAATGCCTTTTCTTTGTTTCTGTCATAAAATTTTGCAAATTAGTACTATTTCTTCATAAATTTTGGAAAAAATTTATACGGCTACATCTCTTTGGTAAAAATAATCCTAATTCGTGTATATTATTTGGTTTTTGGGAAAGTTATAGAGTCTACAAGCTATGGTGCAAATCATTGAAAATTGATCACACCTGATCACACCTGATGTACTGAAGACCTCATCTCATTTCTTGAGACACTAACAAGCCAGGAAAGTACAAATACCCACAAAATGACCCCATTTTGGAAAGCAGACACCCAAACGTATAATCTATGAGGCATAGTGAGTCTTTTGAACTGTTCATTTTTTTCCAGACGTTTTTGGAAAATGTGGAAAAAAAATGAAAACGCATTTTTTTCCCCACAAAGTTGTCAATTTTTAAGATATTTCCAACACATAGCATGTACATAGCAAAAATGACACTCAAAAATACATTCTTCTACTCCTCCTGAGTATGGCGATACCACATGTGTGAGACTTTTACACAGCCTGGCCATATACAGAGGCCCACCAGTGAAGTAGCACCTTCAGGCGTTCTACAAGCATAAATTACACATCTCCTTTCTCAACCACCTATTACAGTTTTGAAGGATCTAGAGCCCCAGGACAATGGAAACGCCCACAAAATGACCCCATTTTGGAAAGCAGACACCCTATCGTGTAATCTATGAGGCATGATGAGTCTTTTGAACGGTTCATTTTTTTCCACAAGTTTCTGGAAAATGTGGGAAAAAAATGAAAACGCATTTTTTCCCCACAAAGTTGTCCATTTTTAAGATATTTCCAACACATAGCATGTACATAGCAAAAATTACACCCCAAAATACATTCTGCTACTCCTCCTGAGTATGGCGATACCACATATGTGAGACTTTTACACAGCCTGGCCACATACAGAGGCCCAACATTCAAGTAGCACCTTCAGGCGTTCTTTAAGCATAAATTACACATCTAATTTCCTGACAACCTATTATTTTTGAATACCCTTATGTTTCTAACACATAGCATTTACATACCAAAAATTACACTCCAAAATAAATTCTATTGAGGAAAGGGTAAAAAAAAAAGGATTACCTGTGTTTTAGTAGTGTCCCCAGAGGAGAGAATTGGTGCAGGCAGCAGGCAGCAGGCAGCAGTCAGGGATGTGCTTAGCAACAATAGTAATTATCCAGGAAGCAGGCAGGAATATTGTCTATATTCAGCACAAGGATATCATCAGCACAGCCAAAGCATTTGTCCATAGAAATTGTCCAGGCAGAGACAGCCAGCACAGCCATAATATTGGTTCTGGTACACCGTTACCTCCCTGCACTTATTATTGTACTGCTCTCCAGCCCTTCATAAACATATTGCCTCTTGCTACAGCTAATTATTTCCATAGTCCAGGTAGCAGGCAGAGGTGTGGTCAGTTTATGCGGCAGGCAAAGGCATGATGGCAGTAAGTCAGCAGCAGGCTGAGGGCTGCAATCAGGTAAGACCTGTGCACAGGGGCACAGGGGTAGAGGCTTCGACCCACCCAAATCTCTATGAAGCCTCCGGACTCCAGACCCTAATCCAGAAATTAGGAAACCCGGAGACAACAAAAAAAAATAGTTTTCTCCATCCGGAAAAACATTTCTGGAGCCCCTCGCATGTGAGACCCCTGTGTCCTACAGTAGCAGGGCAACAGATCAGTCCAAGCGGTAGGCAAAAGCATAGTCCATAAAACAGGCCAGGGTCAGATGAAGTGCAAGCAATCCAAACGGTTGGCAGAAGCGTAGTTTGTAAAACAGGCCAGGGTCAGTTCACATGGAAGCAGTCCAAGTAGTAGGCAGAAGCGTAGTTGGTAAAACAGGCCAGGGTCAGTTCACATGTAAGCAGTCCAAACGGTTGGCAGAGGCATAGTCAAAAAACAGGCCAGGGTCAGTTCACGTAGAAGGCAGTGGCATGGTTATTTGAGGAATGGTCAGCACAGATGGGGAAAATGGGGAAATGGGTAAGAATATGGGCTAATATTTTAGGCATGTGTGATATAGTCTGAAGCATTCACCAATGCAAAGGCCGGGTTCAGAGGGACACTGGGGACAATGGTAGCTGGTATCTCTTCGAAATCCTTTATTGCTGCATACTCGACATCTTTTTGTTGGCGTCTTCGGCCTGCTTCAGATGGTGGAATGTGGTCCGGGAAGTGGCGTTCATGAAGTCGGCTAACAGCATCAGAGCAAAGGTTTTCTGGGGGGGTCTTTGATGGTAGATGAGGGACGTGACAAGTTCTTCTATGAATTTTAGGAAGTGGGCAGGGCTTTCGGTGGATTTGGTGTAAATTATGTAGGCATTATAAATGGCCAAATGAATTAAATAGAGTGCTACTTTCTTGTACCAGAAACGGGACCTCCTTATGCCGCGTACACACGAGCGGACTTTACGGCGGACTTTGCCCGGCGGACTTTTCGACGTACTTTCCGACGGACTTTCTGAATGAACGGACTTGCCTACACACAATCCACCAAAGTCCGTCGAATTCGTACGTGATGACGTACGACCGGACTAAAACAAGGAAGTTCATAGCCAGTAGCCAATAGCTGCCCTAGCGTGGCTTTTTGTCCGTCGAACTAGCATACAGACGGCGGACTTTTCGACCGGACTCGATTTCAACGGATAAATTTTAAACAAGTTTCAAATCTAATTCCGTCCAACTTTTGAGAAAACAAAGTCCGCTGGAGCCCACACACATCGAATTGTCCGACGAAATCCAGTCCGCCGGGCAAAGTCCGCCGTAAAGTCCGCTCATGTGTACGCGGCATTATTGCTAAATAGGGCTGAAGCATTTGGTCGTTGAAATCCACCCCCCCATGTACAGATTGTAATCTTGTACACATTTTGGCTTTACAATGGGACCTTGTCTTCTCTGAACTTCAACTGTAGTGTCGTCATGGATGGTGGACATCATGTACACATTCCTGGTATCCTTCCACCTCAAGGCCAGCACTTCGTTGCATCTCAAATTTGCTCTTTCTCCCTTTCGCAATTTCTTTCTTATTCACTATGGCTTGTGGGAAGTCCTTCCTATTCTTTCTGGAGGTTCCACAGGCCAGGGTTTGTGCGAGGTATAGGTGTTTGAAAAGGGGCAGGCTGGTGTAGAAGTTATCCAGGTATATGTGGTAACCTTTCTTCAGCAGTGGGTATGCCAGGTCCCATACAATTTTACCAGTTGTGCCCATGTAGGCCAGGCACTCAGGGGGCTGGAGCTGGGAATCTCTTCCTTCGTATACTGTACTGTAATTGTGTTGTCCCCCTTATACATTGTAAAGCGATGCGTAAACTGTTGGCGCTATATAAATCTCGTATAATAATAATAATAATAGTATATGCGGAAAGCATACAGATATCCCGTGATTTTCTCGCAAAGCTTATAAAATTTCACTCCATATTTGGCCCTTTTGCTAGGAATGTATTGTTTTATTCAGGGCTTTTTTTTCTCAGAGAATAGGTGCAGGAACTCCCCCTTTTGGGAGTTACCCATTGTCTTTGCCCCTACCTACCTCTGAGCACCAGTCCTTGGTTCCACCACCTACCCACCTCCCAGCACTGCCCCTTTTAGAGAATACAGAACCAAGTAGCATTTGTGGTACTAAGTAACTTGTATGGAATTTGTTATTGATAACAAGAAAAGTGGTAAAATAGACCACCCACAGCCAACAACAATAGACCCACCAGTAACAATAGATCCCCCCCCTGCAATAATGGACCACCTACAACAAAATACTCCCAGCAACAATAGACCCTCTAGCAGCCAGCTATAATAGACTGCTCCCTCAACAGTAGATCCCTCCCAGCGACAACTGACCTCCCAGCAACATAAGACCCACCCCAGCAACAATAGATCCCCCACCAGCAACAATAGACCTCCCCAGCAGAAATCAACCCTTCTGCAGAAATAGATCCCCTCCAGCAACAATAGATCCACCAGCAGCCAGCATCATTAGACACTGTAGCACAACCCAGCACTCCTTGCCATTACATACATTCAGTGCTGGAGGTGCCGGAACTGCGTTCCCCCACGTTCCCACTGAAAAAAAGCCCTGGTTTTATTCCTAGCCGGCCTGAAAAGGGTACCAGGGACTCATCTACACATATATGCTTATCGGGGATATAGAGTTCTGTAAATCGTTGGGAAAAGAAATTAATGAGTGGACGAATTTTATATAATTTATCGTAATTTGGATGATTGCGGGGAGGGCACTGGGTGTTGTCACTGAAATGAAGAAAGCGCATTATCATCTCGTATCAGGACCTGGACATTATGGAAGAATAAATGAGCATGTGGTGGATGGGGTTGGTGGACCAATAGGCATGTCCTTCATTTTTGTTTGGAAGCCCAATGTTTATGGTGAGGCCCATAAACAATTTGAACTCCTCCAGAGTCAAATCCTTCCACTCAAATTGACGGGCGTATGAAGATTGGGGGTTGTTGGCAATATGCTGCTGGGCATATAAATTGGTCTGGTCCACGATGAGTTGCAGCAAAGTGTTGGGCAAAAATAAATGAAAACAATCAATTTCAGAAAAATTTTGGGTATTGGCCTGCACACCTGGCTGTGCCATGAAAGGGGGAATTCTTGCTGATCCTGAGTCGGAAGGCAGCCATGTTGGTTTGGCAAGACCTTCTGGGAGATATGTAGCAGCCCTGGCTCTTGGGGGACGTGGCACTCCAGTGCTGGTAGTTGGAGTTCCTGTGCTGGCATTTGGGTGTGATGCTGCGGAAGTGCTGGTACTGGGCATTTCTTGTGGCCTTTCGCTGGCGGCAGCTCTGGTACTGGGCCTTTGGTTTTGGGGTCTATCGCTGGCAGCAGCGTTGGTACTGGGCCTGAGATTTGAGCCTGGGGTATATTGCTGGCGGCTGCCTGGTTTCCAGAGCGCCATGCTCTTTTAGAAGGGATCATTCTTCCTCTGATTCGCTTGCCGATCCCCTACTATCGATTGGTTCAAATGCTGAATTTGATTCACAATCGGAATTGGCATTTGAATCTGATGAGAACTCCCCGCTGCTCTCATCAGTCATGGAGAGGATCTGAAACGCCTCCTCACTTGTATAGAATCTTTTGGACATTTTTTCTGATGGACTGTGCGACGGGTGACAAATGACGGTCATTGATGGGCGACAGGTGATGGGCGACAGGTGATGGGTGACAGGTGATGGACACTGATGGACGACAGGTGACGTGTGACGGTCACTGGTGGGTGACAGGTGACAGGTACCGGGTGATGGTCACTGGTGGGTGACAGGTGACGGGTGACAGTCACTGATGGCAGTCTCTGATGGTGACTGCTGCACTTTATGGGACTGATAGGTGACAGATGAAGGTCATGGATGGGTCACTGATGACGGTCACTGATGACGGTCACTGGCGGTGGTCACTAATGGGTGACAGGTGCACCACTGACGGCAGTCTCTGACGGTGACAGGTGTACTTTGTGGGCTCTGATGGGTGACAGGTGCACTTTGTGGGCACTGATGGGTGACAGGTGCACTTTGTGGGCACTGATGGGTGACAGGTGCACTTTGTGGCACTGATTGGTGACAGGTGCACTTTGTGGGCACTGATAGGTGACAGGTGCACTTTGTGGCACTGATGGGTGACAGGTGCACTTTGTGGGCACTGATGGGTGACAGGTGCACTTTGTGGCACTGATTGGTGACAGGTGCACTTTGTGGGCACTGATAGGTGACAGGTGCACTTTGTGGCACTGATGGGTGACAGGTGCACTTTGTGGGCACTGATAGGTGACAGGTGCACTTTGTGGGCACTGATAGACTGATAGGTGACAGGTACACTTTGTGGGCACTGATAGACTGATAGGTGACAGGTGCACTTTGTGGCACTGATGGGTGACAGGTGCACTTTGTGGGCACTGATAGGTGACAGGTGCACTTTGTGGGCACTGATAGACTGATAGGTGACAGGTGCACGTTGTGGGCACTGATGGGTGACAGGTGCACTTTGTGGGCACTGATTGGTGACAGGTGCACTTTGTGGGCACTGATGGGTGACAGGTGCACTTTGTGGGCACTGATGGGTGACAGGTGCACTTTGTGGGCACTGCTAGACTGATAGGTGACAGGTGCACTTTGTGGGCACTGATGGGTGACAGGTGCACTTTGTGGGCACTGATAGACTGAAAGGTGACAGGTGCACTTTGTGGCACTCATGGGTGACAGGTGCACTTTGTGGGCACTGATAGGTGACAGGTGCACTTTGTGGGCACTGCTAGACTGATAGGTGACAGGTGCACTTTGTGGGCACTGATAGGTGACAGGTGCACTTTGTGGGCACTGATGGGTGACAGGTGCACTTTGTGGGCACTGATGGGTGACAGGTGCACTTTGTGGGCACTGATAGACTGATAGGTGACAGGTGCACTTTGTGGGCACTGATAGACTGATAGGTGCAATTTGTGGGCACTGATAGGTGACAGGTGCACTTTGTGGGCACTGATAGACTGATAGGTGCAATTTGTGGGCACTGATAGGTGACAGGTGCAATTTGTGGGCACTGATGGGTGACAGATGCACTTTGTCGGCACTGATAGACTGATAGGTGACAGGTGCACTTTTATAAGCACTGATGTGGTGACTGATGTGACTGTTGGGTGACAGCTGTAATGGGGCGTGGGGGGGGGGGGGGGGGGCGATGTGACAGGTTCTCTTTTATTTGTGGTGTTAGGGCAGTACAGTACACACACAGATCTGTAACTCACTGCTCCTGGCTCTTCTCTCCTCACACTGGTAACGGTGTGTGAGGAGAGAAGAGCCGGTAACAGCTAGTAACGGGTCTTTGTTTACATTTAGTGATCGGCTGTGAATGGATCACAGCCGATCACGTGGTAAACAGCCGCCAGCCATTGGCTGTTCACCCTTGTCGGTGACGAGCAGTGTTCCTGGGAACACACCGCCACCGACGTGACCGCGCCGCGCGCTCCCGATCGCGCGCATGCGCGGTCTAAAGCGGGGAATACCCATTTGTGATCGTCCGTGACGTAATCGCGGCCGATCACATGGTGCACAGCCATGCCCAAAGGCTGTTCACCCCTGTCGGTGACGCGCTGTGTCCCGGGGACACGGCGACACCAACAGAGCAGGGCTGCGCGCCCGCGCGACAGCCCTGTGTGAATCAGCCGCCGTCATGTGACGGTGGGCGGGCGGCAACAGGTTAAACTAGTGTTATTTTATTATTTTTTTCCTGAAATTGGCTTTTGACATTTACAAATGCAGCAGTTTAGAATTTGGATGAAAGGTTTAGCTCTGGGAAACACTTTTTTGAAAGATAAAACGTGCATTTTTTATACAACTATATAGACCAAAATGAGCGACAAATCAGGAGTAATGAGGGACAGAGGCACTTTGCCCCAAATCAGGGACAGTTGGGATCTATGTATATAGAGGTTGTACATAGACCCCCAGTGACGTGGCAGACCGCAGCACCCCCTCTCCCTCTGTACTCGCTCTCTTCTCGTTCTTTCCCTTGATTGGCCTTCTGCCAGCTTTTCCTTCCACCCCATTGGCCGCCAGCGACATGCGCCGCTCTGCGATTGGTCGGAGTACAGCCTGGCTCCCATTGGTCAGTGGTCCCTAGCTCTCCGCCTGTGTGGTGTGTCGGGGGGCGGAGCGGGCTCTCCCCCGGGGGCGGAGCGGGCTCTCCTCCGGGGGCGGGGCCTGGAGCCCCGGTCTATCCTGGAGGTGTAGACCGGTGTAGAGTTGTGGAGAGTCGGACACAGGAGGATGGAAGGAGCCGGTGTGCGGGGAGCGCTCTGCCTGGTGATTCTGGCCGTGTGTGCGCTGTGCGGCCGGGCCCGGGAATCCGTCCAACCAGGTGAGGAGAATGGGGGGGTAGTGTGTACCCCAATGTCACCTACAGGGGGATGTGTACCCCACTATGACCTCTGGGGGGGTCCTCTGAGGAGAGGGGGATGTGTACCCCACTATGAATCCGGGGGGGTCCTCTGAGGAGAGGGGGATGTGTACCCCACTATGACTTCTGGGGGGGTCCTCTGAGGAGAGGAGGGGGGGCTGTGCACCCCACTATGACCTCTGGGGGGGTCCTCTGAGGAGAGGGGGATGTGTACCCCACTATGACCTCTGGGGGGGTCCTCTGAGGAGAGGGGGATGTGTACCCCACTATGACCTCTGGGGGGGTCCTCTGAGGAGAGGGGGATGTGTACCCCACTATGACCTCTGGGGGGGTCCTCTGAGGAGAGGGGGATGTGTACCCCACTATGACCTCTGGGGGGGTCCTCTGAGGAGAGGGGGATGTGTACCCCACTATGAATCCGGGGGGGTCCTCTGAGGAGAGGGGGGATGTGTACCCCACTATGACTTCTGGGGGGGTCCTCTGAGGAGAGGAGGGGGGGCTGTGCACCCCACTATGACCCCTAGGGGGTCCTCTAAGAAGGGGGATGTGTACCCCTCTATGACCTCTGGGGGGTCCTCTAAGAAGGGGGATGTGTACCCCTCTATGACCTCTGGGGGGTCCTGAGGAGAGGGGGGTGTGTTCCCCACTATGACCCCAAAGGGGTCCTCTGAGGAGGGGGAAATGTGTACCCCTCTATGACCCCTGGGGGTCCTCTGAGGAGGGGGGATGTGTACCCCACTATGACCTCGGGGGGAGTCTTGAGGAGAGGGGGGATGTGCACCCCACTATGACCTCTGGGGGGGTCCTCTTAGGAGAGGGGGACTGTGCACCCCACTATGACCTCTGGGGGGGGGTCCTCTGAGGAATGGGGGATGTGTACCCCACTATGACCCCTGGGGGGCCCCTCTGAGGAGAGGGGGGATGTGTACCCCACTATGACCCCTGGGGGGGCCCTCTGAGGAGAGGGGGGATGTGTACCCCACTATGACCCCTGGGGGGGCCCTCTGAGGAGAGGGGGGATGTGTACCCCACTATGACCCCTGGGGGGGCCCTCTGAGGAGAGGGGGGATGTGTACCCCACTATGACCCCTGGGGGGGCCCTCTGAGGAGAGGGGGGATGTGTACCCCACTATGACCCCTGGGGGGGCCCTCTGAGGAGAGGGGGGATGTGTACCCCACTATGACCCCTGGGGGGGCCCTCTGAGGAGAGGGGGGATGTGTACCCCACTATGACCCCTGGGGGGGCCCTCTGAGGAGAGGGGGGATGTGTACCCCACTATGACCCCTGGGGGGGCCCTCTGAGGAGAGGGGGGATGTGTACCCCACTATGACCCCTGGGGGGGCCCTCTGAGGAGAGGGGGGATGTGTACCCCACTATGACCCCTGGGGGGTCCTTTGAAATGGGATCCTGTATAATATGGGGGAGAGGGTCACCCCAGTCTGTGATCATCAAAATGACCCCCCCCAGTATAAAGTACTATCACCCATCTCCTCCCCAATGTTACATGACTCCCCATCATAGGGTGACCCCCGAGTACAAACATGGGGGGGAAGGGGTCTCTCCATCCTCTCCACATAATCAGTGCACCCCTCCTAGCAGTGTATGGGTAGACTGTTAGCTCTTGGGCCAATCTCACACCCCAATAACTGAACACAGGACATTTGAAAGGTCAGCTCTTGGGGCGAGTCGTATTTTTCTCCCTCCTGTCTGCTGAGCCCCAAACCCCCCCCAGCTGCGTTCATTAGACAGCCGAGTGAACACAGGTAAGACACTAAATGAGTTTAGCTTCCACCTCAATC